>CM076578.1:1825978100-1826458523 GCA_034641835.2 Pinus albicaulis | reverse complement strand
GAGAGCCCTCTCTGAGTCCAGGAAGGCTAGGTCCTTGGGCTCCAAAGCTTGGTTTGATGTTACATCGTCATTTGGCTAGCCAATCGGCCAAATCACGGGACCCTAACATACACCACTACAAATGAGTTGGTGAATGGCTGCAAGATGTCATCCATCATCCTCATGAAGGTTGCGGGAGCATTCGCCAACCCGAAAGGCATGACCAGCCATTCGAAAATGCCTTCCTTGGCTTTGAAGGCAGTCTTCCACACATCGGAGGGTTCAATCGGTACCTGGTGATATCCCAGCTTCAAGTCAATCTTGCTGAAATATTTTTCCCCTTTGAGTTGGTCCAGAAGGTCATCAATCTGTGGGATCAGGTACCTATTCTAGATAGTGATATTGTTCAGTGCCCGATAGTCAATATAGAGTCTCCACGTCCCATCCTTCTTCTGTACCAACACGATCAGGCTCCCACAGGGCGATGAAATTGGTAAGATGTGACCTTTCTATAGCAGCTCCTGAATCTGCCTCTTGATTTCATCGTTCTCCAGAACAGAGCACTGATAGATCGGTCCATTGGGTAGCGGAGCACCTAGGGTCAGATCAATCGGGTGCTTGACCTCACAGTGCAGAGGAACCCCTGTGGGTGAGGTGAAGATGTCCCCGTACTCCTCCACAACCTTATCCATTTGTTGTTGTCGTGCAGAGGATCCCTATCTGGAGGTTGTGGCCACAGTCTTCTTCTTGCCCTGGGGGCGGATCATCAGGAAAATGAATTTCTTGGTTTGGGAAATGAGCTTACTGCATTGTTTTGCAGTAACCAAAAAGATAGCGGCAGGAGGTGGTACCTCTGGTATCCTGTACATCTTATTTCCCAAAGTAACAATAAAATCATGAGGCCGAGACTCATACATAGCATGACACTTCCACAAGTATGGTTGTCCTAATAATACATAAGAAACATTAATAGGAGCAACATCACATAATGCCTCATCCGTGAAGGGCTTGATGCTATAGGGAAGGTGGCACTGCTGGCTGATGCGAAGATCTCGTCCTTGGTGAAGCCACCCGATGGTGTATGGATGTGGATGATTTGTGGTCGACAAGCCCAAATGCTTCACGAAGTTTGCTCAAATGAGGTTCTTTTGGCTCCCATTGTCAACAATGAACTATACCGGGGAGCCCTTTACCCACATCTGAGAGTGGAAGAGACGTTCCTCCTCCTTTGGATCTTCCGGTTCCTACTTCTGGATCTTCGTAGTGGAAATAGTGGCATTGGGCTCCACATCAATAATCTGTTTCCCTTTATCATTCCCCTTGTCAGGTTCTGATTCAGAGTTAGAGCATGCATCTGACTCAGAAGCCCGCATCTCGGCCACCAGTGACTTCTTGGCCCGACACTCACTTGTGTTGTGAGTGGAGCTCTTATGGAACTCACACCACTTTCCCGTGTCCTTCTTTGGCTTTGCGGTGTTTTTCTTTGCTCGTGGCTTTGACAGGTTGTCTTGAGTCGCCATGCCTTGGCCCTGTCCCTTTTTCTATGGTTTGGGAGCACATTTCCCTTGCTTTTGATTCGCAGATCCAAAGTCTCGCCTCTTCTATTTGAATTTTTGCTCAATCTTGGCAGCATACTGGTATGCCGTACCAAGCGAGGAGATGTCGAGGAACTCCATTTCCTCTTGAATGTATCTGTGTAGACAAATGCGATACTTTAGCACCAAATGTTTCTCTGAATATTTGATACCCAACTTGGTGTGCAGGGTATGGAATAGATTTGTCAACTCATGCACATCTTGATCCCTTTGTTGTCGCAGCGTGGTCCATTGTATGTACTTGTCCTCATGGCTCCCCATGGGATAGTATTGTTCCTTGATGGCGTCTCGGAAAGAATTCCAAGTGGGTACGACCAAGAACAGAGAGGGTTTTGTCTCATCCTTTTTCTCACAGTGGGTTTCCCACCAGTCCTTGACATGGGGGGCAACTTTGAGGAGTGAAAAAATAATATTCTCCCTATTAGAAAAGTCATGAACCGAGAAATATCCTTCTAATAGATTCGACCATCTAGCTACGACATCTGTATCTATTTGACCCTCAAATATGGGAATGTCAAAATTTACTTGTACCTTAAAAGGAGTCGCACCTCTAGAGTGGCTGCTGGATGCAGATGCGCTGCCAGTGGGCAGCTGTTGAAGGATCTGGGCAAATTTATTCATCATCGCGTTCCTTTTTTTTTCGAGGGCCTCCTCGAGCAATATTTTTTTATGATCTCCTGCTCCCTCATCTTTTTTTTCGTCCCCCATGGGCGTCTGTCGGGGTTTGCGAGGCTGATCTTGCAAAGGTTCCACTAGATCGAGCCCTAACTCCTTATACCCTGACCTTGTTGGGGACATGCAAAGAAGGATCGAAAAAAAGCAGATCGCTCTGATTCAGGTTACCAATCCATGAGAATGAGGGTTTGAAGCATATTTCAGTTTCAATTTTTGGCAGCAAGCTTCAGCAAACTCTAGGAATTTCTTGGGCGGCAAGTTTGAAGATCAGATCTAAAAATTTTGGTGAAAATTTTACAAAATTGAAGGCCAGATCTGGATTCCTTGCAAAAAAAATACCAAAATTCAGAAAAAAATTGTCCGAATTGGAGTTCGGATGAGGGAGATATCGCTGATTCTTAATCAGCAATGTTGCAGAAAATATTCTAACGACAATTCATGGACGACGGCTCTCCTGTCATTTTTCATAGTTTTTAGTGCAAAATTTCAAAGAAATGGCTATATATTTGAGCTCACCTTGAAAAATCACCCAATTTCAAAAAAAAAATCGGTCGAATCGGTGTCCAGATGTGGGAGTTATTGTTGATTTAAAGTCAACTATTTTTTTAGAATTTGTGACGGCGAGACAGTTCCAGCGCGAATCTGAGAGTCTAAGTTCTCTAGATATCGATTTAAAACACATGAGAAGATGCAGAATGATCATTCCATTTTCAAAAACATGTTATAATAAATATTTTGAGTTATACTGACAGAGTTATTCTCATTTTAAATTTGGAGCAGCATTCAGAGCGGGTTCCCTTTGGAGATGTGCCCTCCCACCCCGCGTTAGTAGGTACCTGCTTCACATTCATCAATTTCAGCATAGCAACATTCGGTTTGGGTTATTTGGAGATGTGCCCTCCCACCCCAAACTATGTAGGCACTTGCTACTTCATCAACAATCAGCGTCATGGTTATGGGTCAACCGCAAAAAATCCTCCTCATCGAAGTTCATTTGCTAGGCCGCACACTGTTAGTAACACAGTTGGTCACAAGAATTACAGGGTATCTCTATCCTCGAATCTTTGTTTTTCATGGTTTTGGTTCATCCACAAACCCACACTTCATCGAAGTCCATTTGTTAGGCCACACACTGTCAATATCACAGTTGGTTACAAGCATTATAGGGTATCTCTATCCTCAGATTTTCGTTCATCACAGTTATGGGTTAACTACACAAAAAACCATTCTATTCAGTGGCTCTTCATATTCAAAAAGGGCTTCTCAGGAGGGAAATTCATGCAATGGGGACCATTGCTTCTTAAGGAGGGAGGAATGATCCGAATGGAAAATGGCATTCACCGATGGTATTCATCCACCTATGTTATCCATCCACCCATGTAATTTACCCATGGTATTGTAAATGGCATCGACCGATGGTATTCATCCACCCATGGTATTTATTCGCCTATGGTATTGTAAGTGACATCTATCCATGATATTCATTCACCCATAATATGTATCCACCCATGGTATTCATCCACACATGGAATTTACCCATGGTATTGTAAGTGGTATCTATCCATGGTATTGACCCATAGTATCCACCTATGGTATCTACCCATGGTATTGTAACTAAAAAAAAAAGGCTATAAATAACAAGTCTCACTTTGTAAAAGGACAGATTGTCCACCACAATGTAGCTTCTACATTTATTCTTTGATTTAATAAAACAAGTTTCTTTGTGGTTTTATTTTCTTTATGTTCTCTATTTTTTTTTTGGCATTCTAATTTTGCAGGTCTATTTCAAATTTTTAGATCTTGGGGGTATCCCCCCAAGATCCGGATCAATGGCATCAGATTCAGGTTATGCCTCCATGGGAATGAGGGTTTGAAAGATATTTCAGTTTCAATGTTTTGCAACAATCTTCAGCAAAATCCATGATTTTTTTTGGGCGGAGAGTTTTCAGATCCGATCTGAAACTTTTAGTGAAAAATTTACGAAAAAAAGACCATATCTGGATTCCTTCCAAAAAAATACTCAAATTCAAAAAACAAATCGGCCAAATTGGAGTTCGGATTCAAAATCAGCAATGTTGAAGTAATTTTTCTGACGACAATTCATGGAAAGAAACTCTTCTATCATTTTCGTAATTTTTAGTGCAAAATTTCAAAAGAATGGATATAGATCTGAGCTCCTTTTTAAAAATCACTCAATTTCAAAAAAAAAAAATCGGTCGAATCGGAGTCAGGAGGTGGGAGTTATCGTTGATTTAAAATCAACTATTTTTTCAGAAATTTTGTGACGGTGAGACAATTCCAGCGCGAATATGAGAGTCCAGAGTATCCAGATAGTGGTTTCAAACACATGAGAAGATGCAGAATGATCATTCCATTTCCAAAAACAGGTTATAATAAATATTCTAAGTTATATTGACCGAGTTATGCTCATTTTAAATCTAGAGCAACATTCAGAGCATGTTCCCTTTGAAGACGTGCCCTCCCACCCCGCTTTAGTAGGCACCTGCTTCACATTCATCAGTTTCAGCATAACAATGTTCGACTTCAGTTATTTTGAGACGTTTCTTCCCACCCCAATCTATGTAGGCACCTGCTATTTCATCAACAATCAACATCACGGTTATGGGTCAACCACACAAAATCATTTTCATCAAAGTCAATTTGCTAGGCCGCACACTGTTAGTAACAAAATTGGTCACAAGCATTACAGGGTATCTTTATCCTTGGATCTTCATTTGTGCAGATCCAATGATTTGGATTTATGCAGGAATGCAATAGAATAAACACATAACCATAAATACAGAGATGTAGCGGAAATAACACTTCATTTCATTAATATCAAAGAACTGAAATTTGCTTACAAACAGAAAGGAAAAAAAAACTAGCTAGGGTGCTGGTAGCTATCTCTGAGAAAAGATGTGGTAGCTATAGGCCTCTGAACTGAGTTAAAATGAGGCTCGAGGGAATATTTATTATTTAGAAACAATGGGAAATCCTAAATAGCCAAAACCATAACCCTAGGAGATGAAGCGCCAAAACTATGGGCCTTGTTTGGGAAAATTGGTGTTTCAACTTCCTAGAGGCGTAACTTTGGCATACGATCTCCGTTTGACGCATACCATACCTCATTAGAAAGATCTATCTGAGGAATAAAAATTTTTAACGAGAAACATCGGTCCATCCATGGACCCATGTTGCTCTCCGTTTTCCAAAAAAACGTCGTTTAGAGCCTCAAAACAACTTCGGAAGTTCAGGACCCAAAAAACTGCTAAAAATAGTAAGTTGTGCTGAGACTGAAAAAATAAAAGAGACAATGGTGGGGCCCCAAGTGGAATAGGTGGGTGACCAGCAATATCCACCTGGATCATTCCTCCCCCCTTAGGAAGCAATGGTCCCGATTGCGTTAAGTTCCTCCATGAAATGAGGAAATTTCTACTGAACTTGGTCCCTGGTGAACTACTTTCTTTGGTGCAGGAGTTGGCTAGCTTTGACAGCCAAAACAGTTGGATCTTCTGTTGGCGAGTGTTCTTGATTTGCATGTCCATGATAAAATCTGTGGTGGGCTGTTTCATGCAGTCTGGGTTTAAATCTGTTGGTGTGAGTTGTTCTGCAATGTCCGAGGTGTCCAGTAGAGGTGGGAAGTAAGGACGAAGGTGATCCACATTAAAGACTGGGTGCAGACCAAGGAATGGTGGAATACTGAACTCGAAGGTATTGTTCCCTATAGCCTTGGTGATCGTGTATGGCCCGTGTCGGAGCAAGCGAAGCTTGCGGTGGGGTCCAGTGAGGTTCTCCTTCTGCAAATGTAGCCATACTTTGTCGCCCACCTAGAAGTTGTGTGGCACCCGATGTTGATCATGGAGTCGCTTGTACTTGGCATTGGCTCTGTCCAATATATCATGAACCTATTGGCGGATGTGTTAAATGCACTCGATGAAGCTACTTGCTTTGTCAACTTCAGACTAGACATGAGCTGAATCGGCCTGAGCAGCTGCAAATGACATGGCTACGTCAATGGGACATAGTGGCTGGAATCCCAAGCACACCTGAAAGGGGCTATGGCTAATTGAACTGTGGAGAGCCTGGTTATAACTATGTTGTACATAGGGGAGGCTCTCATCCCATGTGCGTGGATGCTTTGAATTGTACATGCGCAGAATGTGTACAATCATTCTGTTGACGACCTCTGTCTGGCCATTTGTTTGGGGATGGAAAGCTGTGGACTTGGTGAGCTTGGTATCCAACATTAACCAGAGGCTGGACCAAAATGTGCTGAGGAACCTTCTATCCTGATCTAATATGATAGATTGTGGGATCCCAAAGTGCACCTATACTCGTTCAAAGAAGATTTTAGCAATGGCTTCTACTGTGATGTTCTTCTTGCAAGCGACCATAATGGCCATGTTTTAAAATTTGTCGACGACCATGAAAACACAGTCATTTCCTTGCTTAGTAGAAGGCAGGCCCGACATGTAATCCATGGAGATGGATTCCCAAGGTCGACTAGGGGCAGGTAGCGGAGTATATAGGCCTTGCTTCTTGATGGTCGGTTTGGCAATGGCACAAGCAGCGCAGGATCTGAAGTGCTTCTCGACATCCTTTCGAAGGTTCAGCCAATGGAAATACTTCTGTAGGATTGCTACTATTTTCTCGACCCCGAAATGCCCAGCGACTCGACTGTAGTGTGCTTCCCATATCATCTTGGCACACTCGTTTGAAGGAACACAAAGGTGTCCCAGGTGAAATAAAAGTGCATCTTGGAGGTGAAAATTTGGAACTTGCGTACCCCCCAAGAGTGTCTTGTAAGTGTGGTCAAATTCTGAGTCACCCTCATAGAGAAGCGGCCAATCAGAAGTCTCGTGCCCACAAGAGTTGAGCACGGTGGTGAGCGCCATAATCAATGGTCGGCTGAGGTAGTCTGCAAAATTTTTGGTGCTACCCTTCTTGTACTTCATGTTCAAATGAAACTGTTGCAGATATGTGGACCACTTCTGATGGCGATCATTCTGCAACTTCCCTTGTGTCTGTATGAACTGCAGGGGCCGGTGGTCTGTGTGGATGATTGTTTACTTCCCCAAAATGTAATGCTTCCATTGTCGACAAGCTTGCACAATGGAATACATTTCTTTCTCATAAGTGGGATACTTGCGAACTGTGTCAGACAATGTCTCACTATGGTATGCCACTGGATGTCCCTGTTGAGTGAGAACTGCCCCAATAGCATAGTCAGAGGCATCTGTCTCGATCTCAAATCGCTGTTGCAAGTCTAGTAAAGTGAGCACTGAGGCAGAAAAAAGTCGATTTTTCAATTCTGTGAACGCCCTCTGTTGAGGTTCCGACCAAAAGAATTTTTCTCTTGCTCCTCCCTTGGTGACTTGACTCAAGGGCCAAGTGATATGAGAGAATCCCAACATGAACCTCCGGTAGAAATTAGCAAGACCCAGAAAGTTACGAAGCTATGTTATAGTGTTTGGGGCTGGCCAATCCCGAATGACTTGGATCTTGGCTGGATCCACATGCACCCCCTTTCATCAATAATGTATCCCAGATATTGAACCTGGGTCATGCCAAAAGTGCACTTCTACAAATTGGCACACAACTTGTCTTGCCACAGTGTTTGGAGGACTTATCGGATGTGGTGAAGGTGCTCTTCCCAAATCTAGCTGAAGATCAGAATGTCATTCAAGTACACCACTACAAATGAGTTGGTGAATGGCCGCAAGATGTCGTCCATCATCCTCATGAAGGTTGCAGGAGCATTGATCCGAATGGAAAATGGCATCAACCCATGGTATTCATCTACCCATGTTATCCATCCTCCCATGGAATTTACCCATGGTATTGTAAATGGCATCGACCCATGGTATTCATCCATCCATGATATTTATTCGCCCATGGTATTGTAAGTTACTTATGGTATGTATCCACCCATGGCATTCATCCACACATGGGATTTACCCATGGTATTGTAAGTGGTATCTACCCATGGTATTGGCCTATGGTATCTACACATGGTATTGTAACTCAAAAAGCCTATAAATAGAAAGCCTCAGTTTGTAAAAGGACAAATTTTCTGCCACAATGTAGCTTCTACAATTATTCTTTGTTTTAATAAAACAAGTTTCTTTGTGGTTTTATTTTTTGTGTTCTCTCTTTTTTCTGGCATTCTAATTTTGCAGATCTGGTCACATCCATTTCATTTTTTTAAAGATCCTTGGGACATCCCCCCAAGATCTGGATCAGTGGTATCAGATTCAGGTTACGCCTCCATGGGAATGAGGGTTTGAAACATATTTCAGTTTCAATGTTTTGCAGCAATCTTCAGCAAAATCCGTGAATTTTTTTGGGCGGCGAGTTTTCAGATCAGATATAAAACTTTTGGTGAAAAATTTACAAAAACAAAGACCAGATCTGGATTCCTTGCAAAAAAATACTCAAATTCAAAAAATAAATCGGCCAAATTGGAGTTCTGATGATGGAGATATCGTTGATTCAAAATCAGCAATGTTGAAGCAATTTTTCTGACGACAATTCATGGACGACGGCTCTCCTGTCATTTTTCACAATTTTTAGTGAAACATTTTAGAAAAATGGATATGGATCTGAGCTTATCTTGAAAAATCACCCAATTTCAAAAAAAAAATCAGTCGAATCGGAGTCCGGATGTGGGAGTTATCCTTGATTTAAAATCAACAATTTTTTCAGAAATTTTGTGATGGCGAGATAGTTCCAGCGCAAATCTGAGAGTCTAGAGTCTCCAGATAGTGGTTTCAAACACATGAGAAGATGAAAAATGATCATTTCATTTCCAAAATCAGGTTATAATAAATATTCTGAGTTATATTGACTGAGTTATGCTCATTTTAAATCTGGAGCAGCATTCGGAGCGGGTTCCCTTTGGAGACGTGCCCTCCCACCCCGCTTTAGTAGGCACCTCCTTCACATTCATCGGTTTCATTATAGCAGCGTTCGGCTTGGGTTATTTGGATATGTGCACTCTCACCTCAAGCTATGTAGGCACCTGCTACTTCATCAACAATCAACATCACGGTTATGGGTCAGCCGCAGAAGATCATTTTCATCGAAGTCCATTTGCTAGGCCGCACACAGTTAGTAACACAGTTGGTTATAAGAATTACAGGGTATCTCTATCCTTGGATCTTTGTTTGTCATGGTTTTGGTTCATCCACAAACCCACACTTCATCGAAGTCCATTTTCTAGGTCGTACATTGTCAATATCATAGTTGGTCACAAGTATTACAAGGTATCTCTATCCTCGGATCTTTGTTCATCACGATTATGGGTTAACTATACAAAACCCTTTTCTTTAGTGGATTTTCATATTCAACAAAGGCTTCTCAGGAGGAAACTTCACGCAATGGGGACCATTGCTTCTTAAGCAAGGAGGAATGATCCGAATGGAAAATGGCATCAACCCATGGTATTCATTTACCCATGTTATCCATCCACCCATGGAATTTACCCATGGTATTGTAAATGGCATCGACCCATGGTATTCATCCACCCATGATATTTATTCGCCCATGGTATTGTAAGTTACTCATGGTATGTATCCACCCATAGTATTCATCCACACATGGGATTTACCCATGGTATTGTAAGTGGTATCTATCTATGGTATTGGCCTATGGTATCTACACATGGTATTGTAACTAAAAAGGCTATAAATAGCAAGGCTCAATTTGTAAAAGGACAGATTGTCCGCCACAATGTAGCTTCTACAATTATTCTCTGTTTTAATAAAAAAAAGTTTCTTTGTGTTTTTATTTTCTTTGTGTTCTCTCTTTTTTCTGGAATTCTAATTTTGCAGATATGGTCACATCCATTTCATTTTTTTTTTTAGATCTTGAGGACCTCCCCCTAGGATCTGGATCAAGCATTCGTCAACCCAAAAGGCATGACCAGCCATTCGAAAAGGCCTTCCTTGGCTTTGAAGGTGGTCTTACACACATCAGAGAGTTCAATCGGTACCTGGTGATACCCCAACTTCAAGTCAATTTTGCTAAAATATTTTTCCCCTTTGAGTTGGTCCAGAAGGTCATCAATCCGTGGGATCGGGTACCTATTCCGGATAGTGATCTTGTTCAACACCTGATAGTCAATACAAAGTCTCCACGTCCCATTCTTCTTTTGTACCAACACGATCGGGCTCCCACAGGGCGATGAAATTGGTCGGATGTGACCTTTTTGCAGCAGCTCTTGAATCTGCCTCTTGATTTCATCGTTCTCCAGAACAGAGCGCCGATAGATCGGTCCGTTGGGTAGCAACGCACCTGGGGTTAGATCAATCGGGAGCTTGACCTGACAGTGTAGAGGAACCACTGTGGGTGAGGTGAAGATGTCCCCGTACTACTCCACAACCTTATCCATTTGTTGTTGTCGTGCAGAGGAGCCCTGTCTGGAGGTCGTGGCCACATCATCAGGAAAATGAATTTCCTGGTTTGGGAAATGAGCTTACTGCATTATTTTGCAGTAACCAAAGAGATAATGGTAGGAGGTGGTACCTCTGGTATCCTGTACAACTTATTTCCCAAAGTAACAATAACAGTGCGAGGCCGAGACTCATCCAGTGGCTAACAGTGTGTGGCCTAGAAAATGGACTTCGATGAAAATGATTTTGTACGGTTGACCCATAACTGTGATGCTGATTTTTGATGAAGTAGCAGGTGCCTACATAGCTTGGGGTGGGAGGGTACGTCTCCAAATAACCCAAGTCGAATGCTGCTATGCTGAAACTGATGAATGTGAAGCAGGTGCCTACTAAAGAGGGGTGGGAGGGCACGTCTCCAAAGGGAACCCGCTCCGAATGCTGTTCCAGATTTAAACTGAGCATAACTCAATGAATATAACTCAGAATATTTATTATAACCTATTTTTGGAAATGGAATGATCATTCTGCATCTTTTCACGTGTTTGAAACCACTATCTGGAGACTCTAGACTCTTAAATTCGCGTTGGAACTATCTCAACGTCACAAAATTTCTGAAAAAATAGTTGATTTTAAATCAACGATAACTCCCACATCCAGACTCAAGAGGAGCTCAAATATATATCCATTTCTCTGAAATTTTGCACTAAAAATTTTGAAAAATGACAGGAGTGCCGCCGTCCACAAATTATCGTCAGAAAAATTGCTTCAACATTATTGATTTTGAATCTACGATATCTCCCTCATCCGAACTCCAATTTGGCCGATTTTTTTTTTGAATTTTAATATTTTTTCGCAAGGAATCTAGATCTGGTCTTTTTTTTTTCAAATTTTTTACCAAAATTTTCAGATCTGATCTGAAAACTCGTTGCCCAAAAAAATTCATGGATTTTGCTGAAGATTGCTGCCAAAAATTGAAACTAAAATATGTTTCAAACCCTCATTCCCATGGATTCGTAACCTGAATATGATACCACTAATCTAGGTGGTGGATATTGGTGGTCACCCACCTATTCCACTTGGGCCCCCACCATTTTCTCTTTCAGTTTTTCAGTTTCAGCACAACTTACTATTTTTAGCAGTTTTTCGGGTTCTGAACTTCCGGAACCGTTTTGAGGCCCTAAACGACGTTTTTTGTGAAAACAGAGAGTAACATAAGTCCATGGATCGATGTTGCTCATTCAAAATTTGTATTCCTCGGATAGATATTTCTAACGAGGTATGGTATGCGTCAAACAGAGATCGTATGCCAATGTTACGCCCCTAGGAAGTTGAAACACTAATTTACCCAAACGAGGCCCATAGTTTTGGCGCTTCATCTCCTAGGGTTAGGGTTTTGGATTTTTAGGATTTCCCATTGTTTCTAAATAATAAATAGGCCCTTGAGCCTCATTTTAACTCAGGTCAGAGGCCTGTAGCCGCTACATCTCTTCTCAGAGATAGCTACCAGCGCCCTAGCTAGTTTTATTTCCATTTTGTCTATAAGAAAATTTCAGTTCTTTGATATTAATGAAATGAAGTGTTATTTCCACTTCATATCTGTATTTAAGGTTATGTGTTTATTCTGTTGCGTTCCTGCATAAATTCGGATTAGTGGTAGCAGAGCGGTCTTCTTTTTCTTGATCCTTCTTTGCATATCCCCAACGAGGTCGGGTTTTAAGGAATTAGGGCTCGATTTGTTGGAACCTTTGCAAGATCATCCTTGCAAACCCCAACGGATGCCCATGGGGGATGAAAATAAAGATGAGGGAGTAGGATATCCTATCAAAATATTACTCGAGGAGGCCCTCGAAAAAAAAAGTAGCGCGATGATGGATAACTTTGCCCAGATCCTTCAACCACTTCCCACCGGTGGCACATCTGCATCCAGCAGCCACTCTGGAGGTGCGATTCCTTTTAAGGTACAAGTAAATTTTGGCATTCCCATATTTGAGGGTTAAATATATGCAAATGCCATAGATAGATGGTTGAATCTATTAGAAGGATATTTCTCAGTTCATGACTTTTCCGACAGGGAGAAGATTATTTTTGCACTCCTCAAAGCTGCCCCCCATGTCAAGGACTGGTGGGAAACCCACTGTGAGAAAAAGGGTGAGACAGAACACTCTTTGTTCTTGGCCGTACCCACTTGGAATTATTTTTGAGACACCATCAAGGAATAATACTATCTCGTGGGGAGCTATGAGGACAAGTACATACAATGGACCACACTGCGACAACAAAGGGATCAAGATGTACATGAGTTGACGAATCTGTTCCATACCTTGCGCACCAAGTTGGGTATCAAAGATTCATAGAAAAATATAGTGCTAAAGTATCGCATTTGTCTACACAGATACATTCAGGAGGAAATGGAGTTCCTCGACATATCCTTGCTTGGTACGTCATACTAGTATGCTGCCAAGATTGAGCAGAAATTCAAATAGAAGAAGTGAGACTTTGGATCTGCGAATAAAAAGCAAGGGAAAGGTGCTCCAAAACCGCAAAACAAAGGACAGAGCCAAGGCATGGCGACTCAAGACAACATGTCGAAGCCACAAGCAAATAACAACACCGCAAAGCCAAAGAAGGACACGGGAAAGTGGTGTGAGTTCCATAAGAGCTCCACTCAAAACACAAGTGAGTGTCAGGCCAAGCACTCACTGGTGGATGAGATGAGGGCTTCTGAGTCAGATGCATGCTTCGAATCTGAATTAGAACCTGAAAAGGGGAATGAAAAGGGAAACAAATTATTGATGTGGAGCCCAATGCCACTGTTGCCACTATGAAGATCCAAAAGGAGGATCTGGAAGATCCAGAGGAGGAGGAACGTCTCTTCCACTCCCAGATGTGGGTAAAGGGCTCCCCGGTATAGTTCATTGTTGACAATGGGAGCCAAAAGAACCCCATTTTAGTAGACGTCGTGAAGCGGTTGGGCTTGCCGACCACAGCTCACCCACATCCAGACACCATTGGGTGGCTTCACCAAGTACAAGATCTCCACGTCAGCCAGTAGTGCCGCCTTCCCTATAGCATCAAGCCCTTCATGAGTGAGGTATTATGTGATGTTGCTCCTATTGATGTTTCTGATGTATTATTAGGACAACCATACTTGCGTCATGCTGTGTATGAGTCTCGACCTCGCGCTGTTATTGTTACTTTGGGAAATAATTTGTACAGGATACCAGAGGTACCACCTCCTGCCACTATCTCTTTGATTACTACAAAACAATGCAGTAAGATCATTTCCCAAGCCAGGAAATTCGTTTTCCTGATGATCCGCCCCCAGGGAAAGAAGAAGACTGTGGCCACGACCTCCAGACAGGGCTCCTCTGCACGACAAAAACAAATGGATATGGTTATGGAGGAGTACGGGGACATCTTCACCTCACCCACAAAGGTTCCTCTGCACTGTCAGGTCAGCACCCGGTTGATCTGACCCCCGGTACGCTACTACCCAATGGATCGATCTATCGGTGCTTTGTTATGGAGAACGATGAAATCAAGAGGCAGATTCAGGAGCTGCTGCAGAAAGGTCACATCCGACCAAGTTCATCACCCTGTGGGAGCCTGATAATGTTGGTACAGAAGAAGAATTGGACGTGGAGACTCTGTATTGACTATCGGGCGCTGAACAAGATCACTGTCCGGAATAGGTACCTGATCCCACGGATTGATGACCTTCAGGACCAACTCAGAGGGGAAAAATATTTCAGCAAGATTGACTTGAAGTCGGGGTATCACTAGGTACCGATTGAACCCTACGGACTGCCTTCAAAGCCGAGAAAGGCCTTTTCAAATGGCTGCTCATGCATTTTGGGTTGAAGAATTCTCTCGCAACCTTCATGAGGATGATGGACGACATCTTGCGGCCATTCACCAACTCATTTGTAGTGGTGTACTTGGATGAAATTCTGATATTCAGCTAGACTTGGGAAGAGCACCTTCACCACATCCAACAAGTCCTCCAAACACTGCGGCAACACAAGTTGTGTGCCAATTTGGAGAAGTGCACTTTTGGCATGACCCAGGTTCAATATCTAGGATACATTATTGATGAAAGTGGGGTGCATGTGGATCCAACCAAGATCCAAGTCATTCAGGATTGGCCAGCCCCAACCACTATAACAGAGCTTCACAACTTTCTGGGTCATGCTGATTTCTACCGGAGGTTCGTGTTGGGATTCTCTCATATCACTTGGCCCTTGAGTCAAGTCACCAAGGGAGGAGCGAGAGAAAAATTCTTTTGGTCGAAACCTCGACAGAGGGCATTCACAGAATTGAAAAATCGCCTTTGTTTTTCCCTAGTGCTCACTTTACCAGACTTGCAACAACCATTTGAGATCGAGACAAATGCCTCTGACTATGCTATTGGGGCAGTTCTCACTTAACAGGGACATCTAGTGGCATACCACAGTGAGACATTGTCTGACAAAGTTCGAAAGTATCCCACTTATGAGAAAGAAATGTATTCCATTGTGCAAGATTATCGACAATGGAAGCATTACATTTTGGGGAAGGAAAAAATCATCCACACAGACCATCGGCCCCTGCAGTTCATACATACACAAGGGAAGTTGCAGAATGATCACCATCAGAAGTGGTCCACATATCTGCAACAGTTTCATTTGAACATCAAGTACAAGAAGGGTAGCACCAATAATGTTGCAGACTGCCTCAACCGACCACCAATCGTGGCACTTACCACCGTGCTCAACTCTTGTGGGCATGAGACTTCTGATTGGCCGCTTCTCTATGAGGGTGACCCAGAATTCGGCCACACTTACAAGGCACTCTTGGGGGGTATGCAAGTTCCAAATTTTCACCTCCAAGATGCACTTTTATGTCACCTAGGACACCT
The DNA here is from genome assembly GCA_034641835.2 of Pinus albicaulis. Lineage (NCBI taxonomy): Eukaryota > Viridiplantae > Streptophyta > Pinopsida > Pinales > Pinaceae > Pinus > Pinus albicaulis. The sequence continues at coordinate 1,826,442,984 of CM076578.1, read as the reverse complement.
TTGTGTTCCTTCAAGTGAGCGTGCCAAGATGATATGGGAAGTACACTATAGTTGAGTCGCTGGGAATTTCGGGATCGAGAAAATAGTAGCAATCCTGCAGAAGTATTTCTATTGGCCGAACCTTCGAAAGGATGTCAAGAAGCACATCGGATCCTACACTGCTTGTGCCATTGCCAAACCGACCATCAAGAAGCAAGGCCTATATACTCCACTACCTACCCCTAGTCGACCTTGGGAATCTATCTCCATGGATTACATGTCGGGCCTGCCTTCTACTAAACAAGGAAATGACTGTGTTTTTGTGGTCCTCGACAGATTCTCGAAGATGGCCATTATGGCAGCTTGCAAGAAGAATATCACAGCATAAGCCACTATTAAACTCTTATTTGAACGAGTGTGGGTGCACTTTGGGATCCCACAGTTTATCATATCAGATCGTGATAGCAGGTTCCTCAACACATTTTGGTCTAGCCTTTGGTCAATGTTGGATACCAAGCTCACCAAGTCCACAGCTTTCCATCCCCAAACAGATGGCCAGACAGAGGTCGTCAATAGAATGATTGTACACATTCTGTGCATGTACAATTCAAAGCATCCACGCACATGGGATGAGAACCTCCCCTATGTACAACATAGTTATAATCGGGCTCTCCACAGTTCAATCAGCCATAGCCCCTTTCAGGTGGGCTTGGGATTCCAGCCATTATGTCCCATTGACGTAGCCATGCCATTTGCAGCTGCTCAGGCCGATTCAGCTCATGTCCAGTCTGAAGTTGATAAAGCAAGTAGCTTCATCGAGCGCATTCAACACATCCGCCAATAGGTTCATGATATATTGGACAGAGCCAATGCCAAGTACAAGCAATGCCATGATCAACACCGGGTGCCACACAACTTCTAGGTGGGCGACAAAGTATGGCTACATTTGCAATGGGAGCGCCTCAATAGACCCCACCGCAAGCTTCTCCCGCTCCGATACGGGCCATACACCATCACCAAGGCTGTAAGGAAAAATCCCTTCGAGCTCATTATTCCGCCATTCCTTGGTCTGCACCCAGTCTTCAATGTGGATCACCTTCGTCCTTACTTCCCACCTCTACTGGACACCTCAGAAATTACAGAACAACTCACACCAACAAAGTTAAACCCAGACTGCATGGAACAGGCCACCAAATATTGTATCATGGACATGAAAATCAATAACACTTTCCAACAGAAGATCCAACTGTATCGGGTTGGCAAAGCCGGCCAACTCCTGCACCAAGGAAATTGGTTCATCAGGGACCAAGTTTAGTAGAAATTTCCTCATCTCATGGAGGAACTTAACACAATGGGGACCATTTCTTCCTAAGGTGGGAGGAATGATGCAGGTGGATATTGGTGGTCACCTACCTATTCCACTTAGGGCCCCACCATTTTCTCTTTCAGTTTTTCAGTGTCGGGACAACTTACTATTTTTAGCATTTTTTCGGGTCCTGAACTTCCGGAGCCATTTTGAGGCCCTAAACAACATTTTTTGGGAAAATGGCGAGTAGAATTAGTTTTTGGACCAATGTTTCTCGTTCAAAATTTGTAGTCCTCAGATAGATCTTTCTAACGAGGTATAGTACGTGTCAAACGGAGATCGTATGCCAAAGTTACGCCCCTGGGAAGTTGAAACACCAATTTACCCAAACAGGGCCCATAGTTTTGGCGCTTCATCTCCTAGGGTTAGGGTTTTGGATGTTTAGGATTTCCCATTGTTTCTAAATAATAAATAGGCCCTCGAGCCTCATTGTAACTCAGTTTAGAGGCCTGTAGCCACCACATCTCTTCTTAGAGATAGCTACTAGCGCCTTAGCTAGTTTCTTTTCCATTTTGTCTGTAAGCAAATTTCAGTTCTTTGATATTAATGAAATGAAGTGTTATTTCTGATATATCTCTGTATTTACGTTTATGTGTTTATTTTTTTGTGTTCTTGCATAAATCCGGATCATATGGGAACAAATACCAATACCAGTTATAAATCTCGGTGCGTTTGTGCGATACTGGCACCGGTGTGTTTATGTGAGACTACGCACTGGTGTGTTTGTACGACCTATGGGCACTACACAAATATGAATTAGAAAAATCGGTGTGTTTGTCTGATATTGTGCACCTGCGCATTTATATAAGAGTACGTACTGGTGCGTTGATACAACCTGTGGCACCACACAAATCCCAAGACCAATTAGAATGACCCCATGCATTGTATCACCAACAGTGCGCCTGGTATGGTTTTAGACCTTGACGGCTCGATGCATGTACCTTTGATTGCCCTAGGCCACCGTCTAGATGACACGCACTGGTGCGTTGACACCTTGATAGCGTACCAATGAAAACAACATCTGTAATATTCTCTGGCCGCTCAATTTTTTTATTTGTGTTGAAATTCCTTTAAATTCTCCGCCAAAACCTCAGTAACCATAAATGGATGTTGTAGAAAATGTGTTTTTGACAATTTTGGCCAATTTTATAACACTAAAAACATCCTTTTTAACCTCTACTATAGGGTATTTTCCTTGTAGTGATATGCGCGCTGCGCGGAAAGGTCAAGGGGCTTTGGGGTGGGTCAAAGTCCCTCTTTTAAGTAATTGGGTTATAAGGGTAAACTGTGTGCCTCAAATCATGGTTTGAGACCATAGTATATGCACGCAAAGATGGATATAAATAGATAGATCGAGTCGAAGGAAGTAGTCATTCATGTTTTGATCTAAGTATGTTCATGCGTCTATGATACACATTGTATGGATTTGGGTAGAAAGGCTCCTGTTGGCTGTTTGCATGGAGACCTATTCCTGGCTGTGTGTGGAATCTGCTGAATGTGTGCACGGAAGGTTAATTTTAAGGGAAAATTCTGTTGTAGTGAATTGTTGGAATCTAATATAAAGACCGGTTTTTGCGATGCACTGTGTTATCTAAGAATATTTTGTTGTTGCATTGAGATCACTTTACTTATGTTATGTTTAATTGTATATGTCTAAGTAGATCTATTTTTTAGGCATGAGTTTACATTGATGGTTGAATACGTGGATAAATCTGCTGAATTTAGAACGCATTCCATAGATTTGGTTCTGTTCTTGTAATATCCCAAAATGGGAAAGACAAGAATATAAAACATATGCACAATTCCAACTACGATAAAATAAGAATAAAACATGTAGAACTGGAAAAATTCTGAAATATATCAAAACATCATACATATGAGAAGAAACAACTGAGCCATATCATTATGTATCAACAGAAAATGAATATACACAGTGCTCCAAAAAGGGATGCATTCAAGCCATCCAATGATGGTTGAAACAACTCTACTGAAAAATAGCACTGGAAAGTAAAAAATACTGCTACTGGAAATAATATCTATGTTTTCTAGGCTGCTGGAGTGCTAAAAAATAATCAGGCTTTTAACCACGGACTCTACTCTAAAAACCCAGAAAAAACCCAAAAATATTTTGGCTAGATTTTGAGTTTGGAATTTCGGCCCTTTTTGGGTTGCACACTACACCCTTGTTGGCTGAGTTACACACTCCCTCGAGAAAAATTCTTATCTAGGGCTCAAATAATGATCTACATCCTGCAATATCACCCACTCAGTTCAATAACTAAAGGGTTGGTCCCTTCTCCCAATCCCAAGCTAAGAAACTTAGGATCTAGCTCCTCCACTAAATATGAAGTTGCTGCATGCACAACTGCTGTGTAATACTGCGTTGTTTATGAGGGATGATGATGCCTACTGATAGATAATACAATGTTTATCCCAGGCTTTTGAAGTGATACCTGAAGTGAAGGATTAATCCCTCATACGATTCCATGCTGAGTTGCTTGGAACTTCCTCTTCTCCTCCAACCCTCTCTGCAGAATTACACAATTACTGTAGGAAATGTTGTTGCATAGGAGAATAGATGGATGGCCTAATGTCAGATATGATAATGAAACTCTTGGAAGACTGCATTGGTTCCATAGTGTGAAGGGCTGATCCCTCCACAGGTTTCTTAGTTGAAGTACTGAGAACAACCTTCCAACTCTCAAACCCAAGTTCAGGAATGCGTAATTCCTGTAGCTAGAAGTGCATATGAGAGTGCCTGTAAGTGGCACTAATTTTCGAATGATGAATTTTGCCCAAGAAAAAATTCCTAGAATAGGCACTCAAATTCCCCCATGGGTAAGGGTGGGATTCCCGCTTGGGAACACCCGGTGCTAAACATCACAACAGACTTAGCTAAATATATTAAGTGTGCAAAGAAATTTCTTACGACATTCAACAATAAAAAATCCAAACTCCCCTTTCCTTTCCTGCCCTTATATTCTGTAATATCCCAAAAGGGAGAATGCAGTAATACTGAAACACAATATGAGAACTGCATCAAAGTAAACAATAAATCTATATACACATCAAAATGCACAGAAATAGCTAAGTCATTTAATTATATTGGAGGTGAAAAAATCAAGTACAACAATGCTCAAAATATGAGACACTCAAGCCACAAGGGTGGCCTAGAATGACCTTGCAATGATTTCCCAAGAGGGACTGCATAACTACTGAACTGCTGGAAGGTAAACTGCATTGTCCCTAGTGCAACTGTTGGGACTGCAACTGCCTGAAAGATAGAAATTAAAATCTAGGCAGAATGGGAGATTTGATGATGTTGAAATTGTAGATCAGGGCTCAATTATGGATTCCCAAGATAACCTAGAAAGGGTTTCTTATATTTGTAAGTCTAAGAAAACCACCCTCTTAGGGCTTCACATATATGCTGGTGGGAATGCAGATCTGAAGATAGATATGATGATATGATGGCTGAAATGATGCACAATTAGATCTATGCAAGAAGGGCTAACCCTTACACTAGATCCTTGGGCTAAAAGCTCAAGATCTAGCTCCTCCAATCTCCTCCACTAAAAATAGCTGCTGGATGAAAAACAGCTTCAGAAAACTGTGTTGTCAGAGAGGGAGGATCAATAGCCTACTACTGGATGTGCCAAATCATCTCCTGAATGATGGAAATAATAGCTCCAATGTGATGAGATGATCCCTCATAGGATTTCCAACTGAAATACTAGAAAATTCCTTCCTCCAATAGATCTACAGGACTAGACTGTGAAATCCTTGAAGGGACTGTTGCTGCATGGAGGTAAAACCCAATATCCCGAATGTCGGATGTAGATCTACTGCTCCTGAAAGGCTGGATGTGTAGAAAAAAGTGGTAGGATGAATCCTCCACTAGTTTCCTAGCTAGATGCTAGAAACAACCTCCTAAAGATGGCACCAATTCATAATAAGGAGTGAAGAACAGTATTCTTTCAAGAGCTACTCAGTGAAAGAGGTGGGATTCCCACTCGGGAACACCTTGTGCTAAACAACACTACAAAATTTGCTAAACAACCCAAGCCTGCATAGAAATGTCCTAAGACAAATCTAGATCTAAACATATCTAGAAATGAATAATCCAAATCATCCCTTCCCTTGTGCCTTCATCTTCATTATATAGATATGCGCCTTCCATAGCCTAGGCCCACTCCAAAACTGCGTTGTACATGTGGACAAAAGTCTCCATGGTTGACTATGTTGTTGATCCATGTCCTCCATCATGTTCACATGGGGAATTACCCTCTCCATCATGTGTGCAATAAATGCATCACTTCCTCCACTATATTATCATAAGTGCTTTATGATCTTCTTTGAATACACTATGATCTCAGTTGACCTTATCAAATATCCTCATGATTTTTCATTTAAGATCCATGATCTTATTTGACTGTTTCATCCTCCATAATCTATCTCATAAATGAGACATGATCTCCATTAATGAAGCTGCTCCACTACTCCATGATTTTAGATATAGATCTAGAATATCCACATACACATTAAAAGTGGATTTTATTCATCTTTGAGGTTTGTGGGTCCCTCCACCCTTTTATTTACTTAATTAATTAAGTTTATTAAGAACTCTAATATTCCAAATATCATGTGAAAATTTGGGAATATTACATATTCCTTTTATGGTTTTGAGCCTTCCCTATCCTTGGCCCACCTCATAACTCTGCTGCACATGTGGCCACTAGCCTCCATAAATATTTTTTTGTCCTCCATGATCTCCATCACTGATGCAATTAATCTCAACTTCCTCCATCATGTGTGCATTTAATGCACCATTTCATTCATCATCTCTGTAATTACTTCTCGACTATATCCATCATCTTGAATCTATTCCTCCATTATCTCCATCACATTCCTCATTAATTATATATGAAATCCACTCTTTCTTCATTATTATGCTCCTCCACTACTCCATAATACTACTCTAGTACTTAATTAACCCACATTCACACTATAGAAGTGGATTTTATTCATCTACTGGGTTTATGGGTCTCCCCACCCTTTCATTTACTTAACTAAATAAGAAAAGTAAGAACTTTAATATTCCAATTAGCTGATGGAAAATCTGGAATATTATAGTCCTCCCCACCAAAATGTTGCTTGTCCTCAAGCAACTGCAAAAGTGGATGCTATAGAAATCCATCTCCCTCCCAAGTGGCATCCTTGTATGGAACATTTTCCCATCTTCTCCAATGTGTTATGAATGCCCAACTCCATATTTGCCTCTCTAGAATGTCTAGAATGGCCTCTAGTTGTGTAGCTAGATGCCTCTCCTCATCAATGAGTCCTGAAGTGGCAATCATCTGCTATCCAAGAGCCTCTTCTCTACATGAGATATGTGAATTGTAGTGGCTCCTTCACCAAGTGGACAGTCCCATATCATAAACTATCTCTCCAACCTATGCTACATGGAGTAGGTTGTGTCTCTCCAATTCTTGGCCCTGGTGGCCTTGCTTGCTTTAAGCATCATCTCAACACTGTGAAAAGTAGGAAATAGAGACATATAGATTGACATTTGAAATTTCAAACTATACTCTCCTAATAGCAGCCACCGCAGCAATGTCTCTTGCTACCACACCACCTCATCATCATACCAAGTATGGTGGCCATACTCTCGTAACAAAATCCAATGCAGCAAGGCTTCCTGTTTCCATCCCACATCATCATTATGCAAGGTATGGGAGAATTTCAATATGTATTCTCCCAAGAGTAACTAGCAAAACAATGACTCTTGCTGCCACGCCACATCATCATAATGCAAAGAATGAAGACATGATATACTGATTGACATCTATAATGTCACACCAAACCAACATAGCCAGCCTTCTTGCTACCACATCATTTGAGTATCATGCAAAGTCCCAAACAATAACATACCCATTGACATGTGATGGCCAAACTCTCTCAAAAGTAACTAGCGCAACCATGGCTCCAGTTGATGCATCTCATCACTACTTTACAAGGTACGAAACAATTCTATACCAATGGAAATATAAAATGTAATGTCTTGGCCATACTCTCCCAAGAGTAGCTAGTGCAACCATGTCTGCTACTACTACATCACCTTAGTACTGTGCAAGGCATGAAACATACCAATATAAAATGTTGGGCGATAATCGTACTCACCCAAGAGCAGCCAGCGCAGCCATGCTTATTACAGCCCTGTGTCATAGATTTGCAAGTAGCTTTCTGGCCACTTTCTCATCATCTCCATCCATCCTTCAACTGTGGTTGATGACTCATACCATGCACCATCTTGGTATCCACCCAATGGAGAAGCTTCTGCCAAAAAATTCTCATACAATAACTATCCCCATCACTATATATGGTCTTGGGAATACCATGAAGCATGAAGACATCCTGAAAATATGATCTGGTCATGGGTGAAGTGATGTATTGTGTGAAAATGTTGAAGAAATGTGCATTCCTCAAGAGTGGATCAATGTCGAAAATACCATCCTCCATAATCTGAGGACAATATTTGCACTCCATGATATGTTGAAGTGCATCCTCCTTGAGATCTCTCCATGAGGACCTCTCTCCGATGGCCTGGTAGAACCTATGAGGTTCTGAATATGTTGAATGTAGAAAATTCTCTTTGAGCTGTGAGGTGGTCATTAAGAAGGATTTGTCTTGATAATGGAAGATGTTATCCATTACATGATGTCTTCCATCTACCATCTGCCCATCCAATGCTTCATAATTGAAGTGGTCATCAGAATGCTCAAATAAGAACCGGGTCCTCAAATCATCACTGCTCCTCAGTGACAACATTGCTGATCTCCATGATAGTGCATATACTATCATATGGCCCTCTCCATACACAATTTTGAACTCATAGTTCTGAATTGTATTGCTCCACCGTTGTTGCCTCTTCTGCAGCTGTTGCTCCTCCTCAAAAATATGTCGGAGACTATGGTGGTTGGTCTTCACCTGAAATCTACTACCAATAAAAAACTGCAGGAATTTGACCAGTGCATGCATAATGGCCAATATATCTTTGTCGCAAATAGAATATGACAGCTCACGCGACAGTAACTTTTGGTTCTTGAAAGCTATTGTATCGCATCCTTGCATTAGGACTATTCTAATCCCATCCTCAGAAACTCCACACTCCAACACAAAGTGTTGTGTGTAGCTCAACAATGTCAAACTAGGATAGCTATACATATTCTCCTTGAACTAGTGAAGGGTCCTCTACGTAGTGATAGTCTTTTGCTCCAAATTAGCAATGTGCTCTAACCCTTGGTAATTTAATTTCCCTGATGGCATGATCCCACAAACCTCAATCTAATGTGCTCAAATAATATGGGGTGGAAATGTTTTCATATCTTGGATCAACTAATGCTTGGGAACATCTTGCAAAGCTACAAGAGTTCCTCCAACTGGTGTAATTGCTTCTCCAAATTCTAGTGACGATGATGGATGCTCCTTTACTACTGCACCAACATTGATATTTTCTTCCTCTTCCTCATGCACCTCCCAAATCATGACTTGGACTCTCAATGTCGAAGTATTGGGAACATCTTTCCAAAACGCAAGTGCTCCTCCCACTGATGCAAGTACCTCTACTGCAGCTGGCGGTGGTGGTAGTTGCTCTTCTCCTAGAGTATTAGCGCTGGCATCTTCCTTTTGCTCCTCATATACTTCCTCATCAATATCAGAAAATGTCTCAATGGAAAGTGCCTTCGGTTTTCTTCTGTCAAACCTCTTTACCAACCTTTGAGTGAACTTTGCATACACAGTCACTCTTGTATGTTTCAATTTTTTGAACCACCAATCATTTGCTTCACCCTCAAGGTGCAGCGCTGCAATCTCAATGGATTCCTTTTCTACTACTGGGTGTAGTTGGAATAAATCATATAACTTCTCCATCCAATGCTTTGTCGTGCTTTTGGATGACCCATCGAATGTAGGCAGAAAGAATCTATGCTGCATATGCCCTCTTCTTTTATTGTTGCCATGGGGTCTCCGGTTATCTTTAATCTGGAAAAACTGTTGGAAAGTCAAATTCTCTTTAAAAGATCTAGATTATATTTGTACTCTACAATATAATCACTCAAAGTCTCATGCTCCAAATATCCTCCATCTCCATGCCATTCATTTCCTTCTACAAGGAAAGTGGGCATAGTAGGGCATTGTGGAACTTTCTGCACCACTGGTTGCTTATAATTCTTATAGGAAGTGCTTGGAACTTCTCCATTCTAAAACCCTATTGAGGTTTCCCTTTGCCTTTCTCTTCTCATTTATTTGATCTCCATGGTGAGATCATGCATAGATCTGAAGGGAAGTGTGGAAACTCAATCCTTCCACCATTGAAGACTTCTTATTTTTCTACTTCTTCTTCTTATTCCTCTGATGTCATGAAATGCCCAGAAGCTGAGCCAAATATCGTGCTCTGATACCATTGTAATATCCAAAATGAGAAAGGCAGGGATTTAGAACATATGCACAATTCCAACTACGGTAAAATAAGAATAAAACATGTAGAACTGAAAAAATGTTGAAATATATCAAAACATCATACATATGAGCATAAATATTTGAGCCATATCATTATGTATCAACAAAAAATGAATATACACAGTGCTCCAAAAAGGGATGCACTCAAGCCATCCAAATATGGTTAAAACTACTCTACTGAAAACTAGCACTGGAAAGTAAAAAAATTTGTTGCTGCTAGGAAGATGATCTATGTGCGAGAGGTTACTATATTTCTCAGAAAGATATAGTATTTTAACCAAGTACTCTACTCAAAAAACCCAGTAAAAATGCAGAAATGGTTTGGTCAGATTTTGAGTTTGGAATTTCAACCCTTTTTGGGTTGCACACTACACCCTTATTGGCTGAGTTATGCACTCCCTAGAGACAACTGTTGATCTGGGGCTGAAATAATAATCTATCTGCTGAAATATCACCCACTTAGCTCAATAAATGAAGGGTTGGTCCCTTCTCCCAATCCCAAGTTGAGACACTTAGGATCTAGCTCCTCCACTGAATATACAACTGATGCATGCACAACAATTGGGTAATACTGAGCTATCTAGGAGGGATGATGATGTAGCCTACTGATAGATAATACAATGTTGAACCCAGGCTTCTAAAGTGATCCATGGAGTGAAGGATTAATCCCTCACAGGATTCCAAGCTGAGTTGCTTGGAACTTCTTCTACTCCTCCAACCCTCACTACAGAATTACGTAATTCCTACAGGAAATGTTGCTGCATGGGAGAATAGATGGATGGCCTAATGCTGGATATGATTAATAAACTCCTCAACAAATAAAATGGATCCACAGTGTGAAGGGTTGATCCCTCCACAGGTTTCTCAACTAAAGTACTGATAACAACTTTCCAACTCTCAAACCCAAGTTTAGGAATGCGTAATTCCTATAGCTGGAAGTGCAGATGAGAGTGGATGCAAGTGGAACTGATTGCCAAATGATGAATTCTGCCCAAGAAAACCTTCCCAGAGTAGGCACTCGAAGTACCTCGTGGGTAAGGGTGGGATTCCTGCTCTAGAACACTCGGTGCTAAACAACACAACAGGCTTAGCTAAGCAGCTTAAGTGTGCTAAGTAATGTCTTACAATACTCAACAAGAAAAATCTAGACTCCCCTTTCCTTTGTTGCCCTCATATTCCTTTTATGGTTGTGATCCATCCGTAGCCTTGGCCCACCTCATGATAATTGCGCTGCACATGTGCCCACTAGCCTCCATAAAGACTGCATTGTCCTCCATGATCCATGATCTCCATCACTGCTCCAATTAATCTCCACTTCCAACATCATGTGTGCATTTAATGCACCACTTCCTCCATCATCTTTGCAATTGTTTCTCCACTATCTCCATCATCTTCCTCATTAATACTCTATTACCTCCACTCTTTCTTCATTATTATGCTGCTCCACTACTCCATAATACTACTCCACTACTCAATTAACCCACATTCACACTATAGAAGTGGATTTTATTCATCGACTAGGTTTGTGGGCCCGTCCACCATTTTATTTACTTAACTAAATAAGAAAATTAAGAACTCTAATATTCAAATTAGCTGATGGAAAAATTAGAATATTACAGTTCTTATATATCTGCGACGAGGGATTTGAAATCTATCTGTTCATTTCATTATTTTGATAAGTATTGTATTTATGTGCATCTATTCTGTTCTGCATAAGTTCTGCAATCAACCTGCTTAGGGCCTGTTAGACTCCTATACCAATAGGTGTCATTTTTCATGATTGTCTTGATTGAACTATGGAATATGTTCAAACCTTTTTCTTGAGCAAAGGTGTTCCATATTCCTGAAAAACCAAAAAATCAAATAATTTAAAAAAAAAATAAAAAAATGTAAAGAGGGTATACCCTAAAAGAAAAATCAAAGGGTAAGAAGAATAAAAAATGGTCAAAAAAGTGAAAGAAATGAACCCCAAACAAAAAATAGACCAAGGAAAGTGTGCAAATCCAAATGCCACTTCTATTTCATTTTTGCAATAAAGCAATTGTGTGCAGCTTGTCAAACTTTTGCCACAATTTATGAAGAGTCAAACTGTTTAAACTTGACTCATTCATGTTTCAATTTCATGTTGTAGAATAGAGAATAAATATCTGACCAAACAGTTTAATCTTGGCAGATAAGTAGATAGGTAGAGTTAATAAGAGGTGCTCAACAGTTTAATCTGAGCTCTCGGATGTAATAAGGGTAAAAATAGATAGATTTATCATGTAAAAAGAAAAGGTTGAAAAGGGTTTGCAAGTTTAAATGCACCCTAATAAAGAAGAGAAAATGGTAGTGTTAAGTAGATAGGGTAGGTAGATGGTGCTGCAAAGTGTTATCTGATGAATGATGCTGCTACATGTTTTTAATCCTTTACTTTCATCACAAATACTAAAGCAGGAAATACACTGGAAAATCATAGCAAGCAAAGTCAAACTCATTAACTTCCCTCATCACTTTCCCCCTCAAAAGTTTTACTAATTTCCCCCAAAATACTAAGGTATTTGGAGATCAAAAGGGCTCAAGGCATTTCCTTGACTTTTGGAGGGACCGGACCCTCGGCCTAATGATCAAAAAGACCTAAGTACTTGAGATAATTCATCATTATAATCATCCATCTTTAACCTTGTCCTAAGTAAAATCCCATTTTACTTAGGAAAATCATGCAAAATTCCATAAAAATCCCTCATGATAACTTGCTATTCTAAGTTTAAGTATTGAAGATAAGATATTGCAATTTACTTCAAAAGTTCTCACTTTCTTAGATGTGCAAAAATATTTTGAGTTTCCTTGTCCTTTGCCATATTTACATTTAACTCTATTTACTAAATCCCTAGTAAAATACCCTATCCTAAGTATATAACTCCCTTTTTATAAATAACCCAAAAACCCCCTCTATTATAAAGTTTAACCAAAGTGTTTATTTCCCCGCGCATTCAAATAAAAACCCACTATACGCCCTTTGGTTAAATTTATCATTATACTGTAAACCCGCCCCTATGGTAAGTTAAATACATTTGTTAATTTACCATATAATAAAATAAAAACATATATATGAAAAATAAAACATTAAACATACGATATATATGTTTAAACCCAAAATATAAATAAAACCTGAAGTTTTTTAAAACTAAACCTTGGAAAATCCCGCGCCAACGTGGCTCATCCACCTGGCTTTTCACCCGACCTTTTAACCCCGCCGCGACCCCTATTTCCTTTATAACCATGGAATTAGTTAATTATCTGAATTAACTAATAATCTTATCTTTCCGCCTATTATATGCCCCCCGGGATGTTTAAATAGAGTTAATTGCGTTTAAAACCCCGCCGGGCCCGCACATCGAAACCCCACCATCTTTTTGTCCTTTCCGCCGTCCGATCTCCCACTGTAAGATCTACGGCCAGCGTTCACCCCGCTACCCATCTCTTGTCAGCATTTTAACCAGCGGGGGATGGGTGGTATTTGACCAGTCACCCATCCACGTGTCAACAACTTTGTGGAATCGCTGCCCTCGCGGTTAATACCGCCTTTGCTCAAAAGCGGTGCGGGGACTTACCACTTACCGCCCGGCCCCTCCACCATACATCAGCCTGTACGTTGATGACGTCACACCTCGGAAAACTAAAAAACCCTTTAAATTGTAAATAAAGCCAATTCTTCGTGTTTTTCTATTATTTTCGTTATTGAAAACAACAGCGCCTTCTGCTACGATTTTCAAATTTCCATTGAAATTTACTGTGCTATCTGATTTCGCTCCAAGATTCCACTGCACTTGTGTTCGAGTACACTCCCGCCATCGCCTGATACCTGTTAAAAGCCAATTTTCGTCCAAAAACAGGTATTTATTTCACAGCACCCCGAACTTCAATATAAAATCTGTTTTCCCTGTTTTCTACTGAATTGGTAATTAAAACTCATCACTGAGATCTCCCCCAGAGGTTTTAAAACTGTGCAATTGCTCCCTGAAACTGCATTTGTGTTAATTTCCTTCATTTTAGAAATCGCGCCCGGCCTGTGAAGAAAACCAGAAACCTCCGTTTTGAATCCACAAGAACCAAAATGGAGGCCCCGGCAGCTTTGAATATCACTCCACTGAATGCTCCCCACCGTGAATTGGAATATTTACCTTTGATAGATGAAGATTTCCAAATTAAAGACTTACATTTTGATGAAAGTCCCCTATTGAGTTATTGTCGCTGCAGAGACGAATACTCAAAGGGGCAAGATCTTATAGGGTTGTGGGAATCCAATCTCCCAAGGTATCTCATCCCTTCAGTCATTTATTTCCCAGAAATCATCCATTATTTCCATTCAAACTATGATTTGACTCAAAGAGCTGTAATATCCCCTGACCAGAGTGTTCTTTTCCCCATTACTCCCCAAGCTATCAATGTGATGCTCCATTTTGAACCTGGTCAAAACCTCACTCCCTTGTCCATTGGGGAATTGCTTGAAAAATCTACTCAGTTGTCCCCTGAAGAGGTAATCAGAAAATCACATCCTTGGATAAACAGTATTAATAATAGTCATAAGATTTTTTTACTCCAATATTGTTATCAAATCTATTCAAACAGAGGTTAGAAAGCATAACAACTAAAGAGTATCAATGGTTAAAGTGTATCAGGTAAAAGTCAATGACAGTTAAAATGAAGTTACAGAGCAGTCAAAGGTAAACAGTAAAAGTAAATACAGAAGGCAGTAAAATGGTAAAAAGAGATGAGAATACTTTCACCAATAGTGAGGTTTGTCTAAAGTGAAAGTAAAACAGTCAAAAGAGCAAAAAAGTAAAAAGATGAAAAAACATAACAAGAAGGAACATTTTTGCAGAAATTGCATATTTTAGTCATAGTTTTGCAGAAACTATTGTGATCAATAAAAGATGAATTTTACAAAACTGAAGGAGGTTTATTTTCTTAAGAGGACCATCTACAAAAACCTCTCTCACTTTTCTAACAGTTATTATGGTTTTGGAAATATTAAACAAAGTTGGAAAGCACTTTTTGCAGAAAATTACAGTCAAGTCATCATTTTGCAGAGAATATTGTGGCCAATTAGAAATACATTTTACAAAACTGAAGGAGGTTTTTGTTCCTAAGAGACCCATCTACAAAAACCTATCTCAGTTTTTCCACAGTGATTTCAGGCTGAGAGATACATGCACATCTTTAGAGGCTATTTTTCAGACTCTGTAAAACTCTGTTTTACACATCTTTTTGCAGAGCCTATTGTGCACAGCTGGAGAGGAATTTTAGGAAAGTGAAAGAGGTTTATCTCAAAAAAATATTTATCTACAATAACCTCTTTCACTTTTTACATATCTATTACGGATTGAGAAATAAAAAGATATCATTGGACCCCAAGTTTGCAGAATTGTTGGAGCAGATTGCACAAAGAAAGGAAGCAGTTAGTGACTTGGATGCCTCATCATCAACTAAGAGTTGGATCAAATTCGAATTCTCCTTTTTGTCATCACCTATCCATAAAAAATAGTGCCAAATAGATGCATTAGTTTGAGTGTCCTTTAATTAAGTTCTATTTATGTAAATAGTTGGAGAGATTTGTGAACCAATTTTGATATTTGTTTCAAGATATTTTAGTTTAGAATTTGTATAAATACTCCACTCTTGGAAGCATTTGGGGTGGATTCTATTACTTTTCTGTAACATTGAGAATTTCGGAATAAAAGCTTTTAGAGAAATTTACTTGTGGCTTACTGGATGACGATTTAAAGCACTGAACTTGTTGCCGGATTCATGTGTTGGACTACAGTTCAATAAGTGTTTTTACCCTTTGTCTGAAATTTTATATTAGTTTATAATACCATCTTATCCATTTCTGAATAATTTACATAAAGGATTGAAACAGAATTTGCTTAATTGTACTCTGTTTTCAAATGTGGTTATTTTTAATGTTTTCTTCTAAATTAGTTATAAGCATGAATTCTTAAATGCTCCTGCTTTGCTAATTTAAACACTGTTGATTACTATAATAAAGAATTCTTCATTGCTCTTTGTTTGTAGTCATCTCATTTCTTTCTTTTGAACATGGTGAAAGATTCTTAGCTGCCTTTCATTCCTTCAAGATCATCCCATCCACTTTAAATTTTAAGGATTGTTCTCTGTCTAGCTATCTTGCCCTGTAATACCATCTTGTGCTTAGAATAGAAATCCAGTAAAGCCATCCTTTGACTCCATAGCCCAATGGACTGAAAGCTCTCAACCTTGCCCTTAGTTTTTGGATTCCACCATTTTCCCAAAACAAACTCTTGAATCTATAACTAGCCTAAAACCTTCCAAGAACAAAGATAAATCATAAAGAGAGAGCCCTCTCTGGATGCAGATTGGCTAGATTCTGCATCTTAAAGGTTGGTTTGTGGTTACCTCGGGTATACTTTCCTCTTACACAACTTCTAGGAAAACCTGAGTGATAACAGGGCCACCACATTATTTTCTTCCTTAGGGTGCATAAACCTTGTTCCAGCACCCCTACCCCATACTGCTTCGGGTGAGACTTTGATCTGCGTAAGCAGGTCATTTCTAAAAGGGCCAATAGTTGGAGGAATTTTTGGTTGCGTAACAAACTCTAAACCTAGGTCAGGACCCCTTAAGCCAACAGGGTGTTACATTGTACATCTTGCCAATCAG
Organism: Pinus albicaulis; assembly: GCA_034641835.2. Taxonomy (NCBI): domain Eukaryota; kingdom Viridiplantae; phylum Streptophyta; class Pinopsida; order Pinales; family Pinaceae; genus Pinus; species Pinus albicaulis. The sequence continues at coordinate 1,826,426,441 of CM076578.1, read as the reverse complement.
AGAAAAAATTTTCGATCTTAGAATCCATCCATGAGATTATTTTGGCATGATGAGCTCCTGTAATTTCCGAAAGGATTGGTCAACATAGAAGGTCCCTTGCTTGACCAAGTCCAACACATTATTGCATCTACAAAAATTCATCCCTATTGTATAATAACAATCACCTCATTAATTCCGGATGCAGATGTATAGCAGGCTCGATGGGACAACCGCCCCTGGCCAACTCCCAAGGTGTATGGCATGTGGTGGCCACATGGCCCTCCACGGCGCCATTAAATTGGCATTCAATTTGCCTACGAGCAAAGTAATAACTCCATAGCATCGACTCTTCATCCTCCTTGGTAAGCCTGGTCGTTTCATTATGGACGCAGATTTGGTTTTTGTAGAGCTCTCCGACTCCATGAGCAGATGTTTGGAATCCCTTGGCGATGCTTGCCCTGTGGACTGTGCAGAGCCCAGTGCTCGCACACACACCAGCCGTCGCTGCTCGCTTTATAGTTGCCTTGAAACTCTTCCTCGTTCGCATTTCTCTCATAGTGCCCTCTGTCAAGCGAACATCGTTTCTCAGTTTCCTTCTGGCTTGCTCTGTGCTCCAGCTCTTTTCCAAGCCTTTCCCCAATTGCCTGAGACCGATTCAAGAAGTCGAGTCGGCCATGCCAAGACTCAGACAGCGTATGACTTGCCGCCGAGGAGGCACTCGCGGCAGCTCTGTAAGTGAACGGCCCTCCTCCAGTCGGCAATCCTTTGACTGTCCCTCTGGCCCTGCCCATGCTCATCCGCCTGCCTCTCCTCCTCATGAAGCGCCTCGAAAGTATGCCTCTTCTGTCCCTCAGCCCTCTGGTAGCCACTTTATTCGTCAAACCACGCAGAGAGCGGAGCTGCATTTTGACAGTGCTTTTAATCATCCCACCATTACAGCCTTTATCACCATTATCCTGCGAGAAGACGCCACTCTTCGTTCTCCTCCTTGGCATGAATCCCCTCCCGCTTCTCTTGATCCCTCTCCCGCTCCCAATGACCCTCGCCCCAACCCTGCTGTAACGCCCCGTGCCGATATAGGCGATCCCCCTATCATTGCAGTGCCCTCCTTGGGCCTATTCTCTATGCAGGTGGACGCGAATGAAGTTCAAAATGCAGGAGCTCAACACGCGAATGCTGATGCTAAAGATCCCGACAACGACTACGGATGCCCCATTGAGGAGGAGCAGCCCTCTGCCATCAACTCCAATTAACCCTGCTATGACATGGCTCAGTATGGTCTCTGAACTAGTTTACTTTGATATAGATACTGGTTTTTTGCTATCCACAGTAGCATACTGGTTTTTGTTATCGATAGTGTTATCTTTTAGTTGTTTTCTCATGACAAATGTTATAAACACTACACCAGTTTCCCTATACAAGGGCGGTGCAACTGTTTTTATAAAACTGGTTTCCCTATATGGGCAGTTCAGTATCAGGATAAAGCTTGGCCTTCAAGCCCAGTTTCAGGCTATCATAGCTGAATTGAGGCAGTTTTGTACTATAATGTTTACATAATAGAATTAGCACAATTTAGAAAAAAAAAAAAAACAATCACCTCGTTAAGCCTCACAACTTCCTCATGATCTTGTTGGCACGTGTCTGCACTTATTAAAAACTCCTTCATTTTTGTCTGTCATGTTGCTCATTCCAACACTCATATACTAGATCAATTTATTTATTGTTAGGTCCCTATATTACTAGTGTAGTCCCTTATTGTTGTTAGTGTAACCCCCTTATTGTTATTATTGTACCCTTGTAACCCCCATTTTATTATTATTGTGCCCTTAAATTATTATTTTTAGGTCGGCTAGGATTACATTGTGGCCCACTAGGATTACATTATGGCCCCATGGACTCCTATATATAGAAAGGAGGTTTTGTAAATTGGATCATCCAAGATTTTTTCATTTATGTAATGTATTGGAGGTTTCCCCCTCGAAGTGGCTCATTTCTAAGGCGTTTATATCTCTTTTCTTCTATTTTTGGAGCTGGTTACACAACATTTGGTATCAGAGGTTTGTATTCTAGGGTTTCGCTGCTCCAAATAGGTCATCGTGGAATTTTCGCTATAACTTTCTTTCTACGAAGTTTCAGAAGATGAAATTTTTAGGGTGCGAAGCCGAAATCCTGAGGAAGATTTAATAAAAATTTCAAAGCTTGGTTCACAATATTTTTGGAGATACGATGATCCAGATTTATGCAGGAACGCAACAGAATAAAAATATAACCATAAATACAGAGATGCAACGGAAATAACACTTCATTTCATTAATATCAAAGAACTGAAATTTGCTTACAGACAGAATGGAAATAAAACTAGCTAGGGCGCTGGTAGCTATCTCTGAGAAGAGATGTGGCGGCTACAGGCCTCTGAACCGAGTTACAATGAGGCTCGAGGGCCTATTTATCATTTAGAAACAATGGGAAATCCTAAACAGCCAAAACCCTAACCCTAGGAGATGAAGCGCCAAAACTATGGGCCCCGTTTGGGTAAATTGGTGTTTCAACTTCCCAGGGGCGTAACTTTGGCATACGATCTCCGTTTGACGCGTACCATACCTCGTTAGAAAGATCTATCCAAGGAATAAAAATTTGGAACGAGAAAAATCAATCCATGGACCCATTTTTCTCTCCATTTTCCCAAAAAGCATCGTTTAGGGCCTCAAAACGACTCTGGAAGTTCAGGACCCGAAAAACTGCTAAAAATAGTAAACTGTGCCGAAACTGAAAAAATGAAAGAGACAATGGTGGAGCCCCAAGTGGAATAGGAGGGTGACCACCAATATCCACCTGGATCATTCCTCCCCCCTTAGGAAGCAATGGTCCCCATTGTGTTAAGTTCCTCCATGAGATGAGGAAATTTCTGCTGAACTTGGTCCCTGGTGAACCACTTTCCTTGGTGCAGGAGTTGGCCAGCTTTGACAACCCAATATAGTTGGATCTTCTGCTGGCAAGTGTTCTTGATTTGCATGTCCATGATGCAATCTGTGGTGGCCTGTTCCATGCAGTCTGAATTTAACTCAGTTGGTGTGAGTTGTTCTGCAATGTCCGAGGTGTCCAGTAGAGGTGGGAAGTAAGGACGAAGGCGATCCACATTGAAGATTGGGTGCAGACCAAGGAATGGTGGAATACTGAGCTCGAATGCATTGTTCCCTACAGCCTTGGTGATGGTGTACGGCCCGTATCGGAGCGGGCGAAGCTTGCGGTGGGGTCCAGTGAGGCGCTCCTTCGGCAAATGTAGCCATACTTTGTCACCCACCTGGAAGTTGTGTGGCACCCAGTGTTGATCATGGCGTTGCTTGTACTTGGCATTGGCTCTGTCCAATATATCATGAACCTGTTGGCGGATGTGTTGAATGCGCTCGATGAAGCTACTGGCTTTGTCAACTTCAGACTGGACATGAGCTGAATGGGCCTGAGCAGCTGCAAATGGCATGGCTACGTCAATGGGACATAGTGGCCGGAATCCCAAGCCCACCTGAAAGGGGCTATGGCCGATTGAACTGTGGAGAGCCCGATTATAACTATGTTGTACATAAGGGAGGCTCTCGTCCCATGTGCGTGGATTCTTTGAATTGTACATGCGCAGAATGTGTACAATCATTTTGTTGACGACCTCTGTTTGGCCATCTGTTTGGGGATGGAAAGCTGTGGACTTGGTGAGCTTGGTATCCAACATCGACCAGAGGCTGGACCAAAATGTGCTGAGGAACCTGCTATCCCGATCCGATATGATAGACTGTGGGATCCCAAAGTGCACCCACACTCGTTCAAAGAAGAGTTTAGCAGTGGCTTCTGCTGTGATATTCTTCTTGCAGGCTGCCATAATGGCCATCTTCGAGAATCTGTCGACGACCACAAAAACATAGTCATTTCCCTACTTAGTAGAAGGCAGGCCTGACATGTAATCCATGGAGATGGATTCCCAAGGTCGACTAGGGGTAGGTAGAGGAGTATATAGGCCTTGCTTCTTGATGGTCGGTTTGGAAATGGCACAAGAAGTGCAGGATCTGATGTGCTTCTCGACATCCTTTCGAAGGTTCGGCCAATAGAAATACTTCTGCAGGATTGCTACTGTTTTCTCGACCCCGAAATGCCCAGCGACTCGACTGTAGTGTGCTTCCCATATCATCTTGGCACGCTCGCTTGAAGGAACACAAAGGTGTCTCATGTGACATAAAAGTGCATCTTGGAGGTGAAAATTTGGAACTTGCGTACCCCCCAAGAGTGCCTTGTAAGTTTGGCCGAATTCTGGGTCACTCTCATAGAGAAGCGGCCAATTAGAAGTCTCGTGCCCACAAGAGTTGAGCACAGTGGTGAGCGCCACGATCGGTGGTCGGCTGAGGCAGTCTGCAACATGATTGGTGCTACCCTTCTTGTACTTGATGTTCAAATGAAACTGTTGCAGATATGTGAACCAATTATGATGGCGATCATTCTGCAACTTCCCTTGTGTCTGTATGAACTGCAGGGGCCTATGGTCTGTGTGGATGATTGTTTCCTTCCCCAAAATGTAATGCTTCCATTGTCGACAAGCTTGCACATTGGAGTACATTTCTTTGTCATATGTGGGGTACTTGCGAACTGTGTCAGGCAATGTCTCACTGTGAAATGCCACTGGATGTCCCTGTTGAGTAAGAACTACCCCAATAGCATAGTCAGAGGCATCTGTCTTGATCTCAAATGGCTGTTGCAAGTCTGGTAAAGTGAGCACTGGGGCAGAACAGAGGCGATTTTTCAATTTTGTGAATGCCTTCTGTTGAGGTTCTGACCAATTTTTTTTTTCTCTTGCTCCTCCCTTGGTGACTTGACTCAAGGGCCATGTGATATGAGAGAATCCCAACACAAACCTTCGGTAGAAATTAGCAAGACCCAGAAAGATGCGAAGCTCTGTTATAGTGGTTGGGGCTCCCAATCCCGAATGACTTGGATCTTGGCTGGATCCACATGCACCCCCCTTTCATCAATAATGTATCCCAGATATTGAACCTGGGTCATGCAAAAAGTGCACTTCTCCAAATTAGCACACAACTTGTGTTGCCGCAGTGTTTGGAAGACTTATCGGATGTGGTGAAGGTGCTCTTCCCAAGTCTGGCTGAAGATCAGAATGTCATCCAAGTACACCACTACAAATGAGTTGGTGAATGGACGCAAGATGTCGTCCATCATCCTCATGAAGGTGGCGGGAGCATTCGTCAACCTGAAAGGCATGACCAGCCATTCGAAAAGGCCTTCCTTGGCTTTGAAGGCAGTCTTCCACACATCGTAGGGTTCAATTGGTACCTGGTGATACCCAGACTTCAGGTCGATCTTGCTGAAATATTTTGCACCTTTGAGTTGGTCTAGAAGGTCATCAATCTGCGGGATTGGGTACCTATTCCGGACAGTGATCTTGTTCAGCGCCCAATAGTCAATACAGAGTCTCCACGTCCCATCCTTCTTCTGTACCAACACGATCGGGCTCCCACATGGCGATGAACTTGGTCTGATGTGACCTTTCTGCAACAGCTCTTGAATCTGCCTCTTGATTTCATCATTCTATAGAACAGAGCACCGATAGATCGGTCCATTAGGTAGCGACGCACCTGGGGTCAGATCAATCGGGTGCTTGACCTGACAGTGCAGAGGAACCCCTGTGGGTGAGGTGAATATGTCCCCGTACTCCTCCACAACCTTATCCATTTTTTGTTGTTGTGCAGAGGAGCCCTGTCTGGAGGTCATGGCCACAGTCTTGTTCTTGCCTTAGGGGCGGATCATCAGGAAAATGAATTTCCTGGTTTGGGAAATGAGCTTACTGCATTGTTTTGCAGTAACCAAAGAGATAGCGGCAGGAGGTGGTACCTCTGGTATCCTGTACAACTTATTTCCCAAAGTAACAATAATAGCACGAGGTCGAGACTCATACACAACATGACGATTCCACAAGTATGGTTGTCCTAATAATACATCAGAAACATCAATAGGAGCAACGTCACATAATACCTCATCCGTGAAGGGCTTGATGCTATAGGGAAGGTGACACTGCCAGCTGACGCAGAGATCTCGTCCTTGGTGAAGCCACCCGATGGTGTATGGATGTGGGTGAGTTGTGGTCGGCAAGCCCAACCGCTTCACGGCATCTGCTGAAATGAGGTTCTTTTGGCTCCCATTGTCGACAATGAACTGTACAGGGGAGCCCTTTACCCACATCTGGGAGTGGAAGAGACGTTCCTCCTCCTCTGGATCTTTCGGTTCCTCCTTCTGGATATTTGTAGTGGCAACAGTGGCGTTGGGCTCCGCATCAATAATCTGTTTCCCTTTTTCATTCCCCTTTTCAGGTTCTGATTTGGAGTCGGAGCATGCATCTGACTCAGAAGCCCTCATCTCGGCCACTAGCGACTGCTTGGCCCGACACTCACTTGTGTTGTGAGAGGAGCTCTTATGGAACTCACACCACTTTCCCGTGTCCTTCTTTGGCTTTGCGGTGCTGTTCTTTTCTTGTGGCTTCGATGAGTTGTCTTTAGCCGCCATGCCTTGGCTCGGTCCTTTGTTCTATGGTTTGGAAGCACCTTTCCCTTGCTTTTGATTCGCAGATCCAAAGTCTCGCTTCTTTTGCTTGAATTTCTGCTCAATCTTGGCAGCATACCGGTATGCCGTACCAAGCGAGGAGATGTCAAGGAACTCCATTTCCTCCTGAATGTATTTGTGCAGACAGATGCGATACTTTAGCACCAGATGTTTCTCTGAATCTTTGATACCCAACTTTGTGCGCAGGGTATGGAACAGATTCGTCAGCTCATGCACATCTTGATCCCTTTGTTGTCGCAGCGTGGTCCATTGTATGTACTTGTCCTCATAGCTCCCCACAGGATAGTACTGTTCCTTGACGGCGTCTTGGAAAGAATTCCAAGTTGGTACGGTCGAGAACAGAGAGGGTTCTGTCTGGTCTTTGTTCTCACAGTAGGTTTCCCACCAGTCCTTAACATGGGGGGTAGCTTTGAGGAGTGCAAAAATAATCTTCTCCCGGTCTGAAAAGTCATGAACCGAGAAATATCCTTCTAACAGATTCAACCATCTATCCATGGCATCTGCGTCTATTTGACCCTCAAATATGGGAATGTCAAAATTTACTTTTACCTTAAAAGGAGTCGCGCCTCCAGAGTGGCTGCTGGATGCAGATGCGCCGCCGGTGGGTAGCCGTTGAAGGATCTGAGCAAAGTTATCCATCATCACGTTCCTTTGTTTTTCGAGGGCCTCCTCGAGCAATATTTTGATAGGATCTCCTGCTCCCTCATCTTTCTTTTCGTCCCCCATGGGCGTTTGTCGAGGTTTGCGAGGCTGATCTTGCAAAGGTTCCACCAGATCAAGCCCTAGCTCCTTATACCCCGACCTCGTTGGGGACATGCAAAGAAGGATCGAGAAAAAGCAGACCGCTCCGATACCACTGATCCGGATTTATGCAGGAACGCAACAGAATAAACATATAAACATAAAGACAGAGATGCAGCGGAAATAACACTTCATTTCATTAATATCAAAGAACTGAAATTTGCTTACAGACAGAATGGAAATAAAACTAGCTAGGGCGCCGGTAGCTATCTCTGAGAAGAGATGTGGCGGCTACAGGCCTCTGAACTGAGTTACAATGAGGCTCGAGGGCCTATTTATTATTTAGAAACAATGGGAAATCCTAAAAAGCCAAAACCCTAACCCTAGGAGATGAAGCGCCAAAACTATGGGCCCCGTTTGGGTAAATTGGTGTTTCAACTTCCCAGGGGCGTAACTTTGGCATACGATCTCCGTTTGACGCGTACCATACCTCGTTAGAAAGATCTATCCGAGGACTACAAATTTGGAATGTGCAACATCGGTCCATGGACCCATGTTGCACTCCGTTTTCCCAAAAAACGTCGTTTAGGGCCTCAAAACGGCTCCGGAAGTTTAGGACCCGAAAAACTGCTAAAAATAGTAAACTGTGCCGAAACTGAAAAACTGAAATAGACAATGGTGGAGCCCCAAGTGGAATAGGCGGGTGACCACCAATATCCACCTGGATCATATGATCTGTGGAAGTTAGGTCTTTTTTCAGGCTCCTAAACAGGTCATCGAGGAATTTGCGCTATAAATTTTTTTCTACGAAGGTTCAAAATCTGAAATTTGTATGGGGCGAAGCTGAAATCCTGAGGAAATTTTTCAAAAAATTTCAGAGCTTGGTTCGCAATATTTTTGGAGATATGATCTGTGGAAGGTAGTGCGTTTTCAGCCTCCTGAATTGCATCTCAAAGAGGTGATCGTGGGAAAAGTTCAATAACTCTCTCTCTAGGCATCGAATTGGAGTGCAGTAAAAAGTGGTCATAAGTACATAGACTGTAGTTTCTTTGCTATCAATTTCAAAGACAAAGGAGAAATAGTGATACGTGGCAAGTCGTACAATTTCGCTCTACTAAACCAGTCCATAATTAGGTCATTGTGGGAGATTGGACACAACTTTGTCTTGGAGAATTCAAATCAGGTCATACCTGTGGCATTAGAAGGATAATTCAGAGGGCTACATCGGTACCAAAATTCAGATATTGAAGTGTTGCAATCACATAGATAATCCAATTTCAATATCGAGCTCCTCAAAAGCAAGAAAAAGGTGTGTATTTTTTTTTTCTGAATTGCATAAGTCTTGTTTGAAGAATCAATTTTAATTGATTCCAAGGGCATATTGTAGAATAGATATCAGTATTGGGTTCTAAAATATGCCCCGTAAAATAATTCAACACCCATTAAGCCTTCAGAAGGCTCTACTATGACTCATGAAGATGAAGAATTGCAACATGATCTATCAAAATTACAAGAGCAAGTGCAACAAATTTCACTTTCGCAAAGAGCAACAAAAATGAAATGGAAGTTTTGAAGAAAGGTGTGGAAGCGAAGATGGATGACATGGAAGCGAAGATGGAAGCTAAGATGGAAAACATGAAGAATGATCTAAAAACAGACATCGAAGGTTTGACAAAGTTGATACAAGAAATATTTCCTAATGGTGAAAAGATAGTAGAAGAACCTCATGATGAGAACAAAATAAATGTTAATCGTGATTTCATAAACTTTAATGTTGGTGGGAAGAACCACCATATTCCAAAAATGGATATGAGGAAGTTTGATGGAAAGGATCCTGTAACATGGATACTACAGATGGAGCAATATTTTGATCTCCATAATGTGCAAAACACACAAAAGGTACGCATTGCAACTTTACATTTAGAACAAAATATATTTGTATGGTATCGATGGCTTTGCTCCGGTAAAAAAATTGTCACTTGGTCAATTTTTACGGAGGAAATGATAGCACATTATGAGGATACAAAGAGCAACACCTTCTTTAGCCAATTGATAAATCTCAAACAAAAGGGTTTAGTGGGGCAGCACATTGAGGACTTCCAAAAATTGAATATAAAGGTAACTAATATTCCAGAGGAACACAGGATTGATCTCTTCTTAGGTACTCTAAAGGATAACATCCAACATGAAGTTTGTGTTTTGGAACCTGATTCATTGGAGAAGGCATTCAGGTTGGCAAGAAAAGTTGAATGTAAAATTATGGCGACAAGGAAGCCTACCACTCAATTCTATAAAGAAGGAAGTGTTGTTACGTCTAGATTTCCACAACCTACAAGGTTGACACCACAACAATTGGAAGAAAAAAGAGCAAAAGGGCTTTGCTACAGTTGTGATAGCAAATACACTAGAGGTCATAAGTGTGCTGAGAAGAAATTATTTTACATAGATTGTGAAGAGGAAGAAGAAAATGAACAAGAATAGGATATACACTAGGAACCAACCCTAGAAGAGGAAGAAATGAATCCGACCATATCATGTAATGCACTAGCAGGAATTACCACTCCTCAAACTCTCAAGATAGAAGGACAAATCAAGAAGAAAAAGGTAATAGTGTTGATTGATTCAGATAGCACCCATAATTTTATTCATTGTAAGGTAGCCAAGGAATTAAATTGTTTCCTATACCCAGCACCAGAATGTCAAGTGATGGTTGCAAATGGAGGAACTATAAATTGCTCGGGAAAATTCCATAATATCAAGCTAACCATGGGGGAATATGTATTGACTAGTCCAATGCTTTCCATTCCTATGGGAGGTGCTGATGTTGTACTAGGAGTACAATGGTTACAATCTTTGGGGACGATAGCTTTTAATTTTCAAGAACTTTTCTTGGAATTTTTTTCAGAAGGAAAGGAAGTCGAATTACGGGGTATTGAAGGGAAGCCGGGAAGGATAATAAGCTCTAATGTCATGACAAAGCTTCTAAAGAAAGAACAACGAGGCGTAATTGCACAATTATGCTCACTAGAAGTTCCGACAACAAAATCATCTATTTCTGCAGATCTCCAACAAGTCTTGGACAATCATTCCAAGGTGTTTGAAACTCCCAAAGGACTCCCACCTATTCGTGATCATGATCATGCTATTCATTTGATTCCAGGAAGTGTTCCTCCAAACATCAGGCCTTATAGATATCCTTACTTCCAAAAGAGCGAAATTGAACGTATGATTGCGGAAATGTTAGAGGCGGGTATAATTCAACCTAGTCAAAGTTCTTTCTCTGCTCCTGTAGTATTGGTACACAAGAAGGATGGATCATGGCGAATGTGTCCAAATTATAGGGAGCTCAATAAGCTCACCATTAAAGATAAATTTCCCATTCTTGTGATTGATGAATTATTGGATGAATTACATGGAGCAATTTATTTTACCAAGTTTGATCTTCGTTCAGGATATCATCAAATTAGAATGAAGACTGAAGATATTCCAAAAATAGCATTTCGAACTCATGAGGGTCATTATGAATTTTTGGTCATGCCTTTTGGCCTTACCAATGCACCTTCTACATTTCAAGGGTTGATGAATTCATTTTCAAACCCTTCCTTAGAAAATTTGTGCTAGTATTTTTTGATGATATACTAATCTACAGCAGGTCTTGGAAGGATCATGTTGAACATGTTGACAGGGTGCTCAAACTATTGCAGGAGAAACAATTATATGCAAAAAAATCCAAATGTTTTTTTGGAGTACAAGAGGTGGAATATCTGGGTCATATTGTATCTCACGAGGGTGTTAAAGTAGACCCTAACAAAATTAAATCCATTAAGGAATGGAAATTCCCCACAACCATAAAGCAGTTGCGAGGATTTCTCGGGTTAATTGGGTATTATCGCAAGTTTGTTAAGAATTATGGGAGAATAGCAGCACCTCTAACAACATTATTGAAGAAAGATGCATTTTCATGGACTCCTGAAGCAACTAAGGCCTTTTAACGTCTTAAAGAGGCAATGTGCCTAGCACCGGTCTTAGCTACACCAGACTTCACAAAAACCTTTATTGTGGAATGTGATGCCTCAGAAAATGGAATTGGTGCAGTTTTAATGCAGGAAGGAAGACCCATTGCTTTTGAAAGTCGTCCAATCAAAGGAAAGTATTTACAGAAACCTATTTATGAGAAGGAAATGTTAGCAATACCGCATGCACTAAAGAAATGGAGAACTTACCTAATGGGAAGACACATCAAGGTAAAAACTGATCATGAGAGTCTTAAACACTTTTTGGAACAAAGACTATCTTCAGAAGAGCAACAAAAATGGGTCACAAAGATGTTGGGTTATGACTTTGAAATAATCTACAAAAAAGGAAAACTTAATGTTGTTGCAGATGCACTCTCAAGAAAGAATGAAGAGGTGGAAGCATTGCTTTGTGCCATTTATATTATCCAACCAGATTGGATAACTGAAGCAAGAGATGAATGGAAGAAGGACAAAGATGTATGGACACTCATTCAAAATTTGCAGCAAGATCCTAGTACATCTGATACATTTAGTTGGAAAAATGATTCCCTATGGTACAAAGATCACTTTTATCTTTGTAAGAATTCCCAACTAAAACAAAATATTCTTCTGGAATTGCACACTTCTCCTTTAGGAGGACACTCGGGATTTTTAAAAACTTACCACAGGGTGAAGAAAGAATTTTTTTGGGATGGCCTTAAATCTGATATTCAAAAGTTTGTGGCAGAATGTTTAGTTTGCCAGCAGAATAAAGTGGAAAAAATTAAGACCCCGAGACTTCTACAACCTTTATCCATTCCAAGTCAACGTTGGGAAGAGATTTCAACGGATTTTATCACAGGTTTACCTAAGTCCGAAGGAAAGAGTGTCATCATTGTGGTAGTTGATAGACTTACCAAGTATGCACACTTTTGTGCATTATCTCATCCATTTAAAGCAAGTACAGTTGCCACTACATTTATGGATAGAATTCAAAAGCTACATGGAAGCCCAAGGGTTATTGTGAGCGACATAGATCCCATTTTTACTGGAAATTTTTGGACGGAGTTATTTTCTTGTTTGGGTACTCAATTAGCTCATAGCTCATCTTATCATCCTCAATCTGATGGTCAAACCGAGATAGTAAATAAATGTTTGGAAGGATATCTTCGTTGTTTTGTATCTGATAAACAAACACAATGGGTCAAGTGGTTACCTCTTGCTGAATGGTGGTTTAACACTTCCTTCCATACTGCAGCAAAAATGACCCCATTTATGGCACTTTATGGATATCATCCACCATCCATCACATCATCTTTAAGGGAAAATTCGAAGGTTCAAGCAGTGGAAGATCACATCGAGCATCCGCAAGAAGTTCTCCAACTCTTAAAGGATAACCTGAATTTGGCACAAAATCGAATGAAACAACAGGCAGATCAACATCGTAGCGAGAGAAGTTTTGATGTAGGAGATTGGGTATTTTTACGGCTACAACCATACAAACAAATTTCCCTCAAGCAAGCAAAGAAGGATAATAAATTATCGCCAAATTACTATGGTCCTTACAAGGTGTTGCAAAAGATTGGTACTATGGCATACAAATTGGAGCTTCCTGCTTCTTCGTGAGTACATCCAATTTTCCATGTTTCATGCTTAAAGAAGGTTATAGGTGAAAATCTTCCAGTTCAAACAATATTGCCAGAACTTGATGAGGAAGGAAAAATCATATTGGAACCTGAAGCGGTCATGAAAACAAGAACTCGACAACTACGGAATCGATCAATTTCAGAGTATCTCATCAAGTGGAAGAACTTACCCACCGAAGATTCTACATGGGAGGATGAGAATTTTATACAGAAGCACCCAGAGCTACTCAAGTGTTGAGGACAACACTTTTTTGAAGGAGAGGGGCATGTTAGGTCCCTATATTACTAGTATAGTCCCTTATTGTTGTTAGTGTAACCCCCTTATTGTTATTATTGTACCCTTGTAACCCCCATTTTATTATTTTTGTGCCCTTAAATTATTATTGTTAGGTCGGCTAGGATTACATTGTGGCCCACTAGGATTACATTATGGCCCCATGGACTCCTATATATAGAAAGGAGGTTTTATAAATTGGATCATCCAAGAATTGTTCATTTATGTAATGTATTGGAGGTTTCCCCCTCGAAGTGGCTCATTTCTAAGGCATTGATATATCTTTTCTTCTATTTTTGGAGCTAGTTACACAACATTTATCCACAAAGCATGTGAAGCCATCTGCAATGGCTAACCATTTACAATTTTCTGAGCAACAACCTTTTAGAGGTGAGCAGGAGACGACCTCTGTCTCAGTGTAGATTTTCATTTCCATACCTTTTGATATCACTACGACATAGAAATCACCTCATCACCTATCTCCGTCAAGAACAAAAACCTCTCCCTTAGATCCGTGGCTATCAAGAATATTTTATGCCACTCCCCATGTCACATGCAATGATAGGTAGCGGTTTAAGTAGAATAATAGACCCCAAAAAAACCCTAATTCCTAGCATAATTATAGCCCGAGAAATATCCAGAGCATAGTGATAAGGACTCTGGTGGAATATTTTCCCAATTCTTGTTCATCTTGCATAAAAATGATATGTTGGGATGCCACTCCAATGACAACGACTGCAGTCGCAATAAACCCCTGAAGAATTGGCCTTGGGATTCATGCTCAAACCTACTTGTCTTGCTCTTGGCTAATATATGCAAAGAAGCCCAAATATCTTTTGCTTCACTTTGATCTATGAAGAATAGTAGAATTCCAATTCACATTCATTTCCACCTCGAAATGGAGCAATATGTAGGAACGAGGGCCAACTACTTTGAATCTGGATGGATAAGGCCACTGTTATAGATTCTTCTATTGACAATTTTTATAAGTTGTGGGGAAACACAACAACAATTATTCCTTTTCCACCCTGAGATCCAATATTGGTCAAACACACATTGAACATATTTACAAACAAAAATAAAATTTACTCGCACAAAAAAATATATCAAACACCCTCTTACTTTATCTATTTACATATAAATAATATTAAGGCTCTCTCAAATTTTCCGGGCTCTCTTTTGAAGGAGTGAATCCAATACCTGCTTTGATACCATATTAGAAATTGAGATTGAGAGCAGAGAGAGCAATTGCAAACAAAAAATCACACTTTTATATCTTTATTGATCACAAGAGTTACACATATATAGGACACAAATTAGTGACTTCAACACATCTAGATCATGACTACAACTCATACATAGGAAAAAAAAATTTCTATATTGACTCTTGGGAACTTAAAATGACAACTGACAAAAACACATGGAAGCATTACTTCGAATATCTATTGGGACTCCCTTATACCAAGCATGATAATGAATGTGTATTTATGGTCATGGACAAATTTTCTAATATGGCCATATTGGTGGCCTATAAGAAGAGTATCACAATATAGGACACTACCAAACTCTTATTTGAATGAGTGTCGGTAAATTTTGGGATTGAACATACCATTATATCAGATTGGGATAACAGGTTCCTAAACACATTCTAGTCAAGCTTCTGGACATTATTGGACACCAAGCACACCAATTTAACCGCATTCCATGCCCAGAATAATGGCCAGACATAGCTCGTCAACAGAATGATAGTGCACATGCTCCACATGTAAAACTACAAACATCCATTAACCTAGGATGAGATCCATCCCTATGTGCAACATGGTTATAATAGAGATCTACATAGCTCGACTGACCACAATCCCTTTCAAGTGGGTCTAGGATTTCAACCATTGTGTTCGATTGATGTTACCATGCCTCATGCGATGACATAACATAATCCATAAATGGAGAGTCTAAGGCTGATAAAGAAGTTTTATTGAATGCATCCAACACATATTCCAATAGGTTCATGACATATTGGAAAATTCCAATTCCAAGTACAAGTAATGACATGATCAACATCAGGTTCCACAAGATTTTTTGGTTGCATTTAAAGAAAGAACCCCTTTCCAGAGCCCATTGAAAGCTCCAACCACTCTGATATGAGGCTTACACAATCAATAAGGTTATGGGAGATAATTATTTCAAGCTCAACATTCCTCCATTCCTTGGCCTACACCCAGTGTTCAAGGTGGACCACCTTTGACCATAATTTCCACCACCACTGAACAACTCAGACATTGTCGAACAACTAATGCCAATAGAGCTCAATCCCGACTACATGGAACATGCCATAAATGATCATATTATGGACACACAAATAAATAACAATCACCAAAAAAAATCCAACTATATTAGGTTGTTAAAGTTTTCCAGCTCCTGCACCAAGGCAAGTGGCTCACCAAGAACCAAGTTTAGTAGAAGTTTTCCCATCTCATGGAGGCACTCAACACAATGGGGACCATTGCTTCCTAAGGGGGGAGGACTTATCAAGGTGGATATTGGTGGCCACCCGCCTATTCCATTTTTAAAGTCACCATTGTTTCTTTCAATTTCCGTAATTGTAGCAGAATTTACTATTTTTGGAATTTTTCCAGTCCCTAAACTTCCATAACCATTTTTTAGGCCGTAAATGGATTTTTTTTTTTTTATAAATGGGAAAAATAATAGCTTGTGATAGGTTTTGCGGTTGAAAATTTCATTCCTCATATATATATTTCCAACAAAGTATTGTACATGTCAAACAAAGATCATATTCCAAAGTTACGACCCCGAGAAGTTCATGTACCAATTTACCCCAATGGGGCACACAGAATTTTGGTGCTTCATCTCCTAGGGTTAGGTTTTTGGGTCTTTATGGTTTTCCATTGTTTGAAAATAATAAATATGCCTCAAAGTATCCTTGTAATACGTTTCAAAAGGCATGTCGTTGCCACATCTCTTCTTAGAGATAAGTTGCCATTGCTCGAACTAGTTTATCTCCATTATGCAAGTAACAATTTTTCAGTACTTTGTTATTAATGAATTAAAGTTATATTTTTTTGTACCTATATGTTTCTATTTTTGTCTAAATTTCATTTTTTTCTTGCATAAATCTGGATCATGGATACCGATATCTAGCTATATTACTCTTCCCCTCTTCAGAAGCAGTGGTCTCCACTGTCTCTAGTACCTTCATCAGATCAGGAAACTTTTGTTCAACTTGGATCCGGGAGAGCCACTTGTCTTGGTGAAGAAGATACCCTACTTCGAAAACCTGATAGATATGTGTATACTATTGGTGGGTATCCTTTGTATTGGTGTCCATGATTTAATCCATTGTAACTTGTTCAATGAACTCATGATCGAGTTATATGGGGTCCAATTGATAAATTTCCTCTAAAGTGTCCAACTAAGATGGAAAATATGGTCAGATAAATTCCATGTTAAATACTAGATGCAAGCCAAGGAAAGGGGGAATACTAAATTGAATTTTTTTTTCACTCAAATAATTTGTGATTGTGTAAGACCATATCAAAGTTATATAAGCTTCCTATTGGGGCATATGAGACGTTTTTTCTATAAATGCAACCAAACCTTATCACCAACTTGAAACTTGTGTGGAAAGTTGTGTTGGTCATGACATTGCTTGTACTTGGCATTGGATTTATGTAGGATCTCATGAACCTATTATTAGAGGCGTTGGATCCATTCAATAAATTTGGTTGCTCTATATGTCTTAATCTGAGAATGGGAGGACACTACTAGTGAAGATGAAATGTGTATAGCTACATCAATTGGAGTCAGTGGTTGGAACCCAAAGCATACCTGAAAAGTACTATGACCAATAGAGTTATGGAGGGAACTATTATATCTATGTTGAACATATGGAAGGATTTCATCCCATGTACATGTATTCTTGGACTTTTACGTTCACAACATATGCATAATCATCCTGTTCAACACTTCTAATTTTTAATTTGTTTTGGGATGGAAGGGAATCAATTCAGTTGAATTTGTATTCATCAGAGACCAGGTCACACCAGAAGGTACTGATGAATCTACTGTACCTCTCTAAAATAATCATATGAGGTAATCCAAAATGAACCCAAACATGCTCAAATAAGAGTTTAGCAGTAACTTTAGTTGTGATACCATTCTTGCATGGTGCCAAAATCGCCATCCTAGAGAACTAATTAAGAATAAAAAATGAAAAATTGTTACCATGCTTGATGGAGGGAAAATATAACATGTAATCTATGGACAGTAACTCATAGGGATCATATAAGATAGTTATAAGAGTGTACAATCCATACTTCTTGATGATTGGTTTAGAGACGACATAATAAATGCACAATCTGATATACCAGTGGAAATATTATTAAAGCTTTGACCAATATAAATACTTCTAAAGTACTGCTACTATCTTCACCACACCAAAGTGCATTTCCACCCGCCTGTAATGTGCCCCCGAAATCAACTTGGAACACTCACCTGAAGAAACACAAAGGTGGCCTAGGTAGAACAAGAGTGCATCTTGGAGATGGAACTTCGAAACTTGTTTTCCTACGATCAATGTTTGGTATGTGGAAATTAATTAATATTCGCTATTATATAATTATGGTCACTGTTTGTCAAATTAATGGTCTTAAATTTCTTACATAAATTATCGACTGGAGTTGGTAAAATTGTGAAGTGCAAGTGCACTATATATTCTAGAAGACTCTTTTAATACAGTTTATTGATGGGATGATTGAGTTTGTAGAAATTACTTCTAAGGATGCTTTTTATTCTTATGTTCCTAAAGAAATTAATGCTTTCAAATCACAATTTAAGTTCCTAAAATCAATATGCTTTTTACTCTGCAAAATAGAATGAAAGTAAACTTAACCAATTTGTTGTTAGTCTTTAAAAATAGAGTTACTTAATCTATTGTTCTAATAGATCTGTGCAAAAAGAAAAAATATCAAATTATAGGAATGGAAACCATACATCTTCTCATCTACTAGAAATGAAAACTTGTAAAGTAATTACTACTGCTAGTGAAAATGAATCACTCATAAACTTGTGAAGAAATCATTACTAAAAACAACTCACTCATATGTTGAAAGGAAATCACTCATGAACCTATAAAACTATTCTGAGATAAACCCCAAATACTTTTGAAATAAAACTTATGAAGAAATCAACGAAAAATAATTACTCTACAATTTGACAATTCAAAAAAAGGAAACTTATGAAAATAACTACATCAAATGATAAAATGGAATTATGGAAACAACTACAACAAATGAAAAAATGAAAACATAAACATAAAATGTAGAACCATCACTGTTTGCAAGGGACCTCCACAAATAGGTGGTCTCAAATATTTACAGCAACATTTAGCTACACATCAAATCCTCATAGCACTTCTTTGTTAAAAATAATGAAAAACAAAGTTTTAAAATATCACAATCACATCAAAAATTACACACACTTTGTTCAAGTTTTGTTTGCATGGTATTAATAAAAGCTCGTGCTCATAAATGTTTGAGGCTTTCATGCTTACTTAAGCTAATAAAATCTACTTTGGCTTCTAGAAAAATTATAATGTTGCATGTTCACGATTTTCTATTTGGAAAAGAAAATCGTGAATCGTGAATATCTCAGACTCTCGCTCACCTCTTCATAAATGTGTTGACCCGATCCTTTTACCATGAAATTGAACGGTTTCTTTCATGATATTGTGATTAGGAGATCATGTCCATTGTTAAAAAATGCTCAAAAATGAAAGTTCTCAAAAGTGTTTGCAACCTGAGCGACCGGAAAGGTCTCGTCGTTGCGATTCTATTGCTATGAACATTTTGCAAAACAGAGGTCATATACAGAAGTTATTAAGGTTTGAAAAGCCCAATAAACTAAAAAAAGAAGAAGTTTGACTCAGTTTGACTTTGTATGAAAATTTTCAAAAAAAAAATATTTTGAAAAAAAAAATATTTTTTATTATAAGGTTTTTTTGGGCCAATGAGTAGCTGCCATGTGGCCAGCTCGGAGGCTGAGCTGGCTACATGGCCTTAGGCCAGAGGTAAAATGTTATATCAAAAATTTTTGGAGACCAAGGGGATCGACCGTGGGACCTCCCACAACGTGTGCACACTTCTTACCATCGCACCACGCTGGTAGTTCTTAACCAACAATGGATGCCACATATATTTATGGTTTAATAGTTTTCGTGGCGGGGGTTTGGGAGGCCAGCCCCGAAGGGCCAGCCCCCCTCCATATGACCCGCTCTATGAACCAAAGGCTAGAACTTGTCGACGTTTTATTAAATGGTTGGGCTATAGGTTAAGGTCCATGTGCCAGAACTCCCTGCGACATATAATTTCATGGTTATCGAAACGCGTTTGTGTCAAAAGGTCAAGCCAACGATTAGTTTGACTGTAAATACGTAGGTCGGTCACATGTGACTCCACTCACATTTAACTTAACCAACAGCCTCTGTTGGTTCTGCTATCCGCCCCGCTAATTTTAGCGTCGCTGCCTATTTTTTCGGTGTTAACTGGAGTTCCTCTAGTTTTGGAGAAGCTTTCTTAGGGGACATTGGGCAGTTTCCTGTTTTTGTCATAAATATTTGGATATTCGACGATGTTTTATGAATTAATTGTTATTTTTTGATAATTTCAACATTTTGAACACATTGGAAAAGGTTTCAGAGTCATAAGAGGTCATCTTGTGCATTTTTTTGCTTCAGGAGAGGTCAAGGAGCCACTAGGGCCACTAGGGTGTTTTCAGTGTTTTGAGCACCCATTCTCTGTTTTCTAAAAATGAATAGTCATTCCTGACTAATTCAAGCATTCTAAAGTTGTTTTTATTGATATCATAGCCATTTGAGGTTTTTTTATCACATTTACTTACCAATTTTTAGCAATAAGATATGAGGGACATACCATTGGGAGCTGGATCAACAGATGTAGCTTAGGAGAGATGAACTACTTCATCAAATTTGCTGAGTATTGTTACATGTGATGTTTATTTCTCTTTTATTTACTATTGTATAGTGTTATAAAAGCTAATTTACATGCTTTAACCTCACATAGAAATCTGTTAAAATAATTTAAAACCATTTGTTTCACCTGCAAAGTTCAGTGAACCTTATGCACACAATTTAATTATTGTTTGGATACTTAGCACAAAAAAAATAATGCATTCCATTCTGATCAAGTTGGTATCAGAGCTTAGGTTGAGCTTGAGTTAAGCTAGAGTATTTTATCTGTTTGATCTTTGTGCAAAGGATTTTTTTAACAGTTTGCATGAGTTTTAATGCTTACTAGACTAAAGCTTAAGAGAGGAGAAGGTCAATTGGTGAAAGTTCAAAGTAATCCTCAGCCAAGGAGGGCAAGAGTGCCATTATCTCCACCTTCAATTTCAACTCAAAGAGAAGCAGAATAATCCATAAGAATGACTTCAAGAGAAGAAGAAATCCATGAAGAAGTTGATCCCAAGGAGGAAGAAAGAGTGTTCAGGAAAGAATTCCTTGACTTAACTGAAATGGTGAGAGTCCTTTATCAAGAAAGCAATGAAAGACTAGAAGGAGAAGGATCTAAACTTCACAAGGAAAGAGAAGGATCTTCAGGAGGCCATAATGATGAAGATAAATCCAAGAAGGGTAATGGAGGAAATGGAGAGAGTGGAAAGTCATCATCATCGTCATCATCTTCATCTTCATCAACCTCTACTTAATCTTCAGTACATCAGCCATACAAGTCAAAGAACATTGGTAAAATTCCTTTTTTAAAACTTGATGTTAAGTTTGAATTTCCAATGTTTGATGGTGAAGTTAATGCAAAAAAGATAGATAATTGGATTAGGAAATTAGAGGTTTATTTGAGAATTCAAAAGTTTCATGATGATGATACCAAAATCCAAGTAGCTTCATTGAGAATGGAAGGTGAAACTCTTGTTTGGTGGGAAGCCAAGACAAAGGAGGAGATCAAGAAATATGGTAAGATTATTTTATCATGGGCTGATTTCATTTCTACAATAAAACAACAGTTTTATCCATTAGCTCACATGCAGAAAGCCATAATGGACTGGAAAAATTTTAAACAATTGAAAGGACAAAATGTACAAGTGTATACTAAAGAATTTAGAAGAAGATATCTTTTACTAGGAGTATATTTTCATAGCCAAGACACTTTGCTCAAGTATATAGGAGGTTTACATACTTACCTAAGACATACAATCCTCATGTTTAACCCTACAAGCCTATATGAGGTTTGTGTTCAAGCCATACATGTTTAACTCACATTTAAATTAACCAGTAGCCTCCAGTGGTTCTACTATCTTTCCCCCTAATTTTAGCGCTGATCCTTATTTTGTCTATGTTAACTGGAGTTCCTCCAGTTTTGGAGGAGTTTTCTTAAGGGACATTGGGCAGTTTACTGTTTTGGTCATAACTCTTTGGATATTCAACCATTTTTTATGAATGAATACTAATTTTTGGATAATTTCGACATTATAAACATATTGGCAGAGGTTTTAGAGCCATCAGAGGTCATATTGTGTAGGTTTTTCTTTAGGAGAGGTCAAGGAGCCACTAGAGCCACTAGGGTGTTTTTTGTGTTTTGAGCATCCATTCTCTGTTTTCTACAAATGAATAGTCATTCCTGACTAGTTCAAGCATTATAAAATTGTTTTTATAGAGAGCATAGCCATTTGAGGCTTTTTATCAGATCTACTTACCATTTTTTAGCAATAATATATGAGGGGCATGCCATTGGGAGCTGGACCAGCAGAAGTAGCCCAGGAGGGGTGAATTTCTTCGTCAAATTTGCTGAGTATTGTTACATGTGATGTTTATTTCTATGTTATTTACTGATGGAAAGTGTTATAAAATATAATTTACATGCTTTAACCTCACACATAAATATGTTTAACTAAGTTAAAGCCATTTGTTTTACCTGAAAACTTCAATGAGCCTTATGCAAACAATTTAATTACTGCTTGGATACTTAGCACAACAAAACTAATACATTCCATTAAAATCATCTGGCTCGGATGAATAGGAGGAAATCCTTGAGGAGATCAATATTCATGTGTCCATGTACTTCTTCACTTAGTTGGCACCTTAGAGTTCAGAAAACCATGGAGTTGGCTATACAAATGTGGATTAGCTGCAGAATCATGTCAATTCCGTAGCTAATACAAATATTAACTTAATAATAAGGAACATTACTAATTATGAAAGACAAGACATTTAAATACCTTAATATGTCAAAAGCCTTTAGTTTTATGCTTATTTGAGTTGATGATGATGGTTAAAAAGAGAAAAAATAGGTGAAATAGAGTGTCAAAATGAAGCAATCATGAGGCTCTACATTCACCCACATGGAGGTCATTACATGTCCTCATGAAAAAAGGAAAAATTGACGACCGCTTATGTCAGCTATTTCATTTCTCTTGATACTTCTGCTAGCACATCCAATTTGATCTTCTTTATCTTATTTTTAACCACTGCCATTCTTGGCTTTTTCATCAAGACTTTGTGCTTTAGATTTATGACCTTTCTTAAGAGTTGTATTCTTTTGCTTCAACTTATTTTTTTTCTTATACCACAAGCCTAGATGTAAAATAATATTATCTTTCTTAGTTTTCTGAATTTTATTCTGCGTCCTTAAAGCCTCATGCTCCTGCTATATATGGTTATTTAGTGTCTCCATCTCAAATATTTCTTGTTTCAAAATTCTTATAACTAGAGGTTCTTGTGGACTAGTAGACTGAGCTTCTTTCTCTTGATTTAAAAATGATGTTTTTCTTGCATCTCTTCTCTCTAGATATTAAATGTGTTGGGGTTCCCATGTATTGGCTAGATTGGCAAGACCAAAAGATGAGACAACATCAGAACCACTTTCAGACCTTAGGATCTAGCCCTCCTGGGTCCAGAGAGGGATCTCTCTGTATGAGCAAAGTTTTATATTTATGAGGCTCAAATGTTATGATGTTAGGCTAGTTATAGGCATGGGTTTGTTTGTTTGATTATTTGTTTTGGTTGTTGGTTATCAGGAAAGAAAGGTTCAATGTAAGACCAGAATGAGCAAAGAGGGATAAGGCAGAGGTGAAATGTTCCAGGAAATATTCAAAACCATTGGGCAATGGAGTCAGGAAAGGATTTGCTTGCTAATCAATAGGCATGCTTTCATTTGGGCTGGTCATCTAAAACTTAGGATCTTCAAGATGATTATGTGATATGGAAAGTAGTAGGGAGGAGATAACACAGATTTTAGGAGCACAATGTTACAGATCAGCAGGTCGTACAAGGATCCTAGTGGATAGGGCTAACACTAAATCTATAACAAGAAACATCTAAGAACTGAATTCATTTAATTCATACATCAGAGAGCAGGCAATAACATCCACTACATTGGTTAAACCAACTGAAAACATTCCTTAGATAATACATTCAGAAGAGAAACATGAAAGGCAAGGAGAGCAGAAACATATGGTACCTATCAAGGGTAAATCCTATGCCAATATTTTGATGCAAGCTAGTAGAAGCGAAATGAAATGAATGTAAACACAGAGCTAGGAAAACATCAACGCTGCTTCAGATCAGGATCCAAAGAAATGCACTTGTCATATTAAATAACAATACCAATCAAGTACAAAATTGCCAATAGATGAATACTCAGTCTGAAAACATATCCTTCAACCTATCTTACAATCTTTACACAGAGACTGTGTCTCAAAATAAACTACTTGCAGTTCTTTGATAACTGATCAACAACCTTTACAATATTTTCTCATGGATTTTATAACAGCAGATGAACTGAGGAGGTAGGTTAGAACTAAATGAAACATTAAAACTACTGAAAAAAAAGAGGGACGAAGACCATTATGCTTGAATGCTGAGTATTTAATTTCTGTCACCCCTTTGGATGGAAGAATGGTCTTCTTCAGGTTCCCTTTACTTCTGATGTGACTTTGATGCATTTCGGCTGCAATACTCTTTGTACTTATGGTGGATAAACAAATGATAAACCAAATGCTGAGGGGTCTGCTACATAAATGCTCTGGTAATTTCGACCTGCTGTCATGGTGGGAATTCCTGCAGGGACACGGTGTTGAATAAAAAATGTATGGGAGCTCTGTACTTGAAGAAAAACATTCCGCCGGTGAATAAACCCTGATGTCATCTTTTACTGTGCACAGGACCTTCTGATCGATCCTTGGGGTTTTCAAACTGGTGTTTAGCCTCTGAAAAACTGGTTTAAGCCTTTGAAATCTCCAGTTTAATGCTTTAACTCTTTGATTTCCTTGCTGATTGCCCTTTTCCGCTCCCACAAACACTTCTGACTGTGGACTCTGTGTTTTTAATGGCTCCGAAGAATATTGACAGATTTTTAACCCTATCCTTTGCTTTTATTCACGTCAAACACTTCCCTGGGCCTTTCCTTCATTAAATATATCTCTGTACATGACCTGTTCTGCAATTTCCGCCACTGTGACAGAGATAACGAGCCATAGCAGTTTTCTCCGCTTGAAACCCTGCAAAACAGCAAACTTGTCAAGAAATCCATGGGTGGGAATGATGGAGGCAGTGTGGATGGAGGAAATGGCCGTGCAGATGATGAAATGGAGGAGAAAAAGCAGAGAAATGGTGAAAAATGCACAGGTGGAGGTTGGCGGTCTGCGGAGCAAAATATGAATGAAAAACCTTAAAAACACGAAATTTTCTCAAACACATGCGATGCATGGGATGACGTACGACGGGTGCACGTGGGGGGGATGGTGTGGCAAGACGGGCCCAGGGAATGGTGAAAAGTCAACAACGGGGAAAATAAATTCGGGCCGTCGATCTCAAAGGAAATCAATGACTAACAACGCAGTGGGGGGCGATGATGGTGGGCCAGGGGTATGACGATCGGGAGTTAAACTACGCACAGCTTCGAGGAGCGAAAACCGTTGGATGAGCTGCTCCAGATCCAATGGTTCACAACAATATCGCTGGGTGTCCTGAGTCGAAAGTTAATGCGTGATGGACAAGCGGTTTTGAAACCGTATAGGAGCCACGCGTCAATTGCTGTATGGAATCGCCGGCTGATGGGAAAATACCGCCAGCTCTCAGATGGTGGTGTGATGAAAACTGGGCTGTTTTTGGACGGGTGCGCTGGTGGGGGCCACATGGGCGGGCAAACTCCGAACCGTCGGATTGCAGTTTAGATGGACGGCGATTTCCCTGTCGGGGTTATAACGGGGGAAACGCGAAAGGTTGCGGGGTCAATGATCACCGTCCGACCAATAAGATCAACGATCGATGTTTCACCCGATGCACATTGGAGATAGGTGCTTTTCAGTGCTGGCGGGTGGTTCCAGCGCTATGATCACGTGGAAGGAAAGGTGCGAGGGCCAGCAGAAGAGGGGCTAGGCTTGATATAACGTTTCAAAGTGGGTTTTTAACCCCTTTTAATGAATTTTGAGGCCCAAGGAGGGTAACGGTAGGGGAAAGAGGGGGATTTAGGAAAAAACAAGGGAGTAGGGATGTTTTAGAGGGGATTTCAGAAATGGAAGGGGCAATTGGGGGGAAGAAAGGGGACCTTGAGGAGAGAAACCATGGGGTGAAACATGGAGAGTTCTGCAGAGGGAAATTAATCAAAGGCAAAGGCATAGGAGACCTCAAGGATGATGTGTCTTCAGGGAGATGCATCCCTTTCCGGCTCAAAAACAAATTTAGCCCCCTGCTTTGCTTTGTCAAAAATTTATAGGGGGGCTAACAGTGGCTCCACATGGGGATGGCTTCTTCTTGAAGGAGTAAAGAATTCAGAGTATAGATCTTTGGAGTAGGCCAGTGGCCTGCTGCTTCGCACATCCCTTTCTTTCTTTGATCAACTGCCACATTATGAAATCATTACATCAGCAGAAAAACTTTCTTCCACAAACTACCTACCCACACTACAGTCCTAGCATTGTTTCTTCTTCCAGGGTGCATTTGAGCTAGGAGACCCTGTACATCTTTTATTTTTGCAAACAGAAAATAAACCTATTCTAAATATACGCTTATTACTCCATGAGACCAGATCAAACTGTTGGTCCCATATGTTTCTCTACCTAGTCTAATATCTGCTGGGATTAAACTGTCCAGCAGATTTCTTCTCTACATTCTACAACAGAAATTGAAAAAAAGTCAAGCCGGGATTAGACTGTCTGACTTGCTGTGGATCCAAGGAATAAAAACAGTTGCACATGGACAAAAACTTGTAGAAGACTGAAAACAAAATTGTGAAGGCTTGGGATCTGAACTTGGAACATCCTTCCTTTCTTTTTGTGACTCAAGTTTTGAGCATGTTAGAGTCACTTCCTTTTCTTTGTTTCAGCTCTGGTTTTGGGCATGTTAGAGATGATTCTTCTTTTTCCTTTGCTGGTCCAAATTTTGGGCATGTTAGGACCAGTTGTTTTACTGTCTTTGGCTCAGGTTTTGAGTTTATTAGAGCCACTCCTTTGCATATCAGAGGTCCATGTTTTAAGCATGTTTGAACCTCTCTTTTTCCTCTATTTTTCGAAACATTTTTCTTTTTCTTGAAAATAAAAAGCTGCAATGGTATGTACAATGGAAATGAAACTGGAAATTTTGAATTAGCAGAAGTAGTGTTTGAGCATCCTGCCATTGACAGGATCCCCAAACAGCTCTGCACCATCTAGTTCTTGTAAGAAGAAAGCGTTGGGACTTGCAGTGGCCTGGATGAGGTATGGACCTTGCCACAAACTGTCAAATTTTTCGTGCTTTCCTTTATCCTCTCTTCTCGAATCCCACTTCAAAACCTTGTCTCCAACTTTGAAATCAGCAGCTTTGGTTCTTTTGTCAAACAATTTCTTTATATTCTCTTGAACTTTAACTACTCCGTTGTAGACCTCTTCCCTTGTTTGCTGAAGATGGATTGTCTGGTTTATTCTCCTTACCATGCTGTCCTCTTCTGCTTGGATCTCCTGGACTAGCTTGATCACTGGTATCCCAAGGCTGGTAAGAAAAACTGCTTTTGTTCTGTAGACAAGCTGAAATGGTGACATGCCAATGGACTTCTTTGTTGTAAGCCTATCAACCCACAAAGCATGCACTAGCTTGTTATGCCATGATTTTTTGTTTTCCTCTAGCATCTTTTTGATGATGATCACCAAGCTTTTGTTTCATGATTCAGCTAACCCATTACCTTGAGGGTAATAGGAAGTTGAATGACCAAGTGCTATTTGGTACTTGTGACAAAAATCAACCATATTTTTGGATCTGAAAGCAGTAGAATTATTAGTGATTATTTTCCTTCAGCAGCCAAATCGAGAGAGGATGTGACTTTCTAGGAAAATAATGATGATTGAATCTGTGGCATTCCTAGTGGGCACGACCCCTATCCACTTAGTGAAATAATCTGTGGCTGTTAGGATCCATTTGTGCTGAGCAGAAGAAGTAGGGTGAATTTCCCCTATGAAATCTAGGCCCCATTGCAGAAAGGGAATTTCAACAGTGATGGGTTGTAGGGGTAAGGGGAGGAGTTTTATTTTTCCCTCGAAGATCTGACATTTGTGGCAGGCAACTATCATTTTATGAACATAGTTGAAGAGTGTGGGCCAATAATAACTAGCTTTGAGTATTTTGTTTGTAGTGGCTTTCCAACTCAGGTGGCCTCCACATTCTCCAGCGTGGAATTCTTGTTTAACTCTCTCTGCCTCATTTTCAGGAAAACATTTAAGAAATAGGCCATTAGGATTCTTCCAGTATAATTTTTCATTCAAGGTGCAGTAATTTTTGGTTTTTAGCTTTAAG
Source organism: Pinus albicaulis (assembly GCA_034641835.2). NCBI lineage: Eukaryota > Viridiplantae > Streptophyta > Pinopsida > Pinales > Pinaceae > Pinus > Pinus albicaulis. Next base: position 1,826,398,388 of record CM076578.1, on the reverse strand, counting down.
AATCTGGCCTTGGTCTTTGATAATCCGGGAGGGGCATTGAGGTGTGTAAGCACATACAGAATTTTGGAATACCAAGGAGAGCTCTGAAATTTTTCCTCAACAGTGAGATCAGGAAATTCTTGTTGCTCATCCAAGGTATTTATCATGTTAATGTCTAGGGCTTGTAGGTTTGATTCATCCATTAATTTAGCTAATCCCTGACCTTTAATCAGTTTGGTGGGTTTTATCTCAAGGTCATATTCTAGGATCATTGCTATCCACTTGCCCCTTTTCCCATCTGGGTCTTGGGACAATATATCTTTGACTATGATGCTGGGCACGTAAGCTACAATGTGAGAATGCAATATGTACACCCTGAAGTCTTTCAAGGCCTTAATCAGAGCATAGGCCTGTTTCTCCATGATGTTGTATTTCAAGGGTGCATCTCTGAGTGCTTTGCTAAAGAAGGAAATTGGCTATTCCATTCCCTCCATGTTTTTCTGCAACAAGACTGCAGCTACAGTGTGCTCAGAGGCGAATGAAAAGATCAGGAAATCTTTGGAGAAATCTGGGTTGATCAGGACGGGGGCTTGGGTAAGTGCAAGTTTCACTGATTCAAAAGATTATTTAGCTCCCACAGTCCATTTAACTCCTGCACCTTTCTTCAGCATGTTAGTCATGTTCCTAAGGTGTTCAGCTAGATTTGGAATAAACCTCCTAAGGAAGTTAATCTTCCCAATGAAAGACTGCAATTCCTTGATGTTTCTAGGGTGCGTGATCTGTAGTATTCCCTCAACTCGTTGTGGGTCTATCCTGATTCCCTCCTTGGATATAATGTGGCCAAGAAGTTTGCCTTCCTGTAGCCCAAAGATAGTCTTTTTAGGGTTCAGGGACAGACCAAACCATCTACACTTTTCGAATACTTTTCTCAGATGTTTCAGGTGTTCTTCTTCGATCTTGGAGAAGACTATTATGTCATCCAAGTAGATAACAATGAAGTGCCCTATCTCATCTGAAAATGCTATGTCCATCGCTCTTTGGAAGGTGGCTCCAGCATTCATCAATCCAAAAGGCATCTTCACGTACATGAAGGTACCCCATGGAGTGGTAAAGGCTATTTTGAGTTGGTCTTCTGGGATTACTAGGACTTGGTTATATCCGGAGAAAGCTTCTAGCAGGGAAATCCTCTTAGAACCTACTACCTTCTGAAGAATATGTTCCATTTTAGGCAAAGGGTAATTGTCTTTGAGTGAGGCTCTATTAAGATTCCTGAAGTCTATACACAATCTGATTTCTCCTGTTTTCTTCCTCACAGCCACTAAGTATGACACCCAATCAGAGAACCTCACCGGCACAATTATACCTGCTTCATACATTCTCTTAATCTCTTTCTCTACTGCAGACAATTGTTTAGGATTGATTCTACGAAGTTTTTGCCTAAAGGGCTTTTGATTTTCTTTCAAGGGTATCTTATGCTGAATGATATTTGTGTCATAGGCCTTTAAGTCTTCATAGCTCCATGCAAACACATCAATGAATTCCTTGAAAAGGTCAATGTATTTCTTCTTCATGTCCGCAGGTAAAGACTTAGCCAGTTTAATCATTTTGGGCTTATCTTCAGTGCCTATGTTGCATTCTTCCACATCAGATTCTGCATGTTCTATAGTGGGCTTTTTTTCCACATCGTCAAAGTCAAAAAGGTCCTCTAAGGGTGCCAGGCCTCTGGGTATACTCTTATCTTTGGCCTGCAACACCTCTACCTCTTCACTATCTGCATTTTCATGTTAGCGGTCTGAGTTTCCAGTCTGTTCATCTAAAGAATTTATTTCTATGTTACAGGGCGTTTCTTCCTCATCTGAGGATTCTTCACTTAGGCAACTACTGTCAGGTTGGGAGTCCGAATCAGAAAATTCAAACTCATTTCTGCCTACCAGAAAATCTTCGATCTGTTTATCACCTTCAAAAACCTACGAATATTTTTCGTTGTCTAGGACAGCAGGTCTGAATTTGGTTTGAATGATGATCTGTTGGTCACTGGGAGTCTTTGGGTAGGAACTAGCTAAGCAAGCTAATCCGTTTGCAATGACATTTTGACTCCTAGGAACGAACACTAATTTGTATTCAACGAATGTTTTCAGTAGATCCATGGTGTCATTCCTATATGCTCTTAGCCTAGGCTGTTTGGTTGTGTATTCTCAATTCACTTGTTTAATAACTAACTCTGAGTCTCCCTTTACGGTTATCCTATGGGCTCCCTTTTTTTTCAACAGATTCAAACCCAGGATTAGAGCCTCGTATTCAGCGACATTATTTGTGCATTTGAAATGCAGGCTATAGGCGTGGTTCTTAGCGTAGTCATTTTCTGTATTGTGTAACCATACACCTGCCCCTGCAGTCCTTTTAGTACAGGACCCGTCAAAGCTCATTTCCCATAAGGGGTTATTCTCATGACTATCATTGTTTTCTCCCTTACAACTGGGTTCACTATTGTGTTGTGTTATAAGGTCTGTACTAGGCTATGGATTGCTTTTTTCTTCGTAACGTGTGTGAAGTTCAGAGGTCTGGCTGGATGACTGTTCATGCTCTGTTTCTTGTTCACTCAGGGTTAGGTCTCCACCGCATATCCTACAGGTTTTGTTGCGGTTTTCCTTTTTGTTATCCTCTAAATCGAGAGCAGCCATTATGTTAAAGTCCATGGCTTCTGCCTCTCCGTTTGTATCTCTGTTTTGGGACTCTGACCCTTCCAAGGATGCATCATTACAAAAGATGAAGGATTCAAGGTCTGTATGTACAGAATAAACAGGTGAGTTTTCTGGTTTCTCAGGGTTGCTGACTAGGAATTTCATTTGTGTCTCCCTATACTGTTTTCTAAGTTGGCCAAAGATTGGGATTGTGGCATATGAGCCATCCATCTGCATTTCACCCTGCAGCTTGGCTCCCCATGATCTTGATAGTAGCATGCCATACTTGGGTGGCACATCTGCCACCACAACATCCATAACCATGCATTTAGCTGGGATTTGATTTAAGCTCACACACAAGTCTTTGATCAGGCCTAGGCATTTTACTCTCCTAGAGTCGAAAGAGTATAGATCTTTGTAGGGTCTAGTTATCTCTAGACCTAGTCTTTCCATAACTACCTTAGGCATTAGGTTGTGGGATGCTCTAGAATCATGCATTGCATTGTGCAGGATCTTGTCATGAATGTTGAGACTGATATAGAGATGTGGAACTACCCCCTCTTGAAACTTCCCCTCTATCTTAGGACCAAACAAGAGGGCAGGTTGATCATCATTCAAATTGACAGAGTCACCATTCTCACCTAAGTTCAAAGCTCTCAAAATCTGGCCTTTATATACATTCTGAGTGGCCAGCTCAGAAAGTGGAACAGAGATTTTAATTCTTGCAATCTCACTTTCCAAATTGAAAGGGGACTGACTCTTAGGCATGCTCATCTCTGTTCTATTTGCTACTGCCTTAGTAGCTGAATCAATGGGCTGATTCTCATTATGTACAGTGTTTGTGACAGTTTTATCAGGAGCACTAACTGCAGTGCTAGTGCTGCTAGCTGGTTTACGTTGTGTATTAGAGTTTTGGTTGTCCTTTTCTCTATTTTTTCCAGAACTCTCAGCTGCTGATTTGTTGGTTTCAACAGTTGCTTTAGAAGTTTTCTTAGGCCTCTTTTTGACGGTAGTCTTAGAAGCTTTGGGTTTGGTGGCTTCTTGACTCTTTTTACTTCTAAGTTCATATTGCTCTCTGACCTGCATCATGGCATTTTCAAATCCTAATATGTAATCTTTAGATTCTAACCATTCCTCCTCCCAACCAGAGGGTGAAGACTGGTCTTCTTCTGAATAAAATTTATGGATTGAATCTTCTATTTCAAATATATTAATTGTGTTTCCCTCAGACTCTTCTATGATTCCCTCATCTTCATCATGAAAATTCTCTTAGAATGGGGGAATAACTTGTTGATATGATTCTCTTTGTCTGTTGGGAATGTTATTGTTTCTTCTAAAGTTATGGTTCTGGTTCTTGTTCTGATTACTGACTGTGACAACCATTTTCTCCATCATTTGTTGTAACCTATCCACATTTTTAGACAACTTATCATAATTTTGGTCAGATGTGGAGGCTACATGGTCATCTCTGTATGTTACCCTTCTCTCGGCTTTCACTGCTCCTTTCTACATGTCCTCCAATGTGTTGTATTCCTTGTCTCTAAGCTCATAGGCCATGTCAGCATCAAAACCCTCAGGGTATTTTGCTAGGGCCATGCCTTGTGGAGGTTTCATATGTGGGGGGAGAGCATTATAGATGCTGTTGAACCTTGTTGTGTAATCGTGAACACTCTCTCCCATGTTTCTTTTAAGGGTCATGTATTTTGATAGGAGTTGGCGAGGATTTGCCCTAGTTTCCCATTTGTTTATGAAAGTCTAGTATAAGCCCGGAAGATCATTGATGCTACCTGGAGGCAGGCCCTTAAACCATTTCTTCACATCACCCCCTAAGCTTTGGGCAAAAATTCTCATTTTGACTGTATCATCATCTATTTCCATGTAGTCAAAAGAATCTTCCATCTTATCTACATGTTTTTGGGCTGTGATGGACTCCTTTGTAGTGAAGTGTGGAATATTAGACTGATAATCATTTGGTAAGGGTACTAGAGGCTGGGGTAAAACCAGAGGTGTATACCAAGCTTCCATGATGGTGTTTTGATGAGGTAAAGGGTTAACTTGGGCAGCTGGTATATGGATGACAGGGATATTATGACCATCAGAGGACTGATGAGCAGACCTAGGGTGACTGAGCCCCAATTTTTGTATGAAGTGTAGATCAGGAGGTGTAGATGGAGGGGTCTGTCTATTCCCAAGGTGTCTACCACCTTGCTGTGGTGAATCAGGAAGCTCAGGTTCTAGCTGGTTTAAGCTACTAAATGACCTAGTTCTAGATAAGTTGTTAGGTAGGTGTAGGTCAAGGTGAAAGTGTGATAGAGATGTAAGATCTTCTGGTGCAGAATTAGCTCTATGGATGGGCTTGGAAATAGTTGATATTTTAAGTGTAGGAGCTCCCTTGAGGATGCTCTCAGGGTTGTCAACTATTTCAGGTGGGTTTGGGTTAGGGTAAGCTCTTGTATGAATGGTTCTAGAAGCTAGAATGTTGTTTCCAACCAAGCCGCTTAACCCCCCTTATTATTTATACTGTGGTTGATGTTGTTATGGGGGCTGGTCTCCCAGTGGAGTCTAATGTGAACCAAGATAATCAGCAGGCCTAATGATCACCAGTGGAGTCTTTGAAATGTTTAGGGGAATATGGAGTTTCCAGATCGAGGGTTTAGGATGTTTTTGAGGGGCATACTGTCCACCACAGTGCTTATGCGACATCCCCTTTCAAGGATATCCTCAAACACAGCAAAATATAACCAAAGATTGAATGGGAGGGAATTTACCAGATATGTCACCTCTGAAAGAGTGTGAGAACCAGAGGCTACCTGGCCCTTTCCAGACTCTATCCAAGAGTATGGGAAACACAAAAAATGGTATAGAGGTTGATGTGAGAATAGGAGTGTTTAATTGCCAACCTAACCAGAGATTGTAGGTGTTTTGAGTGCCTAGGAATGTTTAAGGTGTAATGCACTCAGTTCCCCAGCAGAGTCACCATTATGTTGGGGTTCCCATGTTTTGGCCAGATTGGCAAGACCAAAAGATGAGACAACATCAGAACCACTTTTAGACCTCAGGATCTAGCCCTCCTAGGTCCAGAGAGGGATCTCTCTGTATGAGAAAAGTTTTATATTTATGAGGCTCAAATGTTATGATGTTAGGCTAGTTATAGGCATGGGTTTGTTTGTTTGATTGTTTGTTTTGGTTGCTGGTTATCAGGAAAGAAAGGTTCAATGTAAGACTAGGATGAGCAAAGAGGGATAAGGCAAAGGTGAAATGTTCCAGGAAATATTCAAAACCATTGGGCAATGGAATCAGGAAAGGATTTTCTTGCTAATCAATAGACAGGCTTTCATTTGGGCTGGTCATCTGATACTTAGGATCTTCAAGATGATTATGTGATATGGAAAGTAGGATGGAGGAGATAACAGAGATTTTAAGAGCACAATGTTAAAGATCAGCAGGTCGTACAAGGATCCTAGTGGACAGGGCTAACACTAATCCCCAGTGTTCCCAAATATTCCAACTAAATATATAACAAGAAACATCTAAGAACTGAATTCATTTAATTCATACATCAGAGAGCAGGAAATAACATCCACTACACTGGTTAAACCAATTGAAAAAATTTCTTAGATAATACATTCAGAAGAGAAACATGAAAGGCAAGGAGAGCAGAAACATAGGGTACCTATCAAGGGTAAATCCTATGCCAATATTTTGATGCAAGCCAGTAGAAGTGAAATGAAATGAATGTAAACACAGAGCTAGGAAAACATCACCTCTGCTTCAAATCAGGATCCAAAGAAATGCGCTTGTCATATTAAATAACAATACCAATCAAGTACAAAATTTCCAATAGCTGAATACTCAGTCTGAAAACATATCCTTCAACCTATCTTACAATATTTACACAGAGACTGTGTCTCAAAAGAAACTACTTGCAGTTCTCTGATAACTGATCAACAACCTTAACAATATTTTCTCATGGATTTTATAACAGCAGATGAACTGAGGAGGTAGGTTAGAACTAAATGAAACATTAAAACTACTGAAAATAAAGAGGGCCAAAGCTCATTCTGCTTGAATGCTGAGTATTTAATTTCTGTCACCCCTTTGGATGGAAGAATGGTCTTCTTCAGGTTCCCTTTACTTCTGATGTGAATTTGATGCATTTCGGCTGCAATACTCTTTGTACTTCTGGTGGATAAACAAATGATAAACCAACTGTTGAGGGGTCTGCTACATAAATGTTCTGGTAATTTCTACCTGCTGTCATGGTGGGAATTCCTTCAGGGACATGGTGTTGAATAAAAACTGTATGGGAGCTCTATACTTGAAGAAAAACATTCTGCCAGTGAATAACCCTCATGTCATATTTTACTGTGCACAGGACCTTCTGATCAATCCTCAGGGTTTTCAAACTGGTGCTTAGCCTCTGACAAAATGGTTTAAGCCTTTGAAATCTCCATTTTAATGCTTTAACTCTTTGATTTCCTCACTGATTTCCCTTTGCCTCTCCCACAAACACTTCTGACTATCGACTCTGTGTTTTTAATGGGCCTTTCCTTCATTAAATATATCTTTGTACATGACCTATTCTGCAATTTCCGCCACTGTGACAGAGATAACGAGCCATAGCTATTTTCTTCGCTTGAAACCATGCAAAACAACAAAATTGTCAAGAAATCCATGGGCGGGAATGATGAAGGCAGTGTGGATGGAGGAAATGGCCATGCAGATGATGAAATGGAGGAGAAAACACAGAGAAATAGCGAAAAATGCACAGGTGGAGGTTGGCGGTCTGCGGAGCAAAATACGAATGAAAAACCTTAAAAACATGAAATTTTCTCAAATACATGCGATGCATGGGATGACGTATGACGGGTGCATGTGGGGGGCGGATGATGTGTGAAGATGGGCAGGGGGAATGGTGTTAATTCCTTGATGAGAGGAAATTAAGGAAAACAAATCCGGGCCGTCGATCTCAAAGGAAATCAACGACTAACAATGCAGTGGGGGGTGATGACGGTGGGCCAAGGGTACGACGATCGAGAGTTAAACTATGCACGGCTTCGAGGAGTGACAGTCGTTGGATGAGCTTCTCCAGATCAAATGGTTCACAACAATATCGCTGGGCGTCCTGAGTCGAAAGTTAATGCGCGATGGACAAGTGGTTTTGAAACCATACAGGAGCCATGCGTCAATTTTTGTATGGAATCGTTGGCTGATGGGAAAATATCGCCAGCTCTCGGATGGTGGTGCGATGAAAACCGAGCTATTTTCGGACAGGCGCGCTGGTGGGGGCCAAAGGGGCGGGCGGACTCCAAACCATCAGATTGCAGTTTAGATGGACGGCGATTGCCCTGTCGGGGTTATAATGGGGGAAACACAAAAGGTTACAGGGTCAAGGATCACCGTCCGATCAATAAGTTCAATGGTCGATGTTTCACCCGATACACATTGGAGATAGGTGCTTTTCAATGCTGGCGGGTGGTTCCAGTGCTATGATCAGGTGGAAGGAAAGGTGCGAGGGCTAGCAGAAGAGGGGCTAGGCTTGATATAACGTTTCAAAGTGGGGTTTAACCCATTTTAATGCATTTTGAGGCCCAAGGAGGGTAACGGTAGGGGAAAGAGGGGGATTTAGGCACAAACAAGGGAGTAGGGATGTTTTAGAGGGGATTTCAGAAATGGAAGGGGGAATTGGGGGGAAGAAAGGGGACCTTGAGGAGAGGAACCATGGGGTGCAACATGGAGAGTTCTGCAGAGGGAAATTAATCAAAGGCAAAGGCATAGGAGACCTCAAGGATGATGTGTCTTCGGGGAGATGCATCCCTTGAGGGCTCAAAAACAAATTTAGCCCCCTGCTTTGCTGTGTCAAAAATTTATAGGGGGGCTAACACAATGTAATCATAGATTTTGTGTTGCACAGGATCAACTTATGGTGTCTTTCGGATTGGGATAGGAATAGGTGAGATGACAGTAGGTGATGGAATCCTTGGTTCCTCTTTTTCCTCCAAATCAATATACTATGTACTTTTTGGGGATTGTTATTTCATTTCTTGGCTAAGCCTAGAACTTCAACTTACATTTTCTGGATGAGGGTTTTGATATTTAGCTCTTTTCATCTATGTTTTAGGAACCTATGTTTTCTTGGGGGTACTCTCTTCTTTTATGTTGTATTTATTTCTTCTAACACCTTGATTTTTAATGCTTCCTAAAATTTATGCAATAGGAATCTCATCCTCTCACTACTCTTGTGGTTGTTGTGGTATATTTTCAATAGGATCTTTAGTTTTTCTCCTCCTCCCTCTCTTTGTGTTACTGATGTTGGGCTTCTCTTAATCTCCTTCCTTCAAGTGATTCCTAACTATGAAGTTATCCAAATTATCTCCCAATTATTCAAGATGGAATTCAATGAGTATTTTGATAAGTTTATGGTGATACATGGTGTTTTCTATCAAGTGGATCCTCCTATGAAAATTTCCTAACATATTTCTTAAACTATTTAACAGAAATTATGGAAGATTTAATTCATTTCATTCAAGAAAATGCATCAATAGAAGAATTTGATAGAAGAAAATACACCCAAATCTCCCTTCACAAGTGACAGACTTCTGAATTACTAACAACAAATTTCTCCATTTACCCTTAAGTGTTGTACTTGCAATACCTTTCTTAAAACTGGTGGTGTAAATACCTGTATTTTCCAAGAAGGTTTTCCATTCTTCTCCTTCAATGCATCTGTTCTTGAACCATCTTTCTCATATTCTCAACAATATGGTAGCTTCAACAGAGAAGGACTTTGTCACTACAAATTTAATGTTTCCAATTTCAACGTCCATCCTACCAAAAGCCCTCACAAATGATTTGGTTACTTCCTTGATAAGACCATCAATTTTTTCCACAAATTCAAGCCACTATGATTTCTGCAAAATTTCCTTCACCTGTGGGTATCCTTCTACGAATTTTCTCCCCTCTGGCTCTGTCCTTACTATGACCCCCGTGGTTGAGAATTTTTACCTAAAAATCACTTCTTGATAGGGTATGAGTGAAGGTTTCAAAACAATGGATTAATGAGAGAACATATGAGCGTGAGAGTAAAATGAGTGAGCATTAGGGTATGATTGAATGTGATTTGGGTGATCTTAACAATTAATTTGAGATTCATGTGGAGTGTTTATGTAATGATGAGGAGTGAATGGTGGATTTTGGATTTGATTTGATTTGACAAGATACTTTCATCTCAACTCTTAGCAATAATGGTTTTTGAACTGGTGGATCAATGTCCATATAATTCATATAGTAATGTTTTGACCCTTATTATCAAATTAAATATTTGTGTACCTTTTGAATTGATGTTGTTAAACCTTGGTTGCTCATTTTTGCATTGTCTTAATATGCTTTTAGTGGTGGATTCAATCATTTCTTCAATTTCTTTAATCAAAGGTTCATGCCAAACATTAGCTTCAGAAATCTGTTAGAGATGCAAATTATCAACAATTCTATAGCTTTTTTTATTCCAGGAATAAAATAAAGGGATGCAAATAAAATGAGATTTAGAACAGGTATGAAGAAAATTTAAGGTGCCAAGAATTCTGGATTTTCACCTTCGATTTTTAGTATAAACATGCCAACAATTGGTTGTTTTCATGTTTATAATTTTATTATTTTATACATATTTATTTATTTGTTTTTCATAAAAGAAGGATTTAGGTTGGAGAAGAAGAAGAATTCTTCCCCGCCAACTTGAAATCAAAATTGTTTTGAAAAATCTCAGCAAATTCCTCCTTTGCTAATGGCTTATGATAAATTCTTAGTCGATGTCCATTCACAAGGAGAGGAATTTTTCCTTCATCAATGGTCCTGATCCTGATTGCTCCATTGTAAAAGATGTTTTCAATCTCATAAGGCTAAGCGAGTGAGTTTGAAATTTTCCGTGAAAATCCTTAAACTTAGAATCAAAGAGTAATGCACAATCCCCTGCTTGAAATTTTATTTCTTTACTATATTTGTCATGCCACTTGGATCTTTGTTTTTGAACTAAACTGGTCTTCTGAATAATAACTTGCCGTATTTCAGAAATCTTGTTGATTTGTTCCATTCTTTGCTTTTGTGCCTCTGATAGGTCTAGTCTTGATTTAACTGTTGTCTTAAAATTTTTTTATTTGAAACTCAATAGGAAATAAGACTGCTTCCCATAAATAATTTCATAGGGAGTATGTCCTGTAGTGCTTATCCATGTGGTACAATAGGCGCATAAAGCTTTTGAAAGCCTTTCTGCCCAATCCCTTCTATGCAAATGGACAGTCTTGGTAAGGATTGCTTCAATAACTTTGTTAGTAGATTCTACTTGTCCATTTTCTTGTGGATGATATGGAGTATACTTTTGATGCTTTATTTTATATTCCTCCACTATCTTCTATACCTTTCTAGATGTGAATTGAGTACCTTGATCTGTTAAAATTTCCCTTAGGACACCAAAAAAAATAAAAATATCCTCAAAAGTAAATAAGACTACATCATTTTTAGTAGCAAAAGAAAGTGCTTTAGCTTCTACCCATTTAGTAACATAATCAATGCACACAAGAATATACCTCTTTTGTCTTGATGGTGGATTGATTGGTATGAAAAAATCTAGAGCCCATTTTTCAAAGGGTTCAATAAGTACTTGACGTTGTAGAGGAATTTCATCTGAAGGATCAGTTCTCCCCATCCTTTGGAAACTATCACATCTCTTAGCATATTGCTTTGCATCCTTAAAAAGGGAAGGCCAATAATATCCTAAGAGAAGGACTTTCTAGGCAGTTATTTTATTAGTGAAGTGTCCTCCACATGGTTCATCATGAAATGCTTTTATTATTTCAGGTATTTCGTCTTCTCTCACACATCTTTGAATGATGAGATATGGCCCTGTATTGTACAATTCCTCATTTATCCATGAATAAGATGCACTAATTTGAATCATATTTATTTTTTCTCTAGGAAAAAAATATGATGGTAATTTCCATGTAGCCAAATAGTTAAAAATATCTATAAACCATGGAGATTTAATGGATATTGCAAAAATATATTCATCATGAAATTATCCTCTACATGTTTATCATAGTTATCATTTTTAACTCTAGATAAAAATTCAACAAATGTGTTTTGTTTTCCAGGTTGATCCAAAATCGTGATAATAAATTCTTGTAACAAAAATAACCATATTGTGACGCTGCCATTAGTAACTGATTTATTCATTAGATATCTAATTGGAGAATGGTCTATATGAATGAAATTTTAATATCCAACGATGTAATTTCTGAATTTGTTGATGGCATGGACAACAACTAAAAACTCCTTTTCTGTAACAGTATAATTTAACTCTATAGGAGACAAATTTTTACTTGTATAGTAAATTGCATAAGGAGTCAAGTTTTTTTTCCTAATACAACTCCTAAAGCTATGTCTGAAGCATCAGTTCAAATATGAAAAGGTAATTTCCAATTTTGTCCTATCAAAATGGGTGCTTCAGAAATCTTCTCTTTCAAAGTTTCAAAAGATTTTTGGAAATCAGGATTCCAACTAAATTCACAATATTTGTGAGCAATTCGAAGAGTGGAGATGCAATTTTTGTAAATTTTTCTATAAATATTATATAGTATCCAGTAAAACCAAGAAAAATCTTAACATCTTGTTGAAAAATTGGAATTGATAATTTCGAAATAACTTCTACTTTAGAGGATTCCACCTTAATTCCATTTCTTGAAAAGTGGTGTCCTAAAACAATTCCCTCAGTAAACATCATAAAAAAAATTTCATGACTAAGTGAGAGATTTGATTCCTTACATATTATAATAACTTTTTCCAAATTTTCAAGAGCTTCTTCAAAATAATTTCCATAAACTGTAAAATCATCCATATACACTTCTACACAACCATGAATTAGGTCAGAGAAAATACCTAATATTGCTCTTTGGAATGTAGTTGGTGCATTAGATAATCCAAAAGGAAGTACTTGGTAAGCATAATTTCCCCATGGAGAGGTAAATGTGGTTTTGTCTTGATCTTCTAGTCCTGCCTGAATTTGGCTACACCCACTAAAACCATCCAAGAATGAGAGATATTTCCTGCATGCTAGTGTGTCTAAAACCTGATCTATGAAAGGAAGTGGAAAATGATATTTCAAAGTGGCCTTATTTAGATCCCTATATGATTTGGATTTATGCAGGAACGCAATAGAATACACATATATCCATAAATACAATAATTCAGTGGAAATAACACTTCATTTCATTAATATCAAAGAACTGAAATTTGTTTATAGACAAAATGGAAATAAACTAGCTAGGGCGCTGGTAGCTTATCTTTGAGAAGATATGTTGTGTATATATGCCTCTGAACTATGTTACAATGAGGTTCGAGGGCCTATTTATTATGGAGAAATAATGGAAAACCCTAAACATCCAAAAAACTAACACTAGGAGATGAAGTGCCAAAACTATGGGCCCCGCTTGGGTAAATTGGTACATCAACTTCTCGCGGACATAACTTTGGAACATGATCTTCGTTTGATGCTCTCAATACCTCGTTATAAATATATATCCAAGGAATACAAATTTTTAGTGAGGAAAATTGGTTTATTAGCTATGTTGCTCCCATTTTTCCCAATAAAAGTCATTTAGGGCCTCAAAACAACTTTGGAAGTTCAGGACTTGAAAAACTGCTAAAAATAGTAAATTGTTATATAATTAAGGAAACTGAAAAAATGAAAGAAACAATGGTGGGGCCCCAAGTGGAATAGGCAAGTGGCCACAAATATACACTTGGATCATTCCTCCCCCCTTAGGAATAAATGGTCCCCATTGCGTTGAGTTCCTCCATGATATGAGGAAACTTCTATTGAACATGGTCCCTGGTGAACCACTTGCCTTGGTTCAAGAGTTGGCCAGCGTTGAAAACCTGATATAGTTGGATCTTATGCTAGCGAGTGTTCTTGATTTGCATGTCCATGATGCAATTTGTGGTGGCCTATTCCATGTATTCTGGATCTAACTCTATTTGGGTGAGTCGTTCTGCAATGTCATAGGTGTCCAATAGAGGTGGGAAGTAGGGCCGAAGGTGGTCCACTGTAATATTCCCAATTGGGAAAAGCAAGAATATAGTGAAAAATGTCGGAAAAATATTGTAGATCATCATTTATAAAGCAAGAGGCGAAAATGGAGACCTTTTATATGTTATTTCAGCAGCAAAGTGTACATAAGAAATGGGCCATAAGATGCATAACAGGAAATACAAGCCTCCAATGAACAAAATCTCTCAATAAGAGGTGTTGAAATCATTTAGAAAAGATGGAAGACCCTTACAATGTTATTTTATTATCTCTGCTACAAAAAATGATTATACATCATATCTAGAGCTGATATGTGCCTCAAAAGTTAGATCTCTATCAGATTTGAGCACTATACAAGCTCCTCTAAAGAACCCCTCAAGGGTTTTCAGCAAAACACCAAGTACAAGTTGTAGATCTGAGATCTAAGACTACATATCTACTAAAAAATATAGATTTGGAAAGTGTGGCTAATCTAATATGATAAAAAAAAATAGCCTCCTCCAATAGATCCTCAAAGTGAAAGGAAAATCCCCTTCACTTGAAAATCAACTCTCCAAATGGTGTGCTAAACCACCATGCAACTCCTCCTACAGAAATAACGCAGATCTAGAAGTAAACTGCGTTGTAGGGATCTAAATATGGTTGGCCTGATGCCAAGATCTAAAAATAATCTCAATGGCCTTCAATACTATCCTCCCAATGGGAAGGAAGCCTTCTCCACTGAAAGTAAGCAATGAGATGGCCTAGATCTAGAGATCTAATCACCACTTGTTGCAACCTGCAAAAATAACCAAACCCTCAATGGGATTTGTGCTATAGTTGAAAGAAGAAGCTTGGCCTTAAGCTAGATAGTGGAAAATTTAGTGCAAGACTCCTCCAAGAGCTCCTTAATGGAAGAGGTGGGATTCCCAATCAGGAACACCCTGTGCTAAACATCACTCTATCTCAGTTAAACAACAAGAGAAAGAGATATGTCTAAATAGACCATATATTCAGAAATATAATATACATCAACAACCTCCATATGGCTACCATATTCTTCCTTAAATAGAATAGGAGCTTGCAAACCCTAAGCCCCATCCAAAAAGATCACTACATGCACACAAAGCATCTCCTTATAAAATTGCGCTATCCCTCATTGATGGCCACTCCTCCATGAAAACATTGTTGATTTGGTCAAGGTTGACCCAGTCAAAGCGATCCAGCCCCTTTCACACCAAAGGTGCTTTAGTTAAACTGCCAAGTTTTGTATCTTTCACATTTGACATTGATTTATTCATTATTAAGGATAATTATGGACCTCATTTGCCCTCTTATTCTTTAAACAAGGCGATAAAAAAAATTGAATATTCCAATTAGCTCATGACTAATTCAGAATATTACAGTCCTCCCTTCCCAAATGTTGCTTGTCCTCAAGAAACTGACAAGGTGAGTGCTGCAACCCTCCATCATTGGTGACACCAACATGTGATAAGATTCCCTCATAAGCTAAGTGTTCACCAATCCATCCCTCCATGAATTTTTCTTCCAAAGTTCTCATGAGATGCAAATAATCCATCCCATAAGGAGATAATAGTTAAAATGAAACAAACATGGTTTGCTCGATGTTCTCCCAGAAACATGTAGCATCATGAACATGGAGAATATCCATCCCATAGGAAACATACATACCTCCCATCCTCCCTCCATACATTCACATAAAAATTACAAGTACATCATCAATGTATGGGATCAAAACTAAATACATACAAACATAAATTTGTGCATATGGAGGTGGGTCATAGTCCCACATGTGGAACCAGTGCAGTAAATATCCTGGCTACATTAGATCATGATGTGGTAAGTGGTTTCCCCACCACTTAATTTTTTCCCATGTCATCTCACCATGGCTGAAAGTGTGAGATATATTTGGTGCCTTAGGAATGCACCCACAATGATACAATATCTCCCTTTGATCTCCAAGGGAGTGGCCATGTCCAGTAATTTTTGTGGCCCAAATTTGGCCATGCATTTTATATGGTATAGTGCTCCTTCTTGGAGCTATGGCCTGCATAAAAATAGTAAAAGAATTCATATGTTCATTAGATAAAACATTAGGTACACAAGCATATTTTTCACCAAAATTCCTCCTTAAACAAATGGAGTGGTGCATAGATCTATCTCCCCTCTCAAAAGAAGAAAGATTTGGATGAATTAACTTCATTTATAGAGTTATGTTGATATCCCAACTCCACATGTTTCATGCATCTTTGAAAATGCTGATATAGTTCCTCTTCAAAGCCCTTCCAAGTGTAGCTTCTCATGATGATGTTGTAGAATCTCATGGAATATGTATGGCTGAAAAAGAACTCTTCATAGGCTCTTTGCAGTAACTTCTCCTTGAGCTTGGAGGCTCTAGATAAGAAGTTCCTACCATGATAATAGATGACTCCTTCTTGGACTGAATAGCCCTCTTCATGTATCTGCTCATCAAGTATCATGCATGTGTGAAGATCCTTGGAATAATCCACCAACAGTTGGGATTTCCAATATGGATCAATCTCCCATAGTGACAATGTTGATGATATATCATAAAGAACATCTATCATATGGCTGCTCTCCTCCTTGATGTCTCCCATTCCAAAGGTATATGATGGAAGGTTACTATCCCCTCCTTTCTTCCCTCCTTGCATATGCACATGCTCGAAGAAAGATTGAGGCTTTTGAAAGTTAGTCTCCCATGGGAGGCTATCATATATCCAATACTTCCTTGGTTCAATAAAAGCAAGCATGTGTGGGCACCACCTTATATCATGTATGGAAGATTTCTCTCTAAGTGAGATAATCTTCTGAGTCTCCATAGCCAAGGAATGGTCTCCTTTCCCCATGATGGTGTCATCCTCCAATATTGCAGCATTTCCTCTCAGCGCAGTATGAGATGAGAGAGTGGGTATTGGTGATAGTGGAAGAATATATCCCCCCTTCTTGATCTTACCCATGCCTCTCAGCGTTGTATTTTGGTCTTCTAATGCTCCCATACTTCCTGGATCTATGACAGGAGCATCAAGATGTGGGACATCTTTAACTAAATCCAAATCAGGTGGTCTCCTAGGGGTTTACCATAAGATAATAATGTCTCATGGATCATCCTCATGTGCATAATAGACGGGATCATAATATCCATTCTTCCACTGCAAAAATTCATCTCTAATTCTTGTGTGGAAGTTTCATGACAGTTGGGTATCACTCTTAATGATGAAAGAGTGCCTCTAATTGGAGCATTTCTGCGTCCTCACCTCTAGGTGGTGGTGGATCATCTCCTGTTACTCCAACTCTATGACCCCTCCCTTGTTCTTCTTCTTCCTCCTCCTCATAATTTGGGAAGACCTCTATGAAATGTGCTTTTCTAGTTGCACATCTATGTCGAGGTGCCCAAGATTCTTGGCAAGTGAAGAAAAGATTCCTTCTTCTTAGATCTCTTTGGACATCATCATCAAGAGGTTGTTTATATTGACTCTCCTTGGAAGGAGCAACCTTTTATTCTTTTCCCTTTGATGGAAAAGAGGGCTTATGCTGAAATGTTTCCCTTGATTTTGGCAAGGCATCTTGAATGTCTCTAGACCTTTTAATGGCATCATGTAGGGTAGTGGGCTTGGTAGACTTAAATAACCCATGAAGAGGTTAATATAACCCATCAATTAACATGTACACCCTTCTTGCTGCAGACAAATTAGGAACCATAAAAAAAAGTCTTAAAAATTCAGAGATGTAATTTTCTGCATTACCTGATTTTTTTCGCTTTGCAAGGCTCATGAATGGTGCTTCAGGATCTCTTCTATCAAATCTTTCCACCAGCCTTCTAGTGAACTCTAAATAAGTAGTCACATTAGCATGACCCAATATAGACAAGGCATGGAACCACCAGTCATGTGCTTCACCTTAAAGGTGCAGCACTACAATATTAATGGCCTCCATTTATGGAACCTTGTTCAACTAAAAGTAGATGTCAAGTTTTTCTACCCAATATTTAGCAATACACTTGGATGAACCTTCAAAATTGGGTAAAAATAATCTTCCCATAGTGTGATTTCAATCATGATTATGAATGAATCCACCACTTCTATGATGATACCTTGGTCTTCTATTGTCTTTTATTTGACAAAAATCTTGAAAACTAAAGTGATCTTTGAATCTCTGAGTTTGAGATTCATACTCTATAAAATATTCTTCAAGGGATTCTTGGTCTTGAAACCCTTCATTTCCCACAACCAAAAATGTAGGCATGGTAGAGCATTGGGAAACTTGTGGTTGATGCACTGGGTGATCATTCCAGTGATGAGACATGCTAGAGCCTTCTCCATGATGAAATCCTTTACGAGATTCCTTGAATCTGTCCATTCTCATCTCCTTGATCTATCTAGGAATGTATTGCATGACTCTAAGAAGGATCTTAGGGAACTCCTTCTCTTCATCTTCACCTCCAGATATAGGGGTTTTACCCTTGTCTTCTTTGTCATTTGTATAATCAAATATTTTTTGGCTTGTTCTTTGATACCTCTTTTCTCTATCAGTAAGAGGCTCTCCTTCTTCAGATGACATATTGGCTTTTAGAATGCATAGGCTATGCCTAGATTATTCTCTAATACCACTGTAATATTCCCGAATGGGAAAAGCAGGAATATAGTGCAAAATGTTGGAACAATATTGCAGATCATCATTTATAAAGTAAGAGGCCAATATGGAGAACTTTCATATGTTATTTCAGCAGCAAAATGTACATAAGAAATGGGACATAAGATGAATAATAGGAAATACAAGCCTCCAATGAACAAAATCCCTCAATAAGATGTGCTGCAAGCATGTAAAAAAGCTGGAATACCCTTACAGCATAATTTTATTAGCTCTTCTACATTAAATGATTATACATCAGATCTAGAGCTGATATGTGCCTCAAAATTTAGATCTATATAAGATCTGAGCACTATACAAGCTCCTCTAAAGAACCCCTCAAGGGTTTGCAGCAAAACACCAAGTACAAGTTGTAGATTTGAGATCGAAGACTACAGATCTACTGAAAAATACAGATATGGAAAGTGTGGTTGATATGATATGATAAATAAAATAGCCTCCTCTAATAGATCCTCAAATTGAAAGGCAAATCCCCTTCACTTGAAAATCATCTCTTCAAATGGTGTGCTAAACCACCCTACAACTCCTCCTACAAAAATAACGTAGATCTGGAAGTAAATTGTGCTGTAGGGATCAAAATATGGTTGGCATAATTCCAAGATCTGAAAATAAGCTCAATGGCCTTCAATATTGTCCTCCCAATGGGAAGGAAGCATTCTCCACTGAAAATAAGAAATGAGATGACCTAGATCTAGTGATCTAATCACCACTTGCTGCAACCTGCAAAATCAACCAAACCCTCAACAGGATCTGCGTTGTAGTTGAAAGAAGAAGCTTGGCCTTAAGCTAGATAGTGGAAAATGTAGTGCAAGACTCCTCCAAGAGCTCCTCAATGGAAGAGGTGGGATTCCTGATCAGGAACACCCTCTACTAAACAACACTCTATCTCAGCTAAACAGTAAGAGAAAGATATATGTCTAAACAGACCATATATTCAAAAATATAGTATACATAAACAACCTCCATATGGTTTCCATCCTCTTCCTTAAATATAATATGAGCTTTCAAACCCTCAGCCCCATCCAAAAATATCACTACATTCACACAAAGCATATCCATCTAAAACTGCGCTATCCCTCATTGATGGTCACTCCTCCATGAAAACGTTGTTGATTTGGACAAGGTTGACCCAGTCAAAGTGATCTAGCCTCTTTCACACCAAGGGTGCTTTAATTAAGCTGCCAATATTTGTCTCTTTCACATTTGGCATTAGTTTATTCACTATTAAGGAGAATTATGGACCTCCTTTGCCCTCTTATTCTTTAAACAAGGCAATAAAACAAAATTGAATATTCCAATTAGCTCATGACTAATTGGGAATATTACATACACATTGAATACTGGGTGTAGACCAAGAAATGGTGGAATATTGAGCTTGAAGGAATTGTTCCCTACAACCTTGGTGATGGTGTACGACCAATATCGGAGAGGTCGAAGCTTGCGGTGGGGTCTAGTGAGGCGCTCCTTCTGCAAATGTAGCCACACTTTTTCACCCACCTGGAAGTTGTGTGGTACACGATGTTAATCATGTCATTGCGTTTATCATTGGCTCTATCCAATATGTCATGAACCTGTTGGTAGATGTGTTGAATGTGATTAATGAAGTTGTTCGCTTTGTTAGCTTCAGACTGGACATGAGCCGAATAGGCCTGAGTAGCCACAGATGGTATGGCTACATCAATGGGACATAGTGGCTCGAACCCCAGGCCCACCTGAAAGGGGTTGTGGTTGGTTGAGCTATGGAGAGCCCGGTTATAACTGTGTTATGCATAGGGAAGGCTCATATCCCATGTGCGTGGATGCTTTGAATTATACATTTGCAAAATGTGTACAATCAACCTGTTGATGACCTCTGTCTGGCCATCAGTTTGGGGATGGAAAGTTGTGGAATTGGTGAGTTTGGCGTCAAACATTGACCAGAGGCTGGAAAAAAATGTGTTGAGGAACCTATTGTCCTGATATGAGATGATAGACTGTGGGATCCCAAAGTTCACCCACACTTGTTCAAAGAAGAGTTTAGCAGTGGCTTCTATTGTGATATTATTCTTGAAGGCCGACATAATGGCTATTGGACTATATAAATCACTATTAAATGACTAAACAACACAAATTAATTATCAATCCAGGGACGTCTGTTTATTCCAATGACAATTGCACAATATGTGTCGATACACCAACTAGAAGCAATTTAAAATAAAATAAATCTTTGCTGAAGTAAATGTTGGAAGTAAATCACTCATGAAAAATTAAAAGGATCTACAATACTTGAATCACACTTCAATTAATCTGTTCTAGCACGCCACACGACAAGTAACCAGCTGGTGTATCTAATATCATATGTGTAATAGCATATAAAGTATTGAAATTGAAGTGGATATATTCACAACTAAACAACAACAACAACACTCAATTGATACATAAACTGAAATACAATTACATACACATAACTACTTTAATCACTACAATCCCTGCTAAGAAGGAGGGCCCTTCCTCCCTAGTAGGGCCTAGGTAAAGGAGGAACTTAACGGAAACTAAATTGAATAACGCATGTAACAATAATAATAGGATGACTTGTATTAATATGAACACAATTACAGAGCCAAAATAATGGTGTTCTCTGCTAACCTTTCGACCTCTAGGGATGAGAAATATATAGTGGTTACATCAGAAAATTAAGGGATAGATCAGTCATCTGAATCTTATGATTCTCACGTTGATCAAAATAGAACACATATAGTTATAACCACTTCCTAATAAAGTTCTGACTAGAAAATAAAATATTTCAATCAAAACCACCCTTAGGTTGTTGTCCCAAAAATACAATTCTAAAAAACTTCTACAACTATCGTATAGAATCACAACTGTAGTGTAACAGCCAGAGGACAGATTAGCAACAAGTGTTGATGGGATCATTCAATGGTACAACTGTATCAGCAGTTTTCTAGCTGGTCTGTAACAGCAGAGTGTAACAAAAGTTTTTTGGCCGGTTTGTAATAGCAAGGTGTAACAACATCACTTTGCTATAACAAAACCCTTTTAACTGATCCTGTGAACTTTTTGCTATGGATCTTTGCTGCTATAACTGACTTCTGAAAAGACAACTTAAAGGCCATCAATCTTCTTGAAACATTCACTATCAATTATTCATAAAAGGGTACGATATATCATAATAATTGGTGAATTGGCAGAGTAATAAAAACAAGGTGAAACAACACAAGTTAGGGTAGAAAGGTATGAGAGAGAGGAAAAGATACTCCGATTGGTTATAGTTAAGAGGAAAAATAGGGGAAAAAAGGTAGGAAAAGTGTACAAAACTGGCACCCAACATCTCCCCCCAACTGAAATACTTGCATGTCCTCATGTAAACTCATCTCTCATGGGAATATCTCTAGTGCAGGTCGGTGAGATCATAAGCACTAGCTGTATCTTCGTCTGTAGACCTGTATCCTTGATTGGCCATCAAATGCTATACCTAGGATTCTGACTCATACTTACACAATTCATAATTGATCTAGTAATCCTCAATTGGCAGCTAGATCAAAGGAAACTTGAATCTCAATCCCAACCACAAAGCACCAAGAGATTGTAAAATCTGTGCATAAGCTGGTACATGTGTAACAACCACCACGAAATTATGGAATGAGAGTGGATCCCTTATAGTTAAGAGGAAAAATAAGGGAAAAAAGGTAGGAAAAGTGTACAAAATTGGCACCCAACATCTCCCCCCAATTGAAATACGTGCATGTCCTCATGCAAACTCATCTCTCATGGGAATATCTCCAGTGCAGGTCGGTGAGATCATAAGCACCAACTGTATCTTCGTCTGTAGACCTGTATCCTTGATTGGCCATCAACTGCTGTACCCAGGATTCTGACTCATACTTACTCAATTCATAATTGATCTAGTAATCCTCAATTGGCAGCTAGATCAAAGGAAAATTGAATCTCAATCCCAACCACAAAGCACCAAGGGATTGTAAAATCTGTGCATAAGTTGGTACATGTGTAACAACCACCATGAAATTCTGGAATGAGAGTGGACCCCCCTTCAATAGCTCAGCACTGCTGGCTTCCTTGCATTTCAAGCACCCTGTCAAAGCTTGACTCTTCATCATTGAGCATTGATTGAGGCAGAAGTTCACAATTATTCTTCTATAAGTGGCAGTCGGTTCTTTAATCCCAGGGGTACTCAGCATTCTCCTAAATTCTCGTCTCAACTCAGCAGCCCATGCTGGTTCTGCCCGAACCCACAATGTCGTCTTCTCCTCATTAGTCTCCATATATTTAATGGCCAGATGCCATTCAATCTGATTCTTCATGAAGGACACAAAATCTCTCAATTGAAGATCTCCCATATAGGAGAATACTGTCACAACCATCTGCATACTCACATGTTCAAAAATAATATTGTGTAATAGTAATTCACAAAGAAAGCTTTTCTCATAAAAAATGGAGGCACGTAAAACATATAGAAATGTACGAGTGGAAGAACATAAATAGGGTATATCCTCCATAATATCTTTCATCTGAAATAAGAAGTAACGTTCTCGCAGAAAAATAGGATAGGATGGAGAAGGCCGCCTACAACCCAACAAATTGAGGGTGAGGTCATGAAGTTTTTGCTTGTCTAAGGTGAGGTCCTAAACCTACTACTGTAACAACAACAATTGTTCTTCCTATTTCTTCAGAGATTCCTTCCATCCTTTTTTCAACTCTGATTTCATCAATCTTTCATGTAAAGTGTCTATTTCTCTCTAATGTCCCTTTAGCGAAATCGTCCCCTCCCGAAGGGAGAATTCTTCCTCTTTCCACTTTTGTAACTCAGAAATTAGCAAGATTTTCTCAGAATTCCATCCCGAAATTGGACTCAGCGTTCTCCTGCATTCAATATCTTCATCAACAATGGGTGTACCTGCCTCTGCTACATGGGGTTGTTCCACCTCTGTTGTTGGTTCTTGTGTAACAACAACCTCCTCGGTGGGTTCTTATGTGTCAACCCCTTTTTTTCCACCTAGAGTAGCCCCTGTGTCCATTGCTGTTTTTTCTACAATAGGAGTGGCCTCCACAGGTTCTTGTGGGTTTGCTTCTAGGTCAATTATTACAAGCCTCTACTTTAACTGTTGGTTCTTGTGTAACAACAGTATCGTCAGCAGGTTCTTATGTAACAACCTCCTACTGTTCTGTTTCTATTTCCATTGGGATGATATTTTCTCTACAGATCTTGTATCCTACTGATATTAAGTCTTCAAAACATGTCATGCATATCAACACCGATATTTACTTCCCCTCAGATAATTTCCACTTTAATTCTTCATTCTCCTTTCTTATATTTTTGAGTTCTAAAAATAGGGCATTGGTTTCATCCTTACCTGATGAGGAGGGTTGCCTTTCTTCTTCTTGGACTCCTAGTTCTGTCTATTTTTCGGCCGTAAGCAAAGGTTCTGTAGGTATTCTGACTTTCACTCCTTATTTTGGTCTTCTATCCCAATTGATTCATCAATAGGCTTTTTCCCAATCCTAACTCGAGCAGGCCGAGTCTGGGTTTCCACCTCTGCCTCACTTCCTCCTAAAGTCGTGGTTTATTTCCCCTGGCTTGTCCTCGGCCTCTTTCACTTGAATTCTTCCCAAGTTTTTCCTTGCTAGCCTAGGGCATCCAACATGATTAGCTTAATGAGTCCGTGAATAGCCACACATAACTCCGGGTGTGCTATTGTTTTTACTGCTGCCGCCATATGCTTGATATTCCCTAACAAATAGAATGGAAGATTAATTCTTTGTTGGTGTCGTAGGTGATTAAGCAGAGGAAAGTAATAGTTGAACACTATCATAGTTCTTCCCTCACAAGTGATATAGTTAATTAAACCCAGGGAAACATCTACCCAAGGATGAGGAAGTGACAATCTGTCAATTCCTTGTTGATCAACGGTTGTCATTGATGTCAACCCAAGCAGCACCAGGGGCTAACCCAATATTTCATGGGAATTTTTACCTACCAAATTAATATATTCTAGTTCAATAATGTTTTTTATGGTTTCTACTTGTCAAGATGTTTCCATTGATATATGGCACGCCATGTAATTCTTCACGGTTTGAGAGATATTCATGTTTGAAGTTTGTAACCCCAGTTAGTGGGCTAAAACCCCATGGGGTTGGGGCTTGGGTCATTGAAAAGTAATAATTAATATTTTTTATGCTCATAAAATCCCTCCCACGTTCACTTGTTGAATCCCCTCTCAACTTAAGAATTCATATAAATTGTGATCTTCATTTCCTCCTTATGCAATGGATTCGGCTATCTGAAATAGGTCATTATGGAATTTTCGCTCTAACTTATTTTATATGAAGGTTCAGAAGCTAAAATTTTTATGAGGAAAAATGGAACTCCTGAGGAAGCTGTAGAAAAAATTTTAGATCAAGGTGTGCAACATTTTTGGAGATATGATCTGTGGAAGTCAGGGTTTTTTGCAGGCTCCTGAAATTCATCTCAAAGAAGTGACCTTGGTAAAATCGTCAGAACTCTCTCTCTGAGTATCAAATTGGAATTACGTTAAAAGTGGCAGATAGTGCATAGTATGTAATTTTCTCTATATCAAATTCAGAGCCAAATGAAGAAACAGTGACACGTGGCACACCGTACAAGTGCGCTCTGCTGAAACAGTCCATAATTAGGGAATTGTGAGAGATTGGGCATAAATATTTCTTGAAGAATCAAAATCGGGTCAGACCTATGGCATTGGAAAGAAGACTCAGAGGAATACCACATGACAAAAAATCAGATATTGAGGATCTGAAATAACAAAGATACACCAGATTCAATATCGAGCTCCTAGAAGGCAAGAAAAAGTGTTAGGTCCCTATATTACTAGTATAGTCCCTTATTGTTGTTAGTGTAACCCCCTTATTGTTATTATTGTACCCTTGTAACCCCCATTTTGTTATTATTGTGCCCTTAAATTATTATTGTTAGGTTGTCTAGGATTACATTGTGGCCCACTAGGATTACATTATGGCCCCATGGACTCCTATATATAGAAAGGAGGTTTTGTAAATTGTATCATCCAAGAATTGATCATTCATGTAATGTATTGGAGGTTTCCCCCTCGAAGTGGCTTATTTCCAAGGTGTTGATATCTCATTTCTTCTATTTTTGGAGTTGGTTACACAACATTTGGTATCAGAGCTTTGGATTCCAGGGTTTCACTACTCCAACCAGGTCATCGTGGCATTTTCGCTATAACTTTTTTTCTACGAAGTTTCAGAAGATGAAATATTTAGGGTGCGAAGCCGAAATCCTGAGGAAGCTTTTCTAAAAATTTTAGAGCTTGGTTCGCAATATTTTCGGAGATATCATCTGTGGATGTTAGGTCTTTTTTCAAGCTTCTAAACAGGTCATCGTGGAATTTTCGCTATAAATTTTTTTATGCGAAGGTTCAGAATCTGAAATTCATATGGTGTGAAGCTGAAATCCTGAGGAAATTCATCAAAAAATTTCAGAGCTTGGTTCGCAATATTTTTGGAGATATGATTTGTGGAAGGTAGTGCTTTTTCAGGCTCCTGAATTGCATCTCAAAGAGGTGATCGTGGGAAAAGTTCAATAGTTCTTTTTCTGGGCATTGGATTGGAGTGCCGTAAAAAGTGGTCGCAAGTACACAGACTGTAGTTTATTGGCTATCAATTTTAGAGACAGAGGATGAAACAGTGACACGTGGCAAGTCGTACAAGTTCGCTCTACTGAACCAGTCCATAATTAGGTCATTGTGGGAGATTGGACACAACTTTGTCTTGGAGAATCAAAATCAGGTCATACCTATGGCATTCAAAAGAAAATTCAGAGGGCGACTACAGTGCTGAATTTCAGATATTGAAGATCTGCAATCACAGAGATAATACAATTTCAATATCGAGCTCCTCAAAGCAAGAAAAAGGTGTGTATTTTTTTCAAATTGCACAAGTCTTGTTTGAATAATCAAGTTAAATTGATCCCAAGAGCATATTGTAGAATAGATATCAGTATTGGATTCTAAAATGGCCCCTAAAAAGAATTCAACACCCATTAAGCCTTCAGAAGGCTCTACTATGACTCATGAAGATGAAGAATGGCAACATGACATATCAAAATTACAAGAGCAAATTTCGCTCTTGCAAAGAACAACAAAAAATGAAATGGAAGTTTTTAAGAAAGGCGTGGAAACTAAGATGGATGGTTTGAAGAAAGGCGTGGAAGCTAAGATGATTGGTTTGGAAGCTAAGATGGATGGCATGGAAGTGGGCATGGAAGCTAAGATTGATGACATGGAAGCTAAGATCGATGAGAAAATGGAAAACATGAAGAATTTTCTAAAAGAAGACATGGAAGGTTTGACAAATTTTATACAAGAAAGGTTTCCTAATGGTGAAAAGATAGTAGAAGAACCTCATGATGAGAACAAAATAAATTTTAATTGTGATTTCATAAACTCTAATGTTGGCGGGAAGAACCACCATATTCCAAAAATGGATATGAGGAAGTTTGATGGAAAGGATCCTGTAACATGGATACTAGAGATGGAGCAATATTTTGATCTCCATAACGTGCAAAACACACAAAAGGTACGCATTGCAACTTTACATTTAGAACAAAATACATTTGTATAGTATCGATGGCTTTGCTCCCGTAAAAAAATTGTCACTTGGTCAATTTTTATGGAGGAAATGATAGCACATTATGAGGATACAAAGAGCAACACCTTCTTTAGCCAATTGATAAATCTCAAACAAAAGGGTTTAATGGGGGAGCACATTGAGGACTTCCAAAATTGAATATAAGGGTAACTGATATTCCAGAGGAACACAGGATTGATCTCTTCATAGGTACTTTAAAGGATAACATCCAACATGAAGTTCGTGTTTTGGAACTTGATTCATTGGAGAAGGCATTCAGGTTGGCAAGAAAAATTGAATGTAAAATTATGGCGACAAGGAAGCCTACCACTCACTTCTATAAAGAAGGAAGTGTTTATACGCCTAGATTTCCACAACCTACAAGGTTGACACCACAACAATTGGAAGAAAAAAGAGCAAAAGGGCTTTGCTACAGTTGTGATAGCAAATACACTAAAGGTCATAAGTGTGCTGAAAAGAAATTATTTTACATAGATTGTGAAGAAGAAGAAGAAAACGAAAAAGAAGAGGATATACACCAGGAACCAGCCATAGAAGAGGAAGAAATGAATCCGACCATATCATGTAATGCACTGGCAGGAATTACCACTCCTCAAACTCTCAAGATAGCAGGACAGATCAAGAAGAAAAAGGTAATAGTGTTGATTGATTCAGTTAGCACCCATAATTTTATTCATTGTAAGGTAGCCAAGGAATTAAATTGTTTCCTATACCCAGCACCAG
This sequence comes from Pinus albicaulis, assembly GCA_034641835.2. Classification (NCBI taxonomy): domain Eukaryota; kingdom Viridiplantae; phylum Streptophyta; class Pinopsida; order Pinales; family Pinaceae; genus Pinus; species Pinus albicaulis. Next base: position 1,826,370,599 of record CM076578.1, on the reverse strand, counting down.
AATGTCAAGTGATGGTTGCAAATGGAGGAACTATAAATTGCTCTGGAAAATTCCATAATATCAAGCTAACCATGGGGGAATACGTGTTGACAAGTCTAATGCTTTCCATTCCTATGGGAGGTGCTGATGTTGTACTAGGAGTACAATGGTTACAATCTTTGGGGACGGTAGCTTTTAATTTTCAAGAACTTTTCTTGAAATTTTTTTCAGAAGGAAAGGAAGTTGAATTACGGGGTATTGCGGGGAAGCCAGGGAGGATAATAAGCTCTAATGTCATGACAAAGCTTCTAAAGAAAGAACAGCGAGGCGTAATTGCACAATTATGCTCACTAGAAGTTCCAACATCAAAATCATCTATTTCTGCAGATCTCCAATAAGTCTTGGACAATCATTCCAAGGTGTTTGAAACTCCCAAAGGACTCCCACCTATTCGTGATCATGATCATGCTATTCATTTGATTCCGGGAAGTGTTCCTCCAAACATCCGGCCTTATAGATATCCTTACTTCCAAAAGAGCGAAATTGAACGCATGATTGCAGAAATGTTAGAGGCAGGTATAATTCAACCCAGTCAAAGTTCTTTCTCTGCTCCTGTAGTATTGGTACACAAGAAGGATGGATCATGGCGAATGTGTCCGGATTATAGGGAGCTCAATAAGCTCACCATTAAAGACAAATTTCCCATTCCTGTGATTGATGACTTATTGGATGAATTACATGGAGCAATTTATTTTACCAAGTTGGATCTTCGTTCAGGATATCATCAAATTAGAATGAAGACTGAAGATATTCCAAAAACAGCATTTCGAACTCATGAGGGTCATTATGAATTTTTGGTCATGCCTTTGGCCTTACCAATGCACCTTCTACATTTCAAGGGTTGATGAATTCCATTTTCAAACCCTTCCTTAGAAAATTTGTGCTAGTATTTTTGATGATATACTAATATACAGCAGGTCTTGGAAGGATCATGTTGAACATGTTGACAGGGTGCTCAAACTATTGCAGGAGAAACAATTATATGCAAAAACATCCAAATGTTTCTTTGGAGTACAAGAGGTGGAATATCTGGGTCATATTATATCTCACGAAGGTGTTAAAGTAGACCCTAACAAAATTAAATCCATTAAGGAATGGAAAGTCCCCAAGACAATAAAGCAGTTGCGAGGATTTCTCGGGTTAACAGGCTACTATCACAAGTTTGTTAAGAATTATGGGAGAATAGCAGCACCTCTAACAACATTATTGAAGAAAGATGCATTTTCATGGACTCCTGAATCAACTAAGGCCTTTGAACATCTTAAAGAGGCAATGTGCCTAGCACCGGTCTTAGCTACGCCAGACTTCACAAAAACCTTTATTGTGGAATGTGATGCTTCAGGAAATGGAATTGGTGCAGTTTTAATGCAGGAAGGAAGACCCATTGCTTTTGAAAGTCGTCCAATCAAAGGAAAGTATTTACAAAAACCTATTTACGAGAAGGAAATGTTAGCAATACTGCATGCACTAAAGAAATGGCGAACTTACCTAATGGGAAGACACTTCAAGGTAAAAACTGATCATGATAGTCTTAAACACTTTTTGGAACAAAGACTATCTTCAGAAGAGCAGCGAAAATGGGTCACAAAGATGTTGGGTTATGACTTTGAAATAATCTACAAAAAAGGAAAGCTTAATGTTGCTGCAGATGCACTCTCAAGAAAGAATGAAGAGGTGGAAGCATTGCTTTGTGCCATTTCTATTATCCAACCAGATTGGATAACTGAAGCAAGAGATGAATGGAAGAAGGACAAAGATGTATGGATACTCATTCAAAAGTTGCAGCAAGATCCTAGTACATCCGATACATTTAGTTGGAAAAATGATTCCTTATGGTACAAAGATCGCTTATATCTTTGTAAGAATTCCCAACTAAAACAAAAGATTCTTCTGGAATTGCACACTTCTCCTTTAGGAGGACACTCAGGATTTTAAAAACTTACCACAGGGTGAAGAAAGAATTTTTTTGGGATGGCCTTAAATCTGATATTCAAAAGTTTGTGGCGGAATGTTTGGTTTGCCAGCAGAATAAAGTTGAGACAATTAAGACCCCGGGACTTCTACAACCTTTATCCATTCCAAGTCAACGTTGGAGGAGATTTCAATGGATTTTATCACAGGTTTACCTAAGTCCGAAGGAAAGAGTGTCATCATGGTGGTAGTTGATAGACTTACCAAGTATGCACACTTTTGTGCATTATCTCATCCATTTAAAGCAAGTACAGTTGCTACTACATTTGTGGATAGAATTCAAAAGCTACATGGAAGCCCAAGGGTTATTGTGAGCGACAGAGATCCCATTTTTACGGGAATTTTTTGGACGGAGTTATTTTCTTGTTTGGGTACTCAATTAGCTCATAGCTCATCTTATCATCCTCAATCTGATGGTGAAATAGAGATAGTAAATAAATGTTTGGAAGGATATCTTCGTTGTTTTGTATCTAATAAATAAACACAATGGGTCAAGTGGTTACCTCTCACTGAATGGTGGTATAACACTTCCTTCCATACTGCAGCAAAAATGACCCCATTTATGGCACTTTAGGGATATCATCCACCATCGATTACATCATCTTTAAGGGAAAATTCGAAGGTTCAAGCAGTCGAAGATCACATCGAGCATCAGCAAGAAGTTCTCCAAATCTTAAAGGATAACCTTAATTTGGCACAAAATCGAATGAAACAACAGGCAAATCAACATCGCAGCGAGAGAAGTTTTGATGTAGGAGATTGGGTATTTTTACGGCTACAACCATATAAACAAATGTCCCTCAAGCAAGCTAAGAAGGATAATAAATTATCGCCAAAGTACTATGGTCCTTACAAGGTGTTGCAAATGATTGGTACTATGGCATACAAATTGGAGCTTCCTGCTTCTTCGCGAGTACATCCAGTTTTCCATGTTTCATGCTTAAAGAAGGTTATAGGTGAAAATCTTCCAGTTCAAACAATATTTCCAGAACTTGATGAGGAAGAAAAAATCATATTGGAACCTGAAGCGGTCAGGGAAACAAGAACTCGACAGCTACGGAATCGATCAATTTCAGAGTATCTCATCAAGTGGAAGAACTTACCCACTGAAGATTCTACATGGGAGGATGAGAATTTTATACAAAAACACCCAGAGCTACTCAAGCGTTGAGGACAACACTTTTTTTGAAGGAGAGGGGCATGTTAGGTCCCTATATTACTAGTATAGTCCCTTATTATTGTTAGTGTAACCCCCTTATTGTTATTATTGTACCTTGTAACCCCCATTTTGTTATTATTGTGCCCTTAAATTATTATTGTTAGGTCGGCTAGGATTACATTGTGGCCCACTAGGATTACATTATGGCCCCATGGACTCCTATATATAGAAAGGAGGTTTTGTAAATTGTATCATCCAAGAATTGATCATTCATGTAATGTATTGGAGGTTGCCCCCTCGAAGTGGCTTATTTCCAAGGCGTTGATATCTCATTTCTTCTATTTTTGGAGTTGGTTACACAACAAAAAGCTAGATCATGTGTTGTCAAGGGTTGCAAAGGACCAGAATTTCTATGGCAGCAAAGCAAAGAAAGGTGCAGCAGAGGATAGCATGACAAGAGTAGCAACCAAGGTGCATAAAAGTAGCAATAATTTCATCATATTAAGTCTTCAAGTGGGCAGCATTGCATGCAATCATTGAAAAGGTATCATTGTACTTAGTCATTGTAAATGCATTATTGTAAAAATTGTACTAGTATCTATCTGCCAAGGGTTGAAGAGGCAGTGTTGGGAGGTCTAGGATCATCATTAGGTGGTTGTGTCAAAGTTCGGGTTATGGTCTAGTATATCTTATTCTTCTACATCATTCTATATCATTGTAAAGTGGACCATTTTCCCTGGTACGAGAGTCCATTCGTCTTTTATTCTTCTATAGGGTGGTAGGGTGGTGATAGGGTGAGTTTTAGTTCATTGGGTGTTGGGGCATCCGTTCATATGAATACTGAAGAATCTCCGGCATTGGAGCGTCCATCCAGTGAGATCTGGAGAATAATTCTTTTCTAGATTCTAGTAAGTTGGAGCTTTAGTTTCAATTGGAGTTGAATATTAAAGAATTATTAGAAAAGCATTAGGTGGTTTTTGTCCTGGAGTGGGTTTCCACCTTAAAAACTGTGTGCATTTGTGTTCCTCTTATTTGCTGCTATCATTGTACAAAAATTGATAATAATTGAAGATTAACTAATGCTATAATTGAAAGGAATACTAATTCACCCCCCCCCCCCTCAATATTTCCAACAATTTTTTTCAGAGCTTGGTTCCTTCAATAGCAGTTTAATAGCTGGAAGAAGGTCATGGAGCATACCAAGAATGGTGTATCTCTATTCACTGAAAATAATTATGCACTTTGGAAAGGAAGAATGGAGATCTATCTCTTGGTGCAAGGTTACGAAGTATGGGACACTGTTCAAAATGGATTTACATCAACTACAGATGAACAAGGTAAGAAGAATTTGGTAAATGATGCAAAAGCAAAGAATATTATTATCAGTGGACTTATTGAATCTACTTATCATAAGGTGTTAGGTTGTAAAATGGCCAAAAATGTATGGGACAAGCTTGAGAATATATATGCAGGTGACTCAAATTTCAAAGAAGCAAAGCTTCAAATCTATAGAGAAAAATTTGAGCAACTCAGAATGAAAGAAGATTGCAACATCGCTGCATACTTCCAATACGTTGATGAAATAACCAATACTCTGGAAGGTTTGGGAGAGCTATTTGATGAGAAGTATATTATACGAAAGATTCTTAGAACATTACTAGGGAGATTCAACCCAAAGGTATTGGTATTAGAATACAATGCAAACCTAGACAAACTTAGCAAGGAAGAATTACACGGAGTTCTCATAGCATATGAAATGAGACTTGATGAAGAAAAGGGTACTTCAAATCTAGAAACTATGTTCGTTGCATCTAATAAAACCAATAAGGACAAACAACCTTCAATTGAAATGACATGCACCTGCAAGTGTGAAGAAAAGGGAGATGATGGAGAAGGTCTTTCAGATGAAGAATATGCTTACTTTACGAGAAAATTAAAACCTGGTAAGGGAAAATTCGAAGGTAAAATTCCATTGATATGTTTCAGTTGTGGTGAGGTTGGGAATTTCGTAGCAAAATGTCCGAACAAAATTGATGGCAACTCAAAAGGAAAGAAAGGTTTTTAGAAATTCAACAAGCAAGGCAAAAAGAAAGGATCTAAAAGGAACTTTCTCTCTAAAGAAGATAGCTCATCATCCGATGAAGAAAGTGACAGCAAAGAAGAAGCCAATGAGAAAGTATTGTTTATGGCCAAGCAAAATAAACAAGAAGTATCAAACAATGAACCAGAAGGGTTGACCATAGAAGAATTTTATGAGGAGGAAATCAAGCTTATAAAAGAGCTCAATGCTGAGAAGATCCGTTCCAATACTATTGAAGAACAAGTTCAAGGTCTCAAAATTGAGGTTGAAGAACACAAATGTATTGAAGAGTCACTTCAAAAGTAGTTGGAAGAAAGCAACCAAGAAATGGAAGCATTAGAAGCCGAAGTAGTCTCGCTACTTAAGGAAGTAAAGAAGGGAAAAACTGTCCAAAAGTATGCCAACAACTCAAGGGCATTGGAAGAACTCATCAACAATCAACGATCTTACAACGACAGAATTGGCCTCGGTTACAAAGAAGAAGAAGCAAGACCTTCTAAAACAAAATACAATGAACCTATGAGATCTGACATACATGAAGACTTCATTGGACAAGATTCACAAGAACATCCTTGGAAGACGATTCCTCGACGAAGATTTTTCATCCAAGTACCAACATATTTCTCATGGCCATTGTTATTCATGTGGAAAATTTGGTCATAAAGCTGTAGAATGTTGCACGTACCCTAGGAGCCAATACAATTCCAAGAGAGTCTTCAAATATGAACCTCCGAGGGCTCAACGAAACATCAATATATTTGAACATTTAAGAAATAATATGGAATGTTACAAATGTTAGAACTTTGGACACATAGCGAGAGACTGCAGACTTGAAAATCCTCTAGAAGAGTCTTCGAAGCCACATAATGAACGAACATGGAAGAAGAAGAAGACTGATAATTGTGCTCTCGCTCTCAAGGCTCAAAAAAAAAATATGTGTGGTATGTTGACAGTGGTTGCTCAATGCATATGACTAGAGATAGAAAGAAATTTGTATCTCTGAAAGAGAAGAAGGATGGAACCATATCCTTTGGAAATGATGGATCTTCAAATGTTATAGAATCAGGGACCATCACTCTCGAAAGCAAACATGTTATAGCCAAGAATGTTCTATTGGTCGAAAACATGAATCACAATCTGCTCAGTGTTGGACAAATGTGTGATCAAGGACACACAATGCTATTCAACTCCACAAATGTGAAATCAGGAAAGGCAGGTATGGTAAAATTGTGGCTATAGCAAGTCGAGCTCCAAACAACATATATGTTTTGGATGAAGCAACTAAAGCATGTCTACTAGCTCAAGAAGATGAAAGTTGGTTATGGCACAAACGAATGGGTCACACAATCTTTGACAATCTTGTCTAGATAAGCAAAAAGGAAGCAGTACGAGAAATGCTAAAAATCTCAAAACCTTCCAACACACTATGTGAGGCATGTCGACATGGCAAGTAGACAAAAGTCCAATTTAAAACAAAATAAAACTTTTCATCACATCCATTTGAATTGATACATACTAATCTATGTGGTCCTATGTGTTGAGATTGCAACAAGATGATGAGCTTAGTGAAAAGAGTTACCTTCACTAAGTGGGCCCGCAGGCTATTTTTGGCGCAAGTCTATTTTTAGACATGTCGATCATATTCTATGAGTTGCAGGATGCTTTTTGTGGATGCTTGGTCAAGTTGGAAAAATAGATGGACTTCTATTTTTAGACATATTGGACAGAATCTATTTTTAGATTGCCAGTCTAAAAAAATATATGTCGAATATTATTAGCTCTTAATAATATTTGGACTATAAAATTATCTTATTCTCTTGGAGCACTTCAGTTAGGTGCATAGATGTGGCACATGAGCTGACAGAAGGAATTACACTATTCCTAAGGGTTAAGTGGAGCTATTGCATGGAGACTTCAGTTAGAACTCATGTGACATAGTTTGGTGGAGTTATTGAGGTAGTTGGTGGAGTTGTGTTCAGTTTAACTCAGTTAAACATAGTTGAGCTAGTTGTATCTAGTATAACTGATTGATACACTAGTGAGAGTGGTGTGAATTAATTATTAATTAATTCACTAATTATTAACTCATTAATCAACTGAATAATACATCAGTTAACTACAATGCATGGACAATTTTAGTGGAGACCAGTGGAGAGGTAGGTGAAAGAGCAGTGTGACTATCAATTGTGACTATAGTGTTGCATGATTTGCAACACTCAGTGGTTGGAGATGCCAATGAGGATTGCATGAGCAAGGCTGGACCAATTCGAGTTCATTTAGAGCCATTCTTCAGTAGTGATTGCGCAGTAGGGGCAGGCTAGCAGGTGGCAGAGATTGGTGCATGGGATTTGCTAGATCGGACCTGATTAGTGTGTAGCAATTGGAGATTGTACTAAGATATTGTGAAAATATTTGTATGATGATTGTTACATGATAACTATGACATATAATATACAGATAGTTGGGGATTTTCAGCTTTAATATTTCCCATAAATTACTGTGTTCATATGTGTGAATTTTTATGGTTTTAATGTGTGCATGCAATTGATTTTATTTTCGCAAGTAATGATCAATGGTAGAAGAGATTTTGTATTGTGCATGAAGTCAAATAGTGTGTGATCCAGAGAATCTCATATGTGTAACATATTAGTTATATAATTTCTACATGGTATCAAACGATATTGATCATTGGAGAAATTGCAAAGCATTGAAGCGGTTGAGTTTTGTGCTAGTGGAATTCGAATTTGCAACAGTGTTTTCTTGGTGTCGAAGTTGAGATGTCTTTCAACGGATTGCGATTGGAGTATGCCGTTGAGGGAAGCTCAAATTATATTTCATGGAAGGACAGGATGGAGGTGGTGTTGGAGGACAATGGGTTGAAGAAGTTCATAGATGCAGAAATTCCAAAACCTTCTTCTAGCGATGTTGCCGCACTTGACGCATGGCAAAAGAAGACAACAAAATGTCAAAGGATTCTGTTGGAAGGTGTGAAGGATCACATAGTGTCCAACCTTCATGGTAAAGCTTCTCCATTCTTGATGTGGAAAGCTTTGACAGATTTTTTCCAAAGCTAGAGCGACCAGAGGAAGTTGGCGCTCAAGGATAAGCTCAGGAATATAAAAATGGAGAAAGGCGACATTATACCAAAGTACCTCACGAAGTTTTTCCAGTGCAGGGATGAGTTGGGAAGTGTGGGGGTTACTGTAGATGACAAGGACTTGGTGAGCTTGGCTCTCCTTGGGCTTCCGAAGAGTTGGCATTACTATCAGGATTCTGTCAATGGTCGGGAGAAACTGCCAGGATGGGAGCGACTTTGGTCGGATCTTGTGCCGGAGGAGATAAGGCAGAGTACCAGGGATGAATCTTCATCAAAGAATGCAGTTGAAGAAAATTTCACTTTGGATGCCAAAGAAAGGAAGGGGAAGAGCAAGAAGAATGCTTATCAATCCAATGCGAAAGGCAAGAAGCAGGACATGTCCAAGGTGAAGTTATTTCACTGTCACCAACGCGGACATTACGCCACTAATTGTCCACAGAAGAAGAAAAATAAGCAGGCTGCTGGATCTGCAGCTGGAGAGGCCTTAGCCTCACAGTTTGAGCTAGATTTTTCACTGATCACATGCTTGGTCTCAAGTATGATGGGATCATTGTGGTTTCTTAACAGTGGTGCATTTTTTCATATGACCGAAGACAAAGATTTGTTTACTGATCTAGATGAGAAATATATTTGAGTGCACATCGAGATGGGAGATGATGGTAGATACAGTGCGACTAGTATCAGGACCATTTCCTTTGAGAGGGAGTCTAGTAAACCCTTCGTATTGAAGGAAGTCATGAATGTTCCAGGATTGAAGAAGAATCTGATCTTGGTGGCCATGTTGGAAGACAAGGGATATGATGTTGTCTTTAGCGAGGGAAAGGCTTTCCTGCACAGTAAGGCAACTGGTGAAACCCGAAGGATAGGGGTTCGAGTTAAGAACCTTTATCAATTGCAGGTAGATGGTTGCATAGCAATGGTAGGCAAGGCAGAAGGAGTGGTGAGTCGGGATTAGGGCGAGCTATGGCACAAGAGATTGGGCCATCTTCACCATGGTGCTTTGAAAATTTTGCAGCAGATTTCTACCAGGCTTCCCAAAGGTACACTTGTGCAGTTAGATCAGTGCAAGGGATGTACTTTGGGAAAATTTGTGAAAGCCACCTTTCATGAGAAGGATAGTCATGCCATGAAAATCCTTGAGAGAATTTACACAGACGTGTGTGGACCTTTCTCAGTAGCTTCGACAAAAAATCACAGGTACTATGTGATCTTTGTTGATGATTTTTATCGTAAGTACTCGATCTTCTTCATGCAGAAGAAGAGCGAGACATACTCAAAGTTGTATGAGTTCAAGGCACTGGTTGAGAAAGAGTCAGCGAAGCAGGTGAATGCTCTTAGGAGCGACAATGGTGGTGAATTCATCTCTGGTGAATTCAAGGACTTTTGCAGCGCAGAAGGAATTCAAAGAGAGCTCATAGTGCCTCATAAGCCACAACATAATGGGGTTGCGGAGCGAAAGAACAAAACTATCATGGGTGCTACATGGGTGATGTTTCATGATCAGGGCCTTCCCATACACTTGTGGGCCAAAGCTTGCAATACTACGGTTTATGTGAAAAACCGTTGTCCTCACAGAGTACTTGGCATGAGTACACATGAGGAGGCATTTTCTGGTAAGAAGCCTGATATTTCTCATTTGAAGATTTTTGGCTCACCTGTTTACATTCATGTGACGAAGGATGCCAAGAAGAAGCTAGAGCCAACCGCAGAGGTTGGAATATTTTTTGGGTACACTGATACACACCACAACTATCGTGTGTATTTTCTAGACAGTCGAAAGACTGTTGTGCGACAAAATGTCAAGTTTCATCAGGAGAAATCCATGAAGTGTTTGCTTAAGAGTGAGACACACTTGCATGCAGATGAGGAGCTATTAGTTCCTAAGGATGAGCCTCAGGATGTGGATCAACCACAAGAGGAGGTTCATGGACTAGAAGAAACCACTCATGTAGTGCTAACCATCGGAGGGTGGAAATGCACTACAGAAGCTGAGCGACTGAATCTTGATGCAGAGAAGATTGTAGGAGCACCTACATCACAGCGAAGACAGAGACAATCACCTGACCAATATACTGGATACATGGCTCTAATGAGCAAGTGTATCATGACAAATCCATCCTCTTTCGAGGAAGATATGGAGGACCCTGCATGGGTAGATGCCATAGTGGAAGAGTATGATTCGATTGTCAGAAACAGTGCATGGGAGATTGTCCCAAGGCTGGAAGGGAAATTAGTGGTAGGTTCGAGATGGATCTACAAAGTGAAGCAAGTAGCTAATGGGAGTGTGGAGAAGTACAAGGAAATATTTTTTTCTCGAGGCTTCTCATAGATTGAGGGGATCGATTATGAGGAAACCTTTGCACCTATCGCAAGGTATTATTCCATACGGACGATTCTTTCTCTCTCAGCGCAGATGGGGTGGCACTTTCATCAGATGGATGTGAAGACTACATTCTTCAATGGAGTCATTGAGGAGGAGGTGTACATAGAGCAGCCCGAATGTTTCGAGATCTTCAGCAGCAAGTCGCATGTGTGTAGGCTCAAAAGAGCGTTGCATGGGTTGAAACAAGCACCTCGTGCTTGGTACACACGGATTGACAGTTATTTCACTGGACTTGGTTTTACCAAGAGCGAGGCAGATCCCAACCTGTACCAGATAGTGGTTGAGGGTAAGTTGCTGATCATTGTAATTTATGTAGATGATTTGATTCTAACAGGTGATGAACTGTTGATACACTCATGCAAGGCTGATCTTGAAAAATAGTTCGAGATGAAGGACTTGGGCCTCCTTCATTATTTCCTGGGATTGGAAATTTGGCAACGCAGTGATGGATTGTTTGTTTCTCAAGGCAAGTATGCCCGAGAGATACTGGAGAAGTTCAACATGCATGGCTGCAAGCCTATCGACACTCCTCTTCTTGGTGGTTGGAGGAAGGAGGATGCTACTTCAGCGGAGGTAGTGGATGCCGTTGTTTATCGACAGTTGGTGGGGTCGCTTATGTATCTGGTCAATACATGGCCCGATATATGTTATGCAGTTATCCAGCTTTCACAAGCTATGGTTAAGCCTACCAAGCTCTTTTGGAAGGCAGGCAAGCATGTATTGAGATATCTTAGAGGCACATCGGGATATGGATTATGGTACAGACAGTCGGATGAGGTGAAGCTATGTGGCTTCATAGATGCAGATTGGGCAGGGAGCCCAATGAACAGAAAGAGCACATCCGGAGGGATTTTCAGTATCGGGTCGATGACAGTTTTTTGGTACTACAGGAAGCAGAGATCCGTGGCAATTAGTTCAGCGGAGGCTGAGTAGATGGCAGGGAGTTTGGCTGCATGCGAGGCTGTATGGATGAGGAAGATCTTGGTCGGGTTGCTTGGTTCACACTTAGATCCTACTGTGATATATTGTGATAATCAAAGTTGCATCAAAATCTCAGTTAATTTAGTATTTCATGATAGATCTAAACACATTGACATCCGGTATCATCATATCAGAGATTGTGTGCAGTGGAAGATCATGTTACTTTCATACATTCCCACGGAGGATCAGGATGCTGATATCTTGACGAAGGTGCTCACTAGGAGCAATTTCGAATACCACAGGGGCAGGATCAGGGTGGCAGATAATCCCTATCTTGTTGAGAGGGAGTGTTGAGATTGCAACAAGATGATGAGCTTAGTGAAAAGAGTTTCCTTCACTAAGTGGGCCTGCAGGCTATTTTTGGCGCAAGTCTATTTTTAGACATGTCGATCATATTCTATGAGTTGCAGGATGCTTTTTGTGGATGGTTGGTCAAGTTGGAAAAATAGATGGACTTCTATTTTTAGACATATTGGGCGGAATATATTTTTAGATTGCCATTCTAAAAATAGATATGTCGAATATTATTAGCTCTTAATAATATTTGGACTATAAACATTATCTTATTCTCTTGGAGCACTTCGGTTAAGTGCACAAATGTGGCACAGGATTTGACAGAAGGAATTATGCTATTCCTGAGGGTTATGTGGAGCTATTTCATGGAGACTTCAATTATAACTCATGTGACAGAGTTTGGTGGAGTTGTGTTCAGTTTAACTCAGTTAAACATAATTGAGCTAGTTGTATCTAGTCTAACTGATTGATACACTAGTGAGAGTGGTGTGAATTAATTATTAGTTAATTCACTAATTATTAACTCATTAATCAACTAAAGAATACATCAGTTAACTACAGTGCATGGACAATTTCAGTGGAGACCAGTGGAGAGGTAGGTGAAAGAGAATTGTGACTATCAATTGTGACTATAGTGTTGCATGATTTGCAACACACAGTGGTTGGAGATGCCAATGAGGATTGCATGAGTAAGGCTGGACCAATTCGAGTTCATTCAGATCCATTCTTCAGCATTGATTGCGCAGTAGAGGCAGGCTAGCAAGTGGCAGAGATCAGTGCATGGGATTTGCTAGATCGAACCTGATTAGTGTGTAGCAATTGGAGATTGTACTAAGAGCTTGTGAGAAGCTTTGTATGATGATTGTTACATGATATCTATGAAATATAATATACATATAGTTGGGGGTTTTCAGCTTTAAGCTTTCCCATAAATTACTGTGTTCATATGTGTGAATTTTTATGGTTTTAATGTGTGCATGCAATTGATTTTATTTCCGCAAGTAATGATCAATGGTAGAAGAGATTTTGTATTGTGCATGAAGTCAAATAGTGTGTGATTAGGAGAATCTCGGATGTATAACATATCAGTTATATAATTTCTACACTATGAGAACAAAAGTCTTAGACGGAGAATTGTATTTCATGTTAATGATAAATTACTATACCAGGATGACAGCCATCTGTTTCCGAACGAAAAAATCTGAAGCATTTGAGTGCTTTAAGATCTACAAGGAGTTGGTTGAAAATGAAACTGATTTGAAAATAAAGTGTTTAAGACCAGATAATGGTGGAGAATTCACTTCCAAATTATTTCAGCAATACTGTGACGAAAATGGAATAAAAAGGCAATTTTCAACAACACGAACACCTCAGCAAAATGGAGTTGCTCAAAGAAAGAATAGAACTGTATAGGAAATGGGTAGGACAATGTTGAAGGACTCAAAATTGGATGAAAATTTCTGGGTTCAAGCAATTGATACGACAGTCTTCATTATCAACCGAAGTCTTCTGAGAAATAATTGCAACAAGACTCCATATGAATTATGGAAAGGAAAACCAGCTAATGTAAAATATTTCAGAATCTTCGGAAGAAAATGTTATATCAAAAGAGAATATCAAAATTTGGGTAAGTTTGAATCACATTTTGATGAAGGTATCTTTTTTGGTTACTCACGTAAAAGAAAGGCCTATAAATGCTATAATCTAAGATGAAAACAGATAGTGGAGAGCATAAATGTTACATTTGACGAATATGGTGTTCTAGTGAGTAATGATGAGGATCTAGAATCTTTGAAACTTGAGACAGAGGCTGAAAAAGACATAGATAAAATTGTATAACAAGAAGCAACTATCAACGAGGAAGAAGTAAACAATGATCATCAAGATATACCAGAACAACAACAAGAAGCTCCTCCAAGGAGAACAAAAGAGTGGATTCAAAAGAACCATCCATAAAATCAAATCATTGGTGACATAAATGAAGGTCGACAGCTTCTTTCATCACAACAAGCTCACGTTGCTTTTCTAGCAACCTTTGAGCCTAGTAGTTTTGAGGAAGCCACCCAGAATGAACATTGGGTAGCAGCTATGAATAAAGAATTGGATCAAATTGAGAAGAATAACACCTGGGAATTAGTTCCACGACCAAAAGATAAAAATGTCATTGGGACTAAATGGGTGTTCAGGAACAAATTGAATGAAGATGGGCAGGTTACTAGAAACAAAGCAAGATTGGTTTGCAAAGGTTATGCACAAGTGGAAGGAATTTATTTCGACGAAACGTTTGCACCAGTTGCTAGAATGGAAGCCATCTGAATGTTTCTTGCCTATGCATGTTCAAGAAAAATCAAATTCTACCATATGGATGTTAAGTCAGCATTTCTGAATGGAGAATTAGAAGAAGAAGTTTACATCGAACAACCTGAAGGTTTTCTACTATAAAAAAAACAAGACTATGTCTACAGGTTAAAGAAGGCTCTATATGGTCTCAAGCAGGATCCTAGAGCATGGTATGCTCGTCTTGATGGATATTTACGTCAACAAGGGTTCAAGAAAGGTACTGTTGATAGAAATATTTATGTAAAAATAGATAAAGATAATTTAACAATCGTTGAGGTATATGTGGATGATATAATATTTGGTAGAAATGATGATCAACTAAGTAAGAAATTTTCTACAAATATGCAAAGTGACTTTGAGATGTCTTTACTTGGTGAGCTGACATACTTCTTAGGGATTTAAATATCTCAGCAAGAGAACGGAATATTTATATGTCAAGCCAAGTACATCAAGGAAATGCTCAATAAATTCAAAATGGAAGATTTCAAACCCGTCCTTACTCTGATGGTAACAGCTTGCAAATTGAGCATAGATGATGCAGGGGCATTAGACACTAGCCAGCAATGTAGGAGGTCTTGTCCACATGTTGTGGCTAGTCGGGTTCGAAATCTATCAAATTTTAACAGCTAGGTGTCAATACCTCAGCTGACTATTTTCTAATTAGATTAGTTAGAGTTGTAGAAGTCGAAGAGATTTGGATTCGATCCATCTGTCATATTCAGTAGTTGAATAATTGTACTTAGGCGGTTGATTTTCCTAAACAGTCCCCACAGAGGAACCGAAAGGACATATGTTGATATATATAAATGTAATCCCTCGGATATAAGAGGGAGGGAGAGAGAGTGCAGTAGTAGACTCTGTGTATTGATAATCTGCTTCCGGTTGAATAAACTCCGGTTCTCGTTGATTTCCAAATTTCTCTGAGTTAGAAATTGTGAAGGACTTTGTTTGACTACGAAGTGATTTAACTCTGTATATGAAATTGTTGGATATCCCTGTAAATTCACCCACATGCAAGCGAGGTCTGTGTTGAGACTTCTGGTTCATATTAACAAATTTCCATGTAACGAGACTATTTTGGTTTATCGTTAATCGGAGATTATAACCGAGATTAACCTTGAGGTATTAAACCCGCTTATTAAGAGATAAACCCACCTATTGTGTAATTACAATAAATTCTATTGAGTAACCCGTGTCGGAACCCGGAGTTAACGAATGCGAAGGAGAACGTAACCTGCATTAACTTTGGTTAAACACTGTGGAAACCCGCGAGTGGTTTTGGAGAGAGGATTTCCCCAATTCCGCACCGCCTTTCGACCGTAAGTGGTATCCGTAGAGCGGGTAGCGAATCCATAGAGAAACCGACACGTGGCGGAGTGGACCATCCAAAAACCACCTTTCCGTATCGATTTCATGCGTTAATGTCAGTACGTGGACGCCGAGCGAAATCACCCCGAGCTGTCGATCTGGCGCATGCGCATCGTAGGGTGGTCGTTGAACGAAGATGCATAGAAGTTAACCAAGGTACGAAGAGCGCGTTGATTGGTCCGTTGACAGATGAGGTGGGGCCCAGGGCCACGAGTAATTATAAATCTTGTACGTTTATAAAGTTCTGGTTATAGTGCATGGAGAATAGATTTAAAACCCAAATGTTTAATATTAGTGGAAGTTGCGGAATATAGTTTTTATCAATCTCTTCGAAATTGATAATAACTTCATAAAAAGGAGAAAGTAGACCGAAATTGATAATAAGAAACAGGGTTTCAAAGAGAAGTTCGACAGACCACGACTATAGTCGAAATACCTTTCAGTTTTGCTGCGTCATTTGTGGTATCAGAGCGTGTTGTGGAGTTGTTTTACTGACATGGCAGTCCGAGTTGGAAGAGGTGCTGGAAGAAGGAGACCTGTAGCCAACGCAGAGGTGTTGGGAATGTTGCAGAGGGTCGAGGCTAGAATAGATGCCATGGAACGCAGACAGCCCAGAGATGCTGAAGACATCAGCGAACCTGAGACAGAAGAAGCATAAGAGAATGTTGAAATTCCTCCTGACTTGAGGCTCCTGAGAACTGTTCTGGGATCTGTAGTTAAGCCCAGGATTGAAGTATTGAGTTATGTAGGGGGATTGAATCCGGAAGAGCTGGTGGACTGGATAAATGAATTAAACAAGTGCTTCGATTATGAAGAAATAAGTGAAGATAAAAAGGTCAAGTTTGCAGTGACAAAGCTGAAGGGACATGCTGCACTTTGGTGGGATGGAGTGTAGGCATAAAGGAGGAGAGTTGGCAAGCAACCTATCAAGAGCTGGACTAGAATGATGGCCAAATTAAAAGGTAAATTCATGCCTGGTGATTACCAGCTGACATTGTATAGGCAAATGCAGAACCTGAGGCAGAGGTTGCTGACAGTAAAAGAGTACACGGAGGAATTCTACAGAGTAAGTATAAGAGCTGGGAAATTCCAAGACACACCAGAGAAGACTGCCAGATATGTGAATGGTCTCAGATTGGAGATTCAAGATGGGATTGGTCTTCTGTCTCCCAAGACAGTAGAAGAGGCCTATCAGATGGCCTCGAAAGCAGAGGAGAAACTCCTGAGGAAGCAGTCTGCCAAGAAGAGAGGTACTTTCCATGGAAAGGGAAGTCAAGGTGGTAGAGGAAAGCCTGCTACACCCAAGGATGGAGCTAATAGTAGCTCACCTCAGAATGCATCTACAGAGGATGATGCAAAGGGTAGAAGGGTTTCTTACAGAGGAAAAGGAAGAGGAGGCAGAGGCAGAGAATTGAGGTGTTATAGATGTCAGCAAGTGGGACACAAGCACTATGAATGTCCAGAGAATGTGGGTGCTGGTCCAAGGAATGTTTTTGTTGCCCAGGCTGGAGAAGAAGCAGAAATTGAAGAAGAAATTATTCCATAGAGGGGAGAATCCTTGGTGGTAAATAAGGTCCTGTTGAAGCAAGCCAAAGAAGTCACTGAACCTGCACAAAGGAAGACTTTGTTTAGGAGCATATGCAAAGTCCAAGGGAAATGCTGCCAGCTAGTCATTGATAGTGGCAGCACAAAAAATCTGGTTTCCACTGAGGTAATAGAAAAGTTGAAGCTAAAGACAAGGGAGCATCCAACTCCCTACAGGGTGTCCTGGCTGCATAAAGGGCACCAGCTGGTTGTAAAAGAACAGTGTGAAATAGAGCTGCAAATGGGCAGGTACAAGGACAAAGTTTTGTGTGATGTAATGCCCATGGATGTCTGTCATATACTGCTGGGTAGACCTTGGCAGTTTGATAGAGCAGTAGTGCATGATGGCAAGAAGAACACTTACAAGTTCTTCAAAGATGGGGTACACCATACATTGATACCCATGGAAGAAGGAGAGCCATCCAGCAGAGTGATTGATCCAAAGACCTTGTTGCTGAGCAGGAAGGAGTATCTGCAGCAGATAGAAGAGGAAGACGTAAGATTTTCTTTAGTTTGGAAGCCTAAATTAGTCCTTACTTCCACAAAGATTTCTGAATTACCAGTAGAAATACAAGAGATGTTAGACAATTACTGTGACATTGTTGTGGATGATTTTCCTGATGAGCTGCCACCTGTGAGGAAGATCAGCCATCAGATAGATTTTATCCGTGGTTCAAATCTGCCAAATAAGGCAGCCTACAGAACGACTCCCAAAGAAAATGAGGAAATCAGGAAACAAGTACAGGAATTTGTGGACAAGGGACTGATTAGAGAAAGTCTGAGTCCATGTGCAATACCAGCAGTTTTGAGCCCAAAGAAGGATGGAGGTTGGAGAATGTGTACTGATTCCCGAGAAATCAATAAGATCACAATCAGGTACAAATTCCCTTTGCCCAGAATTGAAGATTTAATGGATTGGTTGAGTGGTGCTAAATATTTCTCAAAGATATATTTGAAGAGTGGATACCATCAGATTAGAATAAGAGAGGGTGATGAGTGGAAAAATGCCTTTAAAACAAATGAAGGACTATATGAATGGATGGTAATGCCTTTTGGGTTGTCAAATACACCTAGTACTTTTATGAGACTTATGAATGAAGTATTGAAGGAATTCATTGGTAAATTTGTGATAGTATACCTAGATGATATATTAGTCTTCAGCAGAACTAAGGAAGAACATTTAAGGCATCTTAATAATGTCTTGAAGAAGCTGCACCAAGAGAAATTGCTGATAAATTTGAAGAAATGCTCATTCATGAAAGAAGAGTTGGTGTATTTGGGTTTTGTTGTTTCTGCAGAGGGATTGAAGATGGACCCAAAAAAGGTTAAGGAAATTGTAGAGTGGCCTTCACCCAGAAATGTCTTTGAGGTAAGGAGTTTCCATGGACTTGCTAGTTTTTACAGAAAGTTTATAAGAAACTTCAGTAAGAAGGTGAAAATGTGAAGCTGGGTTACACTTTTTGCCCTTTTTTGAGAAATGTTTTTCATTTTTTTGGGTTCTTCAACTTTCTGCAAACTATAACAATTTTTCCGTGTAGAATTTCATTTTGCGGTAAAAATAAAAGTTGTGAGAAATTTTGTTAGCTTTCTATTACTTATTTTTTAAATTTTTTTTATGCGGATTTGATATGTCAACTTAGCGTTTCTTTGAGTGTGTGTTTCTTAACAATCAAAGAATTCATAAGTAGTCATGTTATGTGGCAACGTTGTATTCATTGAAAATTTGTGTTTTTGAAAAAACAAAATGTGTTACAACAATATAGACAGAATCTACTTTGGTTTCGTCATATTTACAAAGCCAATGGATGCATATCATAATTACTAGAATTTTTTGAACTGGTCTAATACGAAAAACTGCGTATTTTTGATATGTTTCGTGTGGCAACAAATTTCTTAACATATAAGTTATAAACTAAAAAGCTAAAAGCTACCCATTAGAGTCAACGGACCAATGTAATGCCCCATAATTTTTTCAATTTTTTTTACAATGTATTTTGGGAGACCCAAATTTTGATTTCACTGAATCACGATGACCCTCAAAAATTTTTTGCACTCATTTTATTAGAAAAATAATTAAAATTAATAAACGTTTACGAAATTCCATAAAATTTATATTTCCTGAAAGTAGATTCAATTCTGAAAATGCTTGTCTTGGTTCCGACAGTTAATTAACAAGTTTTCATGGAGTTTAATCAGTCCAAAGTTGTAGAACCGTTTTCAGAGCCTGGGTCTGCGTAATTGGTGACGCGTTAGTTCAGCCGAACTATTAGTAATAGTTCGGCCGAACTATGTTTTCCGCTTACGAGCAGTTAAAACTAACGTCACAATAGTTCGGCCGAACTTATTATCAAAAGTTCGGCTGAACTATTGTGTAATTTTCCGTCGGCCGGAAATTTTTGTGGAGCCCCCTACAAAACACATATTTCGCGGTCAATATAAATTGCCGCGAAATGATTCACAATTTTCGCACATTTCGCACTTCATTTCATCTTACAACTTGTTTGAATTCAAAAATTTTTGGAAGACATTTTCTGGAGGCGGCGTGATTTTTCTTGGAGGTTCAAAGTTTGAATTTAAAGAACTTTTTTGGAAGACATTTTTGGAGGCAACGTGATTTTTCTTGGAGGTATGTACGTGTTTTGTGTTGAAATAAATCTTTTGAGATTTTTTGTTCAAAAATTTTTCTTCACATTTTAAGATTTAAAGAATTTTTTTGGAAGACATTTCTTGGAGGCGGTGTGATTTTTCTTAGAGATATGTACGTGTTTTGGATTGGATTACGTATTTTTTAGAAAAGATTTTTTAAATTAAATCTTTTGTGATATTGTTTGTAATTGAGTTATTGTCTAATTTTTTAAAGGAAATTTTTTGAACCTCATACCCTATTATCATGGGAAATCGAAGAACTTGTGTGAGAAAATATGATCGAAAAAGAAAGCCCGAGGAACGTAGAGAAGAGACGAGACAATATCGCCAAAGAAAGTTAGAAGCTCTCTCAAATATTGAAGAGGAAAATCAACCTCAAGCAGAAATTGAAGCAGGTATGTAAATGTAAATATTACATGCTCTATTGATATATATTTAAAATTTTCCTAATGTAAAATGTAACGCTTAATTTTTATTTGATAAACTAGTTTGAAAAATATTTTGTTTGATGTAAACAGACAGAGATATTACTCAAAATATTGAAGAAGAAAATCAACCTCAAGCAGAAATTGAAGCAGGTATGTAAATGTAAATATTATGATCTATTGATATATTTTTAAAGTTTTCCCAATGTACAATGTGAAGCTTAATTTTTATTTGATGAACTAGTTTGAAAAATATTTTGTTTAATGTAAATAGACAGAGATACTCCTCAAAATATTGAAGAAGAAAATCAACCTCAAGCAGAAATTGAATTGGGTATGTAAATGTAGATATTATGATCTATTGATATATTTAAAATTTTCCTAATATTTATTGACATATTTATTAATTTAGTTATTTATTGAATATGTACTATTTTTTCGAATATGTACAGATGAAATCACTATCGATAATGAGATGTTAGAAAATGTCGACACTCACACGTATGGAGATAAAAAACCTGACTATTTTATACGATATCATGTCGAAAAAATTTTGGAAATGTTTTTCAAAACTGAGGTGACAGTTCAAGCTCAAATGTTGAAAGGTCTCTTATCATCAAGGAAATTAAAAGAAGCGACGACACTATTGGGTATTCGAAAATCAACCAAAGATAAAAAAATGAAAGAAGAGGTGATAAAAAATATGAGTAGTGCTATAGAGTCAATTAAGAGATCTAGAGATAAAAATGTTTCAAATATACGTAGAGGAATACAAATGGCAATGGTTTCACCAAGTACTCAAGAGAATCGTTTGAATCTAACATCTATGGCACGAGCACTGGGAACCTCGCGAAAAACTTTGCACAAACATCGAAAATTTCGACTGCAAATAGACGTAAATGATGAACTCGCTTGTTGGAGAGCTATTTGTAGGCAACCATACAAAGATAGACTTGGAGAAGATGTTAAAAAAATAATATATGAATATTGGAAGAACAATTAGCGTGTTTCACCCACTGCAAGACATGTGATGCGAAGAAGAATAGCACGAAATCAATACGAAGAACATGAAAAACATCTCTTGGAAACCACTCAAATAGAGTTATTCAACAAGTTCAAAGAAGAGAATCGTCAAATTAAAGTTTCACTCGGTGCTTTTGTTCAACAAAAACCATGGTATGTAAAACCTATCACCGTACGCGACACTTGTTGTTGCCGTTATCATGTGGAATTTGAGTTATATTATGACACATTCCTTGATTTCGGTAGAACATTATGGAAGGATTCACCTCCTCCTTCCACTATCAGTGAATTCATATCTCAAATTCTATGTGAAAGAGAAAGCGATGAACTATTTTACAAAAAGAAATGTGTTGGTGGTAAAAAATGCGATGATTGTGGAAATTTGACTAAATTTCAAAACAAATATCGTATTGATATAAATGATCAATCATTGTCCAACATGAAAGTGAAATGGAAGAGATATGAATATACCAGTACATCGATTCAAAGTGAAGATAGTGTTAAAAGAATCGAATTACGAGAAGACGAAATTTTTCTAATAGACTTTTTGAGAAAGTTTGAAGCAGAAATTTACAAATACACCATGCATTCCCATAGAGCTCGAAGGCAAGACTTGCAATTCAAAAAATCTCGTGAAGTTTTTCCACCAGGAACCATTTTGTCAGTGATTGATTTTGCAGAAAACTACACATTTGCTCCACAAAAAGAAATTCGGAGTGAATACTATCACTCTGACCAAGTCTCCATGCTCGTTCATATTCTATATAGACATGCTGAACAAAATGTCGATCATATAGAAAGCACGAGTGAAAATCGACATATCATTAAAGAATATCATTTTTATACCAGTGACGATCGTACGCATGATACATGTTTTGTACAACATTGTTTTGGAAAAATTTATGATTCATTGAAAAATCGTGGAATAACATTCAATGAACATTGGATATGGTCAGACGGATGCGCAGGTCAATTCAAATCTGCACGATCATTTTTTGGTTGTGTCGTCTTCATAAGAAAACCTCCATTAAACATTGTTGGAATTTCTTTGAGACTGGCCATGGAAAAGGAGAACATGACGGTGCAGGAGCATGCATAAAACGAGCACTTCGAAGATATCAAATGAACCACTTTGCACGCCGACTTGCAAACGCTGAAGAAGTTGTTCAATGGTGCAAAAATGCTCTAAGCCATGAGATTAACCCATCACGAGTAGTGCAAAGGTACATTCAATTTAATTTATATTGGTAATCTAATTTTAAACATTGTACATTTATCATGCAATGATTATTTTTAATTTTATTTTGATATCATATTTACAAATTCTTTTTCTAATTTTCCATATAAAGGTTTTTCTGGCATATTGGAATCGGAGACGTAAATAGATCAATTGGAAATGATGTTGGAACAATAAAAGGGACTCGAAAATTGCATTCAATTCAAACAAAATTGTCCACAAATGTGTTTGCATTGGATAAAAGAAAATATTCTTGTTTTTGTGATGTTTGCATAGACAACACAAAATCCAATGAAATCTGTGAAAACAAAATGTATGTGAACGATTGGAAACATACAGAGCTAAATACAAAGGGAAAAATGTCTGTTGCAATGATTGAAGAAATGGAATCAGAGGAAACTACAATATCATCCGATGGTGATCGAGTTTCTGATCTTGTTAGAGAAGGTAACAATTGAATTACTTTTTAATGATTTAAAGTTTTACAAATTTAAATTTAAATATGCATAATTAAATGTTAAATTTATTTTATTGTGCAGGAGATGTTTTTGCTGTAATTGCACCTATTGACAACAATGAAAATGTGAAGTATTATTTGATGTGTTGCACTGAACAAAAAATGAAATTATTACAAGACTATAATGATCACGGATTTCAGTATGACAAAGGGTCTATTATACTGAAAGGTTATTTTTTCAAACAAACTAGTCAAAGTGGAGACTTTGTTTACTTCGAAGACTATGAACCTGATTCCATAAGTTGTCAATATAGTCACTTGGTGTGTGCAGCACGCATAAAGTTGATAGAAGTTCAATCAAAGAAAAAATCAAAAATTAAGAAATGGAAAATGTCAAAATCAGATCATGAACGGATTATTGAGGATGGAATTCCATTAGAATTTTTTTGAGTGAAGTGTCAGGACAACAATTTATTATCTTTTAAACCTTTCAGTACTCAACTAAAAATTGAACTACTTATGTTATTTGTGGTTTGCAAATGTTACAAATTGTTTGGGTACAAGCACGTGCTCTAGTTTCCACTAAAAATAGTTTTTCTATACATGTGCATTGATTAAAAATGTTAAATATGTATTGGATATATATATTCTAGAATGAAAATAATTTTTCTTGTATATTAATTGTTTTTGTATATGTTCTCCGACCATATGGTACAAATTATTTCACTTTATTTTGTAAAGTCAGATTCGGTCCCCATATGGCCTAGCCTCCAAGGGATGAGATAACAAGTGGTTGTCCCCACTTGCCCGAATCTCAGCTTTTAAGTACAATTTTACTGTTTATGTCAAGCATCTTACATGATGTCCTAGCCAAAGATAGATTCTCTTTGTTTCAAGTTTCTAGTAAAAGTTGTCACTGAATGCCCCGCTCGAACTCTTGTAGTAAACACCATACCTCATCTCTCTTGCTCTCCTATATTATTAGGTTTAATTATTATAACACAAAAATCGTTCTAGACATTATCAATAATTTTTTGCGCTTAAAGTAAAATCAATGAACACTATTAATCCAATGTCTTTACAAGTAATGTACCATCATACATGCGATTATATCAAATTAGAAATCAACATATACAATGAAATCAATGGGGATTGTCTTGTTGCAAGTAACATAATTTCAATTTACCATATGTGCAAATGTAGGTTGAAACCATCCAAAAATTTAAGTTGTAAATTGAAACCATCCAAAACTTTAAGTCTTAAAACCCTTTCGAATATATATTGTGCATCATTAAAACATTTAACATTTAAAGTTCATTAAATATCACATACAAAATGTAGATTGAAACCATCCAAAACTGGAGTTTTAAAAACTTCACATGCCATGCCAATTATAATTCAACAATCCAACAAAAACATTTAACAAATTAAATATCACACGCCACACTAAGACGACCACACTAAGAGGATTGGTGCACTTCGTTTGGAAGGAGTCAATATATGTCGTATTGGAGCGATTAGACGGAATTCGAAAAGGAAAGAGCTTGAACCAATTCAAGCAGACCCAGGATCTAATTGTTCTATGGAGCTTCATGAGAAGAGATATGTGAAAAGCACTGTTAAGCCATGCCAATTATAATTCAACAATGCAACAAAAACATTTAACAAATTAAATATCACACGCGAAAGTCGTTTCAAGTTTTTGGTAAAAGTTGTCGCCGAATGACCTACTAGAATATTATAAATACTCACTTTGTAAGATCATTTGGCATTCGAAAAAATTCGAAAGTCTTAGACTGTCAATCAATTTAAAGTATCATTCACCATAGGGAGTGTAAAATATTCAATGTAGGTTGGTGACGATGCTCACTCCTAGCTTGAAGGAGCGCCAATGACCAATTCTTTAATGAATTCCAATGCACTAGACCAACGTTGGTTCAACCTACTTGGTTTTTCACGCAAGAAATTCCAAGGATGGACTTTCTAGACAATCTGCTGAAATTGAAAAGCTTGACATGGAGATACGACAAGGTGAACAAAGACTTCAGGAACTCTTTATGGAAAGGGCTCACTTGAAGGAAATAAGCACCACGTTGCAGGGTAAAGTCAAGAACATGGAAGAGGAAATGTTGAAGAAGATTGCGAAAGTAAGGCACAAGACAAGGAGGAATGATGATGAAAAGCACACATGTGAGAGTAGGGTCATGGTTTGGAAAGATAGACTTAAGAGTCATTGACATGGATGATCATTCTATGATGGACCATACCAATGATGGGCCGAGACATTCTCTTAATTCTTGTGATCAATCTTAAACTATTTTATGAAAGATAGATAAACCATTTAAATATTTAGCTCAAACTCTTGTAGTAAACACCATACCTCAAGTCTCTCTTGCTCTCCAATATTATTAGGTTTAGTTATTATAACACAAAAATCATTCTACATTGTCAATAATTTTTTGTGCTTACACTGAAATCAATGAACACTATTAATCCAATGACTTTACAAGTAATGTACCATCATACATGCAATTATATCAAATCAGAAATCAACATATACTACATAATGAAATCAATGCGGATTGTTTTGTTACAAGTAACATTTCAATTTACCACATGTGCAAATGTAGGTTCACATTCTATCATTCATTTTACACTGAAATCAATGAACACTATTAATCCAATGACTTTACAAGTAATGTACCATCATACATGCAATTATATCAAATCAGAAATCAACATATACTACATAATGAAATCAATGCGGATTGTTTTGTAACAAGTCACATTTCAATTTACCACGTGCAAATGTAGGTTCACATTCTATCATTCATGTTACTGCTTTGAAATCAATGAACACTATTAATCCAATGACTTTGCAAGTAATGTACTATCATACATGCAATTATATCAAATCAGAAATCAACATATGCTACATAATGAAATCAATGGATTGTTTTGTTACAAGTAACATTTCAATTTACCACATGTGCAAATGTAGGTTCACATTCTATCATTCATGTTACACTGAAATCAATGAACACTATTAATCCAATGACTTTACAAGTAATGTACCATCATACATGCAATTATATCAAATCAGAAATCAACATATACTACATAATGAAATCAATGCGGATTGTTTTGTTACAAGTAACATTTCAATTTACCACATGTGCAAATGTAGGTTCAAATTCTATCATTCATGTTACACTGAAATCAATGAACACTATTAATCCAATGACTTTACAAGTAATGTACCATCATACATGCAATTATATCAAATCAGAAATCAACATATACTACATAATGAAATCAATGCGGATTGTTTTGTTACAAGTACTAAAACCATCCAAAGAACACTGAAATCAATGAACAAGTTATTAATCCAATGACTTTACAAGTAATGTACCATCATATGTATGCAATTATATCAAATCAGAAATCAACATATATAATGTAATGAAATCAATGGGTATTGTCTTGTTACAAGTAACATTTCAATTTACCACATGTGCAAATGTAGGTTCACATTCCATCATTCATGTAGTTTTAAAAACTTCAAATGCCATGCCAATTATAATTCAACTATCTAACAAAAAAATTTAACATTAAATATCACATGCCATGCCAATTATAATTCAACTATCTAACAAAAACATTTAAAACATTAAATATCACATGCCATGCCAATTATAATTCAACTATCCAACAAAAACATTTAACATATGTCCAAAAATATGTCCAAAAAACATATTGTAATAAAAAATGTCCAAAAATTGTAAATCTCACTCAAGTATCAAACTGTATCAAGTTTAACAAATTTTAAAACCATCTAAATTTTGAAATAAAATCAAATCTACTGTATGTCTTGTCCGTCAAATGGAAGATCTAGCCTCTGGGTCCCGGTTGGCTCGCTATCTTGTAAAAGGAAAACCTACATACACAATGTACATGTACTTGAACATTAAAATTTGAAGTTTTAAAAATTAACGAGAATATATATATCTAGAACTTCATGTAAAAAACAAAATATAACAAAAAAATCGCGCAATACCTCGTAAGGTTGCCTCTCCATTTGATGAAGAGGATCTGCCATAGAAACATCTCTAGTGGTAACCTGTACGATATACATGTACAGTTAAATATAAATTTATATATATATATATACAGAAATAATTTATATAAATTAAAAACTTTCAAATGAAAATGCACGTGTGTACATATATATAAACTTATTTGAACAATAATATTAAAAAAAAGAACTAAAGACAACTTCTTCAAATGTTGTGGATGTCCCTATCTCCGTCGCTAAAGTCCTCGGATTAAAAAAATCTTCTATACAAACCTAAATTCAAAAATTTTTAAATAACTCAAAATATAGATCTCTCTCTCTATATCTCAATTTTTTATGGAACTTTTTGAGGTAACATAAATTTTGAACTTGTGAAAAATTGTCCATACTTGGTCATCTCCCAATGAAGTAGAAGGTATATCTTCTAAAGAAGAAGAAGGTACCGGGATCCCAAAAACATCAGACGGAATCGGTACCTGTTAAAACATTTTATCGAATTATATATATACATACATGTACATGTGTGGAAACAATTATTTATTTTAGAGTCACTTAAAAAACACTAACATACATGTGCCAACATATCATGATGGGCAGACCCATCTGCATCATTTGAGCCAGAGGTCCCGAACGTAATATTAACATTTTCATCACGCATCATGCCTGAGAACTGCAAATGGTGTTTTAACATATAATAATACATTTTTGTTAGATTAATGTACACATACAAATAAATGTATACATGTGTACATACACATGTATTTATTACAAATTGTACACATGTATATGTAAATATAATTTCAATTCCTAAGGTCACTAACACATACCGTTCCGGTGCCCTCTTCCTCACGAAAAATTAGGTCTTGCAGACCATTGCGACAATTTATTGCGTATGTTCGGAGATCTTCAACATTCATGTTGTAAATCTCCTCATCTGTATGATAAACAAAATTGGCACGTGCATATTCACATGCTCTTTGTCGATTTAAGCCAAGATCGACTCCACTCAATCCGCTATGAACATTTTCAATCATAACATCTCTTGCTTCACGACTTATTTGAGAAGTCGCATCCATCTCTGATTGCAAGGTTTCGACTCGAGCCGGTCGACTCACCAATGGCGGCTCAGGGCGAGGCAACTCCACATCTCGCTTTGCGCCCTTACGTTGACATAATCGACCTCTCCCCGGGCCAAAAAATTCTGAAGGAAGATCATTGTAGTCGGGTTTCATACCCAAAATTTTTTTTTCATAAAACATTTGTGCAAAATAAAGAGGAACCTCATCGTTCCATGGAAGCCTTCCAAAAGCCGCAAGATGTCGACTATACAAATATTTTGCTATGTCTGGGTGCTTGAAATACTGCACCTTCAACATCTTTCTTTTTGGCCCTTCCTTATAATTAAACATTGACTTAGCCTGCTCTCTTGAAACTTGTTTTTTTATGTCCTGCCATTTATCGGGACCTATCACTGTTTCTCTTCTCTTTCTCATCACTTCTACAAATGAATCGGTGGTTGGCCCCAAATCTTTGTACACTTTTACCATTTCACTCAATGAATGTGTAACTATCTGTAGGCTTTGTCTACTCTCAGCAGGTAGAGTCAAATCCTGGAGATCTCTCTGCAATTTTGCATAAAGGCTTTGACACCTTTGTAAGGTGCATTCCGCCATGTTCGTTTCCCATGGTATATCGGTAATCTCAGCCGGATAAGTTGTGCTAGGTTGACAGCCTTCTTCTTCAATGTAGCGCGCTGCCCTGCGTCTTTTTTGACCACTGGCTCGAACATTTTGAGCCTCTGCATCAATATATATATAATTTCATATATTAGAAAAAACACGTGTAAAAAAATTTGTAAAAATTTAATGAAAAAATATTGAAATTGATGGCAACCTTGATGTTGTTGGTTAACATCATCTCCAACATGACCCTGCTGAGAACCAGCCCCATAATGATGCTGCTGAGAACCAGACCCACAGTGACCCTGTTGAGAACCAACAGCCGTTGATTGCTGGCCTTCAGGGGAATAAATATCACCCCCTTCCGGCACCCTGCTACCTCGACCGGTTGAACCTTGGCCACGCTCCATTGATGGAGTAGAAAGCCTTCTCCTCTTGCCTCCTAAAAATTAAAATATGAAACTTGTTAACAACTAATTTCACTCACAAAGTTAGTAAAAAAATCAATTCCATATATACACACATGTATGTAGATTTAAGATTATATTTAAATACCCTGAACATCCTCCGATCCCCGAGACTCCATATGGGATTCGGTTGATCTTCGTCTTTCATCCTCCATGATGTATATCTATTGGTCAACATTCACAAAATAGATTTCAAAAAATCAATACCTCAGAGTAAAATCCAATTTGGGGATGTTAAATCCAATATGTTCTATATTTCTTACATTTCAACCCTCCTATTTTTCTTTCCAACCAAGGTTTATAAAATAACATGAGAAGCAACATGAGACTTAGAACAATCATTTTCATTATCTATATGGAAGGCAAGAATGATTATATCCCCTTGAGCTTAAGGGTATGTAGTTTGTCAATTTTTATCATATATTTTTTGGTAAGTGTAAATGTTTTTTTTTATCTATAGTACACGTCATGAGTTCCCCACTTTTACCTTATGTAAAACATGATTCTAGGATTACTAAAATTTGTACTTGGTTTTTAAAGAATATATCAAATAAAGTTTTTGAGAAGCAAATATGGCTTTTTCCTTAGAATTTGGCACTTTGAATTTCCTTACCCATATTTCTTGTTAATGATTATAACCTTAAAATGGCTAATATTGGTTTGTCAT
This sequence comes from Pinus albicaulis, assembly GCA_034641835.2. NCBI lineage: Eukaryota > Viridiplantae > Streptophyta > Pinopsida > Pinales > Pinaceae > Pinus > Pinus albicaulis. Next base: position 1,826,340,627 of record CM076578.1, on the reverse strand, counting down.
CATCATCTAAAAAAATGACTTGGCACATGAAATTTTACCATGTCCATCATCATCACTTCACACCATCTCATACATGACCCCTTCTACATATTATATGCATGAATTTTTGAAATGTCATCCTCTACCTATCCCATGAATGGATTGTGACAACAGGTGAATAAAATACATTTTATAAGCAGAAGATAGTTTCTAGCTTGTCCTCCTCCATCTGCCCCATAGCTAGTGATTTCTCAATTTTCCACTTCCAACTTTCTATTCTCGAAATTCATTAGCAACTAATTTTATCGATAGCCACACCACTATACATATAATTATCATATTATACACTACTACATTAATGAACTCTACGTTGTTTGTTATTGTAAAGTCCAATAACAAACAGTGTTAATTGAGTTTAGTAGTGTATATAACAATTTCTTTGACTTCCAAGTGTGTTGTGACTAAATAGTAGAATTAACTACCAAAATGAATTTCCAAAATAAAATGTTGGAAGAGAGAAATAGGCAATCATTAGATATGGAGTGCGTGGAGGAGGACAAACTTATACTGATCATTTCCTTATCAAATTTCCTTTATTCACCTAATGTCACAATCAATCGTGGTCTAGATAGAAGGGATGACCTACCATAAATTCAATCATATAATGTGTAGAAGGGTCATATGTAGATGGTGTGAAACGATGATTACAAACATGATAATTTTTCATCTACTAGGCCATTTTGAGATGATGATTACAAACTAGTGCTAACCCATTAAAGGTTATAATCATTGGTGCCTAATGTGGGGTGGACAATTTAAATCAAGTTTGTATCAAAGTACAATTTAGCTCATTTTAGTCAAGGTTAGTTAGAAGAATTAGCTATTGGTTTCTACCTTCAATTTCCTCTGAAAATGAATGTGTACGTGCTTTTGAGAGACATTAGAAACATTAGAGGAACAAGGTCCAAATTTTTGATGAAAATGTGCTATGAAAGTAAAGGGTTTTAAAGGCAAGCATGTACAAGGCATAGTTGAGCCAAATGTTCTTCAAGAAGGGCCTAATTATTTGGGTCTTGGTTATGGAAAACATGGAAAATGATCCAAAGCCAAGGAGGCTTGTGAGGTTTGTGTTCATGATGAATGGAACATGTACATAGTTTACCTTAAAGTCGTTGTGTTTTACGAATATTAAAAAATAAAGAACTTCTATTTAGATCCATTCCAGAGATTGACTGCAGGGGCATTTACTAGATATGTCACCTTTCATAAAAGATGAGATCCAGAGGCTACTTGGCCCTTTACAGACTCTGCCTATAGAAATTGTAGAAGTAAACACTAGAGGCATTAACAATATCAAAGAACTAGACATGGGAATGTGTCTCTTTCCCTACGCAAAAAAATAATTCTTGAGGTACTAGTTAATCTTCATAGACGGGTCATCAAGCAAGTCAATGTGATCATCCCTCCTTCCCTCCCTTCTAAAATAATTATGTTTTGCGGGTCAAAAAGCCAAAATATGGAGACAATTATCACCAAATCCAACGTACGATTATGCATGATGGAGAATATCTAGCGCTTTCCCTTGTTAAATATATTAACAAGGGAAAGCGCTAGAGATTCTCCATCATGCATAATCGTACGTCGATGCTTATAGAGTGAAAAAACTAAAAGAATTAACTTGTAGGGTCATTTTAATGGGGGGTGGAGAATTCCTGGGTCTTTGCAAATTCAAAGTATGGTGCATGTTGCATGAAGCAAGATGTTGAAAGTAGAGTTATGTTAAACACACATAAATGCAACAAATATGGAAATTTGTACATGAGCTCTATTATTTGACTTAAGAGTCAGTTGTTTGAATTTAGGCATGTTTTGTCAACTTGTGTTTGGTTGATGGTTTTGTACACCAATATGTAAGAGTACACGGACATATTCACATGATGTGAATTTTTTTTTTCTTTGAAGGAGAAAAATGACGTGTTTTTAGTTTGATGGTTTTGCTTGTGACAAGACGTCACAAGATTTTGCGTAGGTCCACTCTTTAGCGAGAGCCTCATGATTACAACCTATCCGTGAGAATCAAATGGGAGTGCATCCTTATTTTGAAAACAAGTAGGATTCTAAGCTACCTACGACTCAAACCATCATTTTTAAATTTGAAATATAATGGTGTTGTTTGAATGCCTGAATCCACATCCCTAACACATGAAATCACTAATCTAATTACACATGAAATAAATAGTTATTTTCTTCAAAATTAAAAATATAACTAAAAACTAAATTCAACATAGTTGAAAGAAAAAGAAGTGCCATTGAAATGGTTTGCTGACAAATGGTTAGATTTCTTATCCAATTAAGGCCTAGCATGGATTTTGATGTTTCATTAATTTCTTTGCAAATTCAAAGTATCCAGTGCATGTTGCATGAAGCAAGATGTTGAAAGTACATGAGCTCTATTATTTGTCTTCAGAGTCAGTTGTTTGAAGAGGCATGTTTTGTCAAATTGTTTGGTTGATGGTTTTGTACACCAATATGTAAGAGTACATGGACATATTCACATGATGTGAAATTTTTTTTCTTTGAAGGAGAAAATGATGTGTTTTCAGTTTGATGGTTTTGTTTGTGACAAGATGTCACAAGATTTTGCGAAGGTCCACTCTTGAGCGAGAGCCTCATGATTACAACCTATCCGTGAGAATCAAATGGGAGTGCATCCTTATTTTGAAGGAGAAATTTCAATAGGCTTTAGGAAATTTAATTTCAAGTCATTTAATTTCACTAGAAATAATTCAGAGGTACATGATATGAATAGTATTTAGGAAGAACAATAGTCCCTCATGGAATATGAAGAAAGTAGCCACTTCATTTTGTATATATGCATACTTTGAGTTACTCCTCAAAAAATTTCAAAACATGTGTATTTATTACTCTACCCATCCCGATTTTCATAGGATCCATAGCACATACATTTCTATATGCACCCTAGTTGTTGTAAGGCCTAATTATTTCATCACTTTCAAAGGAATTACATCAGTTGTTTCTCCTAAATCTATCATATAGTTGTGTAATAATATTTTATTTATAAATAGGAATATATGAAAATGTTTATGAATTACATTTTTATTCCCTTGATTCATCTTTTATAACTCTGTAGGATAATCCTCAAAAGTAGGGTCATCTACTTCATCAAATTTTAAGAACTTCTTAACCTCATATCTTTATTTCATATTTGCATAACTTCTACAACTGGGATAGAAACAAGATATTTTCCAACCGTTGAAGTAAACCAACATTAATTTCATTGTACACTCTTTATATAGGTATGGTTGAATGTTGTACATCTGGTACATAGATCAATTTGTTGTTTTCATTGTTTACTCTTAGAAATTATTTGAAGTGGGAGCGAAGAGTTGGTTTCTTCCTAGGTTGGCTTACATTTCCTTTAATATGTAATCCATGCCTTTCTCTAATTCATATTTTTATCTCTTGTATTAATTATGTTATTCTTTCTATGTATTGTTCAAGTACAAGGGGGTGAAATAATTTCTTACGATTTTCTAAGTGGTGAGGTCGTTTGAATCTCCAATAGTTGTGTTGGTGTGGTGGGAAACTATCAAACTGTATAGCTCATAGAGAAACAAATTCTGAAATAGAAATTAATATTAAGATATGGAATAAGTATATACTTTATAGCCATAGATATGTTGTATTGTACGGTTACACATTCTGTACTAACTATAGACAAATAATTCAGAACTGAAACTAAGGTAGACAGACATATCTCTAAAATGTATATTTATGCTAAAAGTAGAAATTCAATATCTCTAAAATGTATATTTATGCTAAAAGTAGAAATTCAAAGCATCTTTGCAGAGAGAAATTCTGTACTAACTATAGACAAATAATTCAGAACTGAAACTAAGGTAGACAGACGTATCTCTAAAATGTATATTTATGCTAAAAGTAAAAATTCAATATCTCTAAAATGTATATTTATGCTAAAAGTAGAAATTCAAAGCATCTTTGCAGAGAGAAAACATTCTAATATTTGATACTGAATTACATCTGAGCAACAGTTAGTTATACATGAATGAAAGTAAAAAGTACAGTATTGTAAATAGTTACTAGTCACCAGACTATTGTTTTCTTCCTCTCAGTGAGCAGACTTTACAGTTTTTTTTCTGAGGATGGGTGAGCTTTTCTTCATTTGATGTTTGGATTTCAAATTGACTGGAGACTCCTTTCAAAAGGCGGGTCTTTATATTGTCTTTGTCTGGTTTCCTTGGGGTGTACATATCACCTCTGTTTTTTGCGTTTTGAGGACCATGAACTACAAAATGTATCCCTTTCTGGTTTCTTCAGAGCGTTGTTGGACTGTTTTGAAGATTGCAGGGGGTCGAAGTCACACATTGGACAGCTTGATAGGTTGCTGTGGGACGAAGTCTCATGTTTGTTTTTTTCAAACCTTGCATTGACAGTTTGACTGCAAAATCGCTTTCTCTGTACTTGTGCGTTTGGAGAAGGCGTTTTTGTGTGTTGGTTCACATTTTGAAGGGTTCCTACTGGGGGTTGGACACTGTCACTCTGGCGTGAACGCTTCCACTGGCTTCTTAACCATCTTTGCCTACATACAGAAGGGTATTCGCTGGCTCTGTTTTTTAATGGAAAACTGAACGGGTTTCTGTTCCTTAACAGTTCTGCACTATATTTTTCTCTGTTGGCAGGTTTTTTCTCTGAGGTTTTTCTCTGAGGGAATTATTTTAGCAGCGTAGTGTTTGTGCCAATTAGGACCTGCAAGCTCTTCTTAGGTCGAAGAGCTGGGTTTTGTATTATGTAATTTATAAGTTACTGGACCATGCATAGTTTCTCACTATGTAACTGCCATTGTATACAAACCACTGGGTTTGTCTCTCTGAACACACAACAATGTGTTTTTCACAATGTAATTTTATAACTCACCTGCAGTAAATAAAATTATGCTTTTTTCTTGAGGAAAAAAAAAGTTACTAGTCCATAATAGAGATGTCTGACGGATAAATAAAGGTATCGCATAGTTAAGAAATATTCATATACTGTCGTATATTTGGATGTAACAAATTATGATCTAAAATATATGCAGGAAATAGTATGTGCATAATTTCAATATGCATTCAGGACATGTTACTGTGGACAAAACACTGACTATAAATAAGTCATGGTATAGAAAATATAAAATATCTTCATTTAAACCAAATAGAGCCTTATATTTAGAAGCTAGAAACATATTTGTAAATTTTCCAGCCCTAAGAGTTATAGGATTACATATAATCTATTTATAATAAATACAATTACAATGAAACACTCTGTCTCCTTTTCACAAATTTGTAATAGTTCTTAGAAATTCTACGCAGAACTACAGGTAAGAAAACCAGTAGGTGTCCAACCAACCTCTGAAAAGAAATAGCCCTCGACCAGATATGGCAGAACCTCGACCAGATGCGGCAGACCAGATGCGGCAGAACCTCGACCAGATGCGGCAGACCAGATGTGGCAGAACCTCGACCAGATGCGACAGAACCTCGACGACAGAACAGAAATTCGCGCGAAAACAATGAAACAGTAAACTGTTACCCTTCGCGGGCGATTTATTTATAAAAACGTAGTTTGGCCGAACTTTCAACTGAGTTCGGCCGAACTACCATTGCCGGTTTTTCAAACCTCCGGAAAAAATTCCATTTGCTGGGCCGTCACTGTGCCGTCAATATAAACGGACACAAAATTTCGGCCGAACGTACTAAAACAGTTCGGCCGAACTATTATAAAGTTCGGCCGAACTTTATAAAATGTTCGGCCGAACTATTGCCGAAAATTTTTTTTTGCCCCCGATTCTCACAAAAGTGTAACCCAGCTTCACGTTTCCGCCCACCCATAATTGAGACCATAAAGAAGAGAAAACAACCATTTAAGTGGACTTCTGAAGAAGAAAGAAACTTTGAAGTTTTGAAGCAAAAGATAACAGAGAAGCCTGTTTTGATCCTGCCTAATTTTACTAAACCATTTCAAGTAAAATGTGATGCCAATGGAGAGGCCATTGCAGCTGTGTTCATTCAGGATGATAGACCTGTAGCCTATTTCAGTGAAAAGATGAATGGAACCAGAAGAAATTATTCCTCTTATGAGAAGGAATTCTATGCAATTGTTCAGGCACTGAAGAAGTGGAGACATTATTTGATGTCCAGGGAATTTGTATTATATTCTGACAATCATGCTTTGCAGTATATTGTACAATAGCCCAAGTTGAAACATAAGCATGCTAAATGGGTTGATTATCTCCAAAGGTTTAATTTTGTTTTGAAATATATAAGTGGCCAAGCCAATAAAGTAGTTGATGCTTTGAGTAGGAGACATTTGCTTGTTCAAGAGACTAATTTTGAAGTTGCAGGATTTGGTTTTCTCAAAGAATTGTATAAAATAGATCCTGATTTTAAAGAAGCATTTGAAGCATGCAGTAACCCTGTTCTAATAGATAGAATTCAGTGGCTGGATTTTTTTCTGCAGGAAGACTTGTTATTCAGAAAGAACCAACAGTGTATACCAAAATGTTCCATGAGAGAAAATTTGATCAAAGAAAAGCATAGTGGTGGACTTGCTGGACACTTTGGTACTGATAAGACTTATGAGCAGCTGAGTCACTTTTATTTCTGGCCCAAGATGAGAACAGAAGTAGATAAGTTTGTGAAGAGTTGCAAGATCTGTCAGTATGCTAAAGGAAGGAGCCAGAATACAGGATTGTACACTCCCTTACCTATTCTAGATAGGCCTTGGGACATGGTGAGTATGGATTTTGTTCTAGGATTGCCCAAGACTCAGAGAGGGAATGATACAGTCTTTGTTGTGGTGGATAGATTCTCCAAAATGGCACATTGTATTCCATGTTATAAAAATAATGATGCCACCCATGTTGCTAACTTGTTTTTCAAAGAAGTTGTTAGATTGCATGGGTTGCCCAGGAGTATTGTTTCAGACAGAGACACCAGATTTGTGGGTCACTTTTGGAGGACAGTGTGGAAGAAAATTGGTACCAAACTGAGTTTCAGCTCAGCTTATCATCCTCAGACTGATGGAAAAACTGAGGTAGTGAATAGGAGTCTGGGAAATTTGTTAAGAAGTCTTGCAGGAGAGCATCCCAAGAAGTTGGATCATATTTTGCCCCAAGCAGAATATGCATACAATGAATCACCAAATAGAAGCATAGGGCAGAGTACGTTTCATATTGTTTATGGAATGCACCCCAGAGGAATATCAAAGTTAAGAAATCTGGGAAGAGCAGAGTTAAGGAGTGCAGATGGTGAGGAATTTGCTTCAGAGATCTAGGCCATACATGAACAAGTGAAACAGAAACTACAAGGCAGCAGCATCAGATACAAAAATAGGGCAGACTTGAGTAGAAAAGAAGTTCACTTTGAAGTAGGAGACTTGGTTTTGGCACAATTGAGGAAGGAGAGGTTCCCAAAGAAGCAGTACAACAAATTGAAGTTCAAAAAGATTAGGCCATGCAAGATACTTAGGAAGTTTTCTACAAATGCTTATGAGATTGAATTGCCTCCTGATGTTGGAATATCTCCCATTTTTAATGTTGCAAATTTATACAAGTATGAAGATGATGGTGCAGAGGACAGATCAGAAGACAAGGAACAGATTGAGTGGAAAGAACAACTACCTACAACACAGCCATTGCAACCAGAGAAGATATTGGACAAGAGAGTGTTCAGAAGGACAAGAGGACAATTGTACTTTCAGTACTTGATCAAATGGAAGGATAAGCCAAAGGAAGATGCCACTTGGATGACTGAAGAAATGTTGCAGCAGAAAGGCAGATCAGTGGAAGAGCTCATGGACAGGAGCCCATGAAGACAATTTCCCTCAGGAGTCTGATGCAGGGGCATTAGACACTAGCCAGCAATGTAGGAGGTCTTGTCCACATGTTGTGGCTAGTCGGGTTCGAAATCTATCAAATTGTAACAGCTAGGTGTCAATACCTCAGCTGACTATTTTCTAATTAGATTAGTTAGAGTTGTAGAAGTCGAAGAGATTTGGATTCGATCCATCTGTCATATTCAGTAGTTGAATAATTGTACTTAGGCGGTTGATTTTCCTAAATGGTCCCCACAGAGGAACCGAAAGGACATATGTTGATATATATAAATGTAATCCCTCAGATATAAGAGGGAGGGAGAGAGAGTGCAGTAGTAGACTCTGTGTATTGATAATCTGCTTCCGGTTGAATAGACTCCGGTTCTCGTTGATTTCCAAATTTCTCTGAGTTAGAAATTGTGAAGGACTTTGTTTGACTGCGAAGTGATTTAACTCTGTATATGAAATTGTTGGATATCCCTGTAAATTCACCCACATGTAGGCGAGGTCTGTTTTGAGACTTCTGGTTCATATTAACAAATTTCTGTGTAACGAGACTATTTTGGTTTATCATTAATCGGAGATTATAATCGAGATTAACCTTGAGGTAGTAAACCCGCTTATTAAGAGATAAACCCACCTATTATGTAATTACAATAAATTCTGTTGAGTAACCCGTGTCAGAACCCGGAGTTAACGAATGCGAAGGAGAACGTAACCCGCATTAACTTTGGTTAAACACTGTGGAAACCCGCGAGTGGTTTTGGAGAGAGGATTTCCCCAATTCCGCACCGCCTTTCGACTGTAAGTGGTATCCGTAGAGCGGGCAGCGAATCCACAGAGAAACCGACACGTGGCAGAGTGGACCATCCAAAAACCACCTTTCCGTATCGATTTCGCGCATTAACATCAGTACGTGGACGCCAAGCGAAATCACCCCCAAGCCGTCGATCTAGTGCAGCCGCATCGTAGGGTGGTCGTTGAACGGAGATGCATAGAAGTTAACCAAGGTACAAAGAGCACGTTGATTGGTCCGTTGATAGAGGAGGTGGGGCCCAGGGCCACGAGTAATTATAAATCTTGTACATTTATAAAGTTCTAGTTATAGCGCATGGAGAATAGATTTAAAACCCAAATGTTTAATATTGGTGGAAGTTGCGAAGTATAGTTTTTATCAATTTCTTCGAAATTGATAATAGCTTCATAAAAAGGAGAAAGTAGACCGAAATTGATAATAAGAAACGAGGTTTCAAAGAGAAGTTCGACAGACCACGACTATAGTCGACAGACCTTTCAGTTTTGCTGCGTCAATAGATGACTCATCTAAGGATGTGGATCAAAGGTTGTAGAGATCTATGATTGGTAGTCTTCTATATGTAACAGCCTCTCGTCCAGATGTTATGCAAGAATTTGGAAAAGTAGCAAGATTCCAAGCAGCACCAAAAGAATCACATATTATTTCCATCAAAAGAATTCTTCGATATCTAAAGGGAACAGAAGAATATGGCTTGTGGTATCCCAAGGGTAAAAATATCATTATTCAAGCCTTTACAGATGCAGATTAGGCAGGAAGCATTGATGATCGTAAGAGTACTAGTGGAGCAGCATTCTATCTAGGTGGTTGTCTCGTATCATGGTTGAGAAAAAATCAAACTTCAATCTCGTTATCTACAGCAGAAGCAGAATACATTGCAGCAGCATCATGTTGTACTCAAGTCCTTTGGATGAAACAAAATTTGCAATATCTTCAAGTACAATTCAGTGAGCCTATTCCCATATTCTGGGACAACACTACTGCCATTAGCATCTCCAAGAATCTTGTCATGCATTCAAAAACAAAACACATTCCGATAAAATATCATTTTGTTAGAGAACAAGTCGCTGAAAAGAATTTCAAACTTGAGTATGTTTGTACAAAAGAAAAAATTGTTGATATCTTCACTAAACCTTTACCTCGTGAAGCATTTGAATATCTTCATCAAAATCTTGGGATACTCCCAAGTTCTCATTAGATTACAAGTCTGCAGGACGGTTGTGTGTCAAGAGGAGTGGAAATGTGTACAGGTCTGCAGGACGGTTGTGTGTCAACGGGAGTGGAAGTGTGTACAGGTCTGTAGGATGGTTGTGTTTCAGGTGGAGTTACCCTTTGCTGTTTATGTCAAAGGGGGAGAGAATGTTGTAGGAAGAGGTTTCATGATCGCAGGGGGAGCACTTGTTTTGCCATCAATGCCAAAGGGGGAGATTGTTGAGCAGCGGTTGTCATTGATGTCAATCCAAGCAGCACCAGGGGCTAACCCAATATTGCATGGGAATTTTGAACTACCAAATTAATATATTCCGGGTCAACAATTATTTTTATGGTTTCTATTTGTCGCGATGTTTCCATTGATATATGGCACGCCATGTAATTGTTCATGGTTTGAGAGATATTCATGTTTGAAGTTTGTAACCCTAGTTAGTGGGCTAAAACTCATGGGGTTGGGGCTAGGGTCATTGAAAAGTCATAATTAATATTTTTTATGCTCCTAAAATCCCTCCCACGTTCACTTGTTGAAGCCCCTCTCAACTTAAGCATTCATATAAATTGTGATCTTCATTTCCTCCTTATGCAAGGGATTCGGTTATCGGAAACAGGTCATCGTGGAATGTTCGCTCTAAATTCTTTTCTACGAAGGTTCAGAAGCTGAAATTTTTATGAGGAAAATCCTAAATCCTAAGGAAGCTACAGTAAAATTTTCAGATCAAGGTGCGCAAATTTTTTGGAGATATGATCTGTGGAATTCAGGGTTTCTGCAAGCTCCTAAAATTCATCTCAAAGAAGTGACCTTGGTAAAATCATCATAAATCTCTCTCTGAGTATCGGATTGGAATTATGTAAAAAGTGGCAGATAGTGCACAGTCTTTAATTTTTTATCTATCAATTTCAGAGCCAAATGAAGAAATAGTGACACGTGGCACACCATACAAGTGCGCTCTGCTGAAAGAATCCATAATTAGGGCATTGTGAGAGATTGGGCATAACTCTTTCTTGAAGAATCCAAATTGGGTCAGACCCATGGCATTAGAAAGAAGACTCAGAGGAATACTACAAGACTGAAAATAAAATATTTAGGATTTGAAATAACAAAGATACACGAGATTTAATATTGAGCTCCTAGAAGGCAAGAAAAACTAGATCATGTGTTGTCAAGGGTTGCAAAGGACCAGACTTTCTATGACAACAAAGAAAAGCAAGGTGCAGCAGAGGGTAGCATGACAAGAGCAGCAACCAAGGTGCATAACAACAACAATAATTTCATCATATGAACTCTTCAAGTGGGCAGCACTGCATACAATCATTGTAAAGGTATCATTGTACTTAGTCATTGTAAATACATTATTGTACAAATTGTACTAGTATATATCTGCCAAGGGTTGAAGAGGTAGTGTTGGGAGGTCTAGGATCATCATTAGGTGGCTGTGTCAAAGTTGGGGTTACGGTCTAGTATATCTTCTTCTTCTACATCATTCTATATCATTTTAAAGTGGACCATTTTCCCTGGTATGGGAGTCCATTCTTATTTTATTCTTCTATAGGGTGGTAGGGTGGTGCTAGGGTGAGTTGTAGCTCATTCGGTGTTGGGGCATCCATTCAGTTGACTACTGAAGAATCTCAGGTGTTGGAGCGTCCATCCAGTGGGAGCTAGAGAAGAATTATTTTCTAGATTCTAGGAAGTTGGAGCTTTAGTTTCAATTGGAGTTGAATATTAAAGAATTATTAGAAAAGCATTAGGTGGTTTTTGTTCCGGAGTGGGTTTCCACCTTAAAAAATGTGTGCATTTGTGTTCCTCTTGTTTGCTGCTATCATTGTACAAATAATAATAATAATTTAAGATTAACTAATGCTCTAATTGAAAGGAATATTGATTCACCCCCTCCTCTCAGTATCTCCAATTTTTCTTCCCCTACTAGGAAGTCTTCTTTCAAGGAGGGGTCATTTATTTTTCTGTCAAACCAACTTCGCCCTTCTTCTGGTAATGAAATTACCCAGAAAATTACCTCTTAAATCACCTCCACTTTCATGCCCCTTACTCGGGTTTGATTATTGTTCAAGTTTTGAGAAAATTTAATTGCCACCGCCTCGTCTAAGCCTTCAAGCTTCTGGAAAAACTCAATTTATCCGGCATCTCTGAAGATATGGTAGGCTTCTAGACAATTTTGCAAGGCGTCCATAGAATCTGGCTCATGCCTGACCGCTGCTCCACCCATATCTACTATTTTATTCTAAATTTACTTCTTGTTGTTCAACCCCACTATAATATCACCGCGTTTCTGAATTTGCTTCTTTGTTTTTCAGTGTGATGTTCCAAAATTTTAGCCTCAAATCTAAATGGAACATTAGAGTTGGCAGCAGCTCTACTCGGTGAATAAATGGGTAGAAAAGCCCATAAGTCTCCTAATGAGGATAAAAACACTCCAAGTGTGAAAGGAGACACTCTTTCTAGCTTAATAAAACACCTCCATGTGTGAATAGGGATAAAATCAAGCTGCTTTGACTAAGTCAACAGTGCAGTTGTGGAGGAGGAGGAATAACACAGTTTTGGAGGGAGATGTATCTTTGGATAGAGATGACCTAATTGAGTGGGGCCAAGGGAAAGAAAAATGATATTTAATATAAGGAAGAGTATGGAAGCATTATTCTTCATGTCTTAGATTATTATTCTTGTCTGCTCAGACTTTTGCTTCCTCTTGCTGTTCAGCAGAGTAGCAGTGTTGTTTAGCACCGGGTGTTCACGAGTGGGAATCCCACCTATTTCCTTTAAGGAGCCTCATTGGGAGAGTTTGAATTCATCATTCCACATCAGGTTTTCAGGCCAAGATTCAGCCATCTTCATCAGCGCAGTTTTTGCCAGAGATTGTGCAGTGTTGCTAGGTGCAGCAGTGGAAGAGATTGGAATCCTAGTTCCTAAGCTAGTTTATCATTGGAGGAAGGTTTCCTTCACTTGAGGGACCTGTTTGGAGAGCTCCAGAGCTGATTTCAGATTTTTGGTATCATACCAAACATTTCCCATACATTCCCAGTGATTTTTCATCTAGGTAATGCGTTATTTTGGAGGCAGTACTCAGTACATGGTTTGGTGGCTCTGTTGCAGTGTTTCCTTGTGATTGAGAGGTTCATCCTTTCATGTGAGGAATCCCTTGAGGTTTCTACATCAAATCAGTCATAATTCAGCCTTATACACTCTTATGCTTTAGTGTTGCATTGATTATTCAGTAATTTTCTGAAGATCACATTTGTATGCAGAGTGTTTGACAAGAAACCCTTGTTGGGTTCTCTTGTATTTTGTATAAGGAAACTAGATCTATGTTCTTCAAAATTGTTCATTAATATATGAGTAGATCTACTTGTTCCCCTATTTTCTAAGCTAAAACCCTCTTTAGACTGCGCAGTCACTTTATGCAGCAACTCTGGTAAAATGCAGTTTTGGGGTTTTTGATCATTTTTAGCTACACTAGTGTGGGAGGTCTGTTTAGCCCACCTATTTTGATTTGTTTCAGCTCTAATATTAGATTTAGATTTTATATTGATTAATTTATGGGATCCAAGGGTCCATTTCATTATTTTATTTCCAATGTTGCTGGAAATACATTTTTAGTGCATGATTCATGAGCTGTTCCTAATTTGGAATATTACAGTGGTATCAAAGCATGATCTCTGGCTCAGCCTGTGAGATCCAAATATCATAGGAAGGAGAGATGTAAAGAAGCCAAAAAGCTTCAGTATGTGAAGGAAGAAAGGAAGACAAGCTTATAAAGCTTCTTCCAAAATCTATGCAGAGCTTTCAAGGAGAGCTGAAGAAAATGAGATTGGAGATGGGATCTCCAAAATAGGTTGAATCTAGAGCTGAATCTAGATCTACACATGGTGATTCTGAGCATGTAGCTACACACCATGATGCACAACATATTCAAGTTCCTAGGTCTATCTTGAGATGGATAGGAGGAGGAAGAATGCCTAAGAGGAGAACTCTTAGTGATTTGTTGCAGGAGTATGAATCTCAAACTGAGAGATTTAGAGATTATACTGATTTCCAAAAGTTTTGCAAGATCCAGGTGGAGAAGAGCAAGAAGCAAGATGCAGGTAGATTTCTTCTATCTACTTTTACTGGATCACTTACATGGTCAGCCGAAGCCTGGGTGAAGGAGCTAGATTCTTATTTGCATCTGCACCATATTTTCGAAGATGAAGCCATCAGAGTTGCAACGCTTCATTTCAGAGGTAAGGCTCATGCATGGTGGATTTTTGAATTTTTTTCTTTAAGAAATGAAAACACTTTCTCTTATACAAGATTCATAGAAACTTTGAGGGGAAGGTTTGGTGAAAAACTTCCTAAGGCACATGAGCAAGGAAAAATTGAGGAAACAAAACCCTTGCATCTGATGGAGGAAACCCCATTTCAAAAAACCATGGGAGGAGCTGACATCTTGCATTACACATTGCCGGAAGCAAGGCCTCCAGTTCATATTCTTGAACAAGAGGGCATGGGGATCTCTTTTTCACAAGAGGATCCAACTATTGAGATGTTTCCCACACACATTAAGTAAGATGAGGGTAACAACGTTGTCACATCTAGAGCACATCTAGTGCCTCATATAGAGGGAGGAGGAGCAAATGATCCCACAAGAGGGATTCTTGTATCCTTGCAAGAAGTTCCCCAGGATCTCATACATGGAGGTCCAAGCACAATCAGTGAGTAGCATGATTGTGCAGTATTGCAGCTGAAAGGAGGAGGTAGGGAGGAAGAGTAGCATCACTTGATGAGAGCCACACACCCTTGTCTATTTCAGAAAGCTAATGCAAGGAAGAGGCAGACTGATTTGCACTGTATGAGCAAGGGCAAGGATGCCCAACCATGTGAGCAGTCTACTCTTGACATTGATGTCTCACTATATGGAGGCATTCCACCCGGGAGGCCACCAGATCTACACTTGATGAGGGATATCTTGTCTTTGGATTCACCACTCTTGGATTTTTGAGAGGTGAAGAGTTTGGAGGAATTATTTGGCATGGGGGATGTCAAGGTAGTAGGCAGCAGCATGAGGAGAGCTTCACATGCCAAATCACCAGCGTTGTCTCTTAGGATGACTGATCCTTATTGGAGATCTCAGCTCTTGGTAGAGTACTCCAAGGATCTTGGTGCATGCATGATTCTTGATGACTTGAATGGAGATGACAGATACATGTTGGATGATGTGGTAATCTATTCCTATGGCAGGATCTTCTTGACTAGATCTTCTAGTCTTAAGGAGAAGCTACTACATGCAGCACATTAGGACTTCTCTTCTATGCACCTTGATGCATATTTCCAGTTGATGGAGGAGTTCACTTGGGAGGGAATTCAGCATGATATATCTCAGCATATGGAGAGATACATAGCCCGGGTGGTGATAGAGAGGATGTCACAACCACCTTCCTACTCATTGGGAGTAAGGGAGAATTTACAGTTGAGCCATTTCAGCTCAAGACCTCAAGTACATGATGGAGGAGCTATCATTTCATATTTTGTATTGTACTTATTTTCCTTATTTGAGCAGCATGATGTAACAAGAAGGATTATCTCTTCTTTCATATTGTATGTTGATGTACTTGCAACTACTTGTAGCATTGATTTTGGCTAGCTTTTTTATGGTTTGTGGGGGAAGCCACATGTTTCTAGGTGTTGACCATTGACACACTATTGTAACTTCATGATTCCATCTTATGAGATGATTGTGGTAGAAAACAAGTGGCTAGTAGAGCACTTGTTATTTCTTATGCTAATGCAGGCAAAGGATATATTGCGTTGGTTCCATGGGTGGAACTATGATGCACTCTCCAATTGTCAACTGGAAACTTGTTTCTATTGTACCTTGCTTCCATATATTGCTAACATGTTTGTGTTCACGGGGAGATTTGTTTGGAGAGTGGGCTTGAGAGGGAATATTCCCATTGGGAGCATGATTCTCTCCACTTTATATGTTGTACATTTCAGGAGGAATCATGGGCAAACTATGATTGCCACATCACACTTTTTCTCTTATTGTGGGAGGAACCACTTGGATAACTTGAGGAGGAACTTCATGGCTGAACTGTTTGTTGGGACATCATACAACTTGACCATCATGATATTACTCTATGGCTTGTATGAGGGAGAGATGAGGCAGCAGCAAAATTTTTTGTTGCCATGGTTTCACTTGGGAGAGTATGGGAAAAATTCTTCCCATACTTTTCATGAGATTTCTAAAGAGAAGGAAGGCACATTCATGGTGCAAGGAGGCTACCCTTTAGAATTGAAGGATCATGAGAGACTTCCATGTAGGAAGAAGATCTTCACACATAGCAGCATGATGGTGGATGACCTTGGCATATGGAATGTCAAAGAGAGAAGTCATGGAGCCTTATCACAAAGGCCTACAACGCTGTCACATAGGAGTATGTTCTTATGGATGGAATATTCCGAGGAGAAGATGTATTCCTTCTTCTTGCAGATTTTTATGAGGAGATTCTCATGGGAGGACTTATTAATGGACCTCACTTTCATCCAACTCACTATGTATGGTAGGGAATGCATTCCTATACTTTTTTATTACTCCATTGAGTATTTGTACTTTCTCACCATGTTTGAACAGTGCATTGCTCCTCAAAAGAGCAAGAGTATTTTTGGGTTTCATGGTCACCTTAGGGCCAATTTTTATGATGATAGTAGCCCATCTATACATGAATTTGGGAAATTTCATTATTATTTTATCTATGTACAGCTGATAGAAATTGATGCTTACTTCCCCATGTTTGGAGAACAAACATATACATCTTGTAACTTGTTGCAAAACCACTTGCCACTTGACGCTTTGAACCAGCAGTTGAAAGGACTGTGATGCATCCACCAGAGAGACGATATGTATCATCCAAACTTGCAAATAACCTTCAGCTATTTTCTAATTTGGATGCCATGTGGTGATGATGTGCCATTCATCTTGTATGGAATGGTTTGGGTTGACATGACTCATGACTTGGGAGGAAGGGTCTTTGGAGACTCAAACTTCTTCTTGACATTGGAGGGAAATCATGTTGTAGCCCGAGATCAGCATACCCTCTACACTTATCATCATTAGAGAGGAGGACAGCATGGGATAGGCCCTCTTTCCTACCATGTTCATTTATTCAGCCCACCTACATTTCCGGAGCACAAGGTGGAGGAGATTTTTCATGAGTTACCATGTTGGAGGGTGACTCAATTCATTTGGATGATAGCATGGGTGAGGGAAGCACTCATTCACCATGATGATCATCATCCTTACTTTTTGGAGGCCATGAGACAAGAAGCAAGTTTCCATTCACACTTTCCACCTTTGATTGATGTAGACCATTTGGTTTCACACACTTGGGAGGAAACATTGGACTACAGTTTATTTTCATATTCTCTTGATGCAGTGATGGAGGCTATTGATGGGAGGCCACATGAGGAGGAAGGGAGGAATTTTTCTCTCCCTATGCATTTTCTCGAGGACAAGCAAATATTTTGGAGGGGAGGACTGTGATGTTCCAAAATTTTAGCCTCAAAGCTAAATGGAACATTAGAGTTGGCAACAGCTCTAGCAGTGAATAAATGGGTAGAAAAGCCCATAAGTCTCCTAAGGAGGATAAAAAAACTCCAAGTGTGAAAGGAGACACTCTTTCTAGCTTAATAAAACACCTCCATGTGTGAACAGGTATAAAATCAAGTTTCTTTGACTAAGTCAACAATGCAGTTGTGGAGGAGGAGGAATACAAGGAGGAATAATGCAGTTTTGGAGGGAGATGTATATTTGGATAGAGATGACCTAATTTAGAAAGAGGATGACAGCATTATTCTTCTTGTCTTAGATTATTATTCTTGTTTGCTCAGACTTTTTCTTCCTCTTGCTGTTTAGCAGAGTAGCAGTGTTGTTTAGCACAGGGTGTTCTCGAGTGAGAATCCCACCTCTTTCCTTTGAGGATCCTCATTGGGAGAGTTGAATTCATCATTCCACATCAGGTTTTTGGGCCAAGCTTCAGCCATCTTCATCAGTGCAGGTTTTTCCAGAGATTGTGCAGTTTTGCTTGGTACAGTAATGGAAGGGAATGGAATCCTGGTTCCTAAGCTAGTTTCTCATTGGAGGAAGGTTTCCTTCACTTGAGGGACCTGTTTGGAGAGCTCCAGAGCTGATTTCAGATCTATGGTATCATACCACACATTTCCCATACATTACCGACACTATTTCATCTAGGGAATGCGTTATTTTGGAGGCAGTACTCAGTGCATGGTTTGGTGGCTCCGTTGCAGTGTTTCCTTGTGATTGAGAGGTTCATCCTTTCATGGGAGGAAGCCCTTGAGGGTTATACATCAGATCAGTCATCATTCAGCTTTATACACTCTTATGCTTCAGTGTTGTAGTGATTATTTAGTAATTTTTTGAAGATCACATTTGTATGCAGAGTGTTTGATAAGAAACCCTTGCCGGGTTCTCTTGTATTTTGTATAAGGAAACTAGATCTCTGTTCTTTAGCATTATTCATTAATATATGAGTAGATCTACTTTTTATCCTATTTTCTGAGCTAAAACCCTCTTTAGACTGCATATTCACTTTATGCAGCAACTCCGATAAAATGCAGTTTTAGGGTTTTTGATCATTTTTAGCTACACTAGTGTGGGAGGTCTGTTTAGCCCACCTAGTTTGATTTGTTTCAGCTCTAATCTTGGATTTATATTTAATATTGATTAAATTATTTGATCCAAGGGTCCATTTCAGTTTTTTATTGCCAATGTTACTGGAAATTCATTTTTAGTGCATGATTCATGAATTATTCCTAATTTGGAATATTACATTCAGACCCACTGTAACATCAATGTGTTTTTTAATTCACTTCTTCTCAGCGTCTCTACTTATCCCAATCAATGAGTTTACAATGAGAATGCAAGGTTTCAGTCGAGGAGGTTGATGGGAGGTGATGGATTTTACAAATTTACCAAATCGTACGTCACACTAATATTCATAAATGGTTCATTATGGAAAGTAATGGGATTTAGTACATGCTCTTTTTCCAACCAGATTCGATCATCATTGGAAATTCTATGATTGATTAGATGCATGTAGATTTGATAGATATTTATGATTATAGCTTTTTGCAATTATTTCAAGACAAATCCCCTCCCCCACCTTAATGGTGATGGTCGCCCACAACCGTCACAGGAGTATCATTACTTTGCCAATTAATCACCGAATCATCAATGACAACGTTTACCTTTTTAATGACATACTTGAGGTGGCGTGGAGGAAGAATTTGAATTGGCAGCGTCCTGCTTACATCACTCGTGTTGTTGTGTTTTGTCGACACAACTATTGTTGTTTATGGAATGAATCAAAAAACAATATTCATGGTTGTTGGTTGTTACATGTGTAACAACCAAGACAGCCCTTAGATTATTCTCAAAAAAACATAATAATCAAGAGAAATTGGTACAGAAAAGGAAATTACATGAATACCATCATCCTATAAAATAGATCAGAAAGGAGAGATGATGTTTCAGGAAGAAAAACGTAGGTGTAAAAACCGCCACAAGAGTGGTTTTCAGCTATTACTAACTGTCTGGCTGTGCTCTGGTAAGGGGTTTTCACAGTTAGATTTTTTTTGTTTTTTTTTTGTTATTTATTTATTTATTTATTACATAATTTTTTTTTAAACAGGTGTAACAGCTGCCACAAAGGTGGTTTTCAATTGTTGCACTTATTGGAATTTCAATTTTTAAGGCTGCACAGGAAAATGTTCCCCTGCTATCGTAACATGAAGATCAGAGTCTGCGACAATGTTCACAAATGATTCCTTCAAAGCAGGTTGGTGATATAACCTTAGACGGTGCCCATTAACTAGTAACGACGTCTTAGCACTGTCAATGGTGACCAATTGTACAATCCCATTGTCAAAGACTTTATCCACTTCCTAAGGACCTAGACATCTGGTGCAGAGCTTGCCTTTGAAATCTTTGAACCTTGAATCGTACAAAAGAGCCCAATCTCCATTCTGGAAATTTTTCTTCTTAATAAACCCATCATGCCATCTGGCTCTTTGCTACTAAATGATCTCCATCTATTGAATGATAGCCAACCATTTCACTTCCAACTCATTGAGTTGGTTCAGTCTTTGAGTTGTACTCAAATCTAGATCAACCAAAAATGTTGTTATTAATTTCTTTATTTCAAATTCTATGGGGAATAAGGGATTCTTACCATACACTAGTTCATATGGTGAGAAGCCTGTAGCATTCCTCCATGTTTTCCTGTAAGCCCACAGTACCTCTAGAAGTTTCTCGGCCTAGTTTCTTCGGTGGCTGGCTATTGTCTATGTTAAGATTCCCTCAATGAATTTATTGGTGCTTTCTACTTGACCATTTGCTTGTGGGTGATATGATGTAGTGATTCTATGATGAATTCCATATTTTTCAACCAAATTCTTGATCAAATGAGATGTGAACTGAGGCCTCCCATCTGTCAATATCTCTTAAAACTATCTTGAAACAGGAAGTTTGAAACAACCTACTCTGTTTCTCTAGTTAGTTCCTTTGCTTCGACCCATTTTGCGACATAATCGGTGCAGAACAATATGTATGATTTTTGCTGTGATGAAGTATTAATTGGCCCCACAAAGTCTAGGGCCCATTTCTCAAATGGTTCTATTACTATCTGAGGCTATAACAACATCTTATTTGATTTTAGAGGCTAGCCCATCCTTTGACATCTATCGTATCCTTTCACAAACTTCTTGACATTATAGAATATAGTTGGCCATTAGTATCATGTTGAGAGTACTTTATGTCCTATTCTCTTGTCTGTGAAGTGTCCTCCACAGGGTTCCTCATGACAAGCCTTCAAGATCTCAAATACTTCATCTTCTCTAACACATCGCCTAAGCTGAAAATCTGGCCCGGTGTGATAGAGATTGCCTTCTATCCAGGAGTAGATAGAATTTTGTTGTATAATCTTCCTTATTTCCTTAGAAGACAATTGGTGTGGGAATTTTCCTGTAGCAAGGTAATTGGCTATATCTGCATACCATGGTGAGTGAGTTGTTAAGTCAAAAAGATATTCATCTAGAAAAGAATCCTCAGTGGCAGTGCAGTTATCACTTATAGTTAATCTAGAAAGGAAATCAACAACTACATTATCTTTCCTAGGATTATCTAAAATATTAATATCGAATTCTTGTAACAGCAATAACCATCGTGTAAATATACCACTAGTAACAGGCTTTTTCATTAAAAATCGAATTGCATCATGGTCACTGTGTACAAATACTTGATACCTAGTGATGTAGTGTCAAAATTTGTTGATAGCATGCACTACTGCTAGGAATTCCTTCTCAGTAACAGTGTAGTTGAGTTCTGCTGGATTCAAGCTCTTGCTGATGTAATAAATGGCATAAGTTTTCTTCTCCTATAGTTTTTTCCTTGTAAAATAGGTGCTGCTGTTACACAGTTCTTCAACTTTAAAAAGGCCTGCTCACACTTCCCTGTCCACACAAATTTTCCATCTTTCATAAGTAATGAAAATAGAGGAGATGAAATGTTTGAAAAATTCTCTATAAATCTCCTATAGTATCTTGCATGTCCCAAAAACTACATAGAGTCTTTCGGTGTCTTGGGGGTCGGGATTTTTGATATTACCTCAATTTTTGCAGGATCTACCTTGATTCCATCTACTGAAATGAAATGTTTTAGCACAATTCTCTTGGTCATCATCATGTGGAATTTTTTCGTGCTTAGAGCAACATTAGTTTGTTCACAACGTTTCAAAACTTTTTCCAAGTTAGATAATGCTGTCTAAAAGGCATCCTCGTAGGGTGTAATATCATCCATAAATATTTCAAGACAGTCATTCAAAAGATCAGAAAAATACCTAATATTTCCCTTTGAAAGGTTGTTGGTGCATTACAGAGGCCAAAGGGAAGGACTCTGTATGAAAAATTACCCCATGGACAAGTAAAGGTTGTCTTGTCTTGGTCTTCTAGGGCAATCTGTATTTGATTATAGCCACTAAACCCATCTATAAATGAAAATATTTTTTTTCCAGAAAGAGTGTCGAAGACCTGATCAATGAATGGTAAAGGAAAATGGTCCTTTTGGGTGGCCTTGTTAAGTTATCTATAGTCAACAAAGACTCTCCATTTTCCATTCTTCTTCGGAACTATGACAAGCGGAGACACCCACTGATTGTCAGAAATGTGGTAGATAAAATTAACATTAAGGATTTTCTGCAATTCTTCTTTCACTATCTCCTTAAGTGTGTGGTTCATTCGGCACTGAGGTTGTCTAACTGGTTTGCAATCCTCTTTAAGGTAAATGAGGTGAGTGCATAGGCCAGGATGGATTCCTTTCATATCAGTATAGTCCCATGAAATTTTTTTTTTGTGTTTCTGTAACAGTTGTATCACCAATCTATTTTGTTCAGCAGTAAGGTTAGGATTGATGTTCAAAAATTTTCTAGGTTTGATTTCAACGGGACTGCTGATAGTAAGTGGAGTTGTTTTCAAATGTTCAATAATTGCATAATCTTCCTCATATTCTTCTCCCAAATCTCTAATGGAGGCAACAAGGAGTGAATTACTAGTAAAAGCATTAATTATATTGTCCTTTGTTTCATCCTTAAAGTATTGTGCTTCTCCAAGTGTGAGAAGAGGTATGGAAATATCAGATTTGGGTGAAAAATCGTCCCACCAGGGACTAATCAAAACCATATGAGGGTTTTTTGGGGGATAAAGGTTTAGGTCCTGAGTGGCCTGTCCATCTAAGATCACCATAGATCTGGACCTACATCCGATATATGCATATTCAATGGCTAGCCACGGTCTTTCCAAGATTAAAGGATGACCCCCTAGGTTAAATTTGGTTTGTAAAATGAGAAATTTAGTCGGATAATTCCAGGAAGCCACAGTGATAACCACATCTTCAATTACTCCTTCGGGCTTGACATGGGACCTATCTACTAATTCAAGCATTGTAGGTGTAGTTATAAGTCCATGGAGTCCCACAAAGATGAATAGGTCTTTAGTCATGACATTAATAGATGCCCCTAGATCAATCAAAGTATTGGTTATGGGATGATTGTGAATATGGACAGTCACTGTAGGGTTCCCTAGGTCATTATATTTAGTCAACAAAGGCTAATCAATCATAAGATCGGACAATTTTCCCATGACATGGATAGTAGCAGGGTCCTTAGGTTTCCTTCCAGGTCTTTTGACACATAGATCCCTCACTGTTTTAGCATATACAGGCACTTCTTTAAGAGCTTGTAACAGTGGAATCTGCACATACAAATTTTGCAGCTCCGTGAGGAATTCAGCTTCAGGTTGTGAGACCAACCCAGTTTCAGTTAATCGTTGAGGGTATGGGGGATTCTGAATGCTAACAGCTGAGTCAGCTATCGCAGATGTACTAGCCTTACTTGGATTGGCTTTTGTAGGAACAACAGACCCTCCCGAGCTGGTTGTTATAGATGTAACAGCGAGTGTTGTATCAGTTTTTACATGTGTAACAGCTGCCTCAGAATCTTCCATATCCTCTTGGGTGATTCACTTTCTTCAGTAATAATGGGGGTATGTTCAGATATGATTACTTTCCCTGATCGATTCCGAACCTAATTAAGTTTGATAGGAGTAATAAGATAAGTTTGGAGGGTAACCGGAGCATCCATGCTCTGGGATCCCTTATTATTTGGATTGGGGTTAGGTTACACAGGTGATTGGAGTTAGACAGAAGGTGTAGGATTTTTAATAGAAGGTAGTTGTAACTACTATTTTTGCATTGGTATTGGAGGGGGTACTGGACCTTGGCCATTTCCTCTCCAGTTCTTACCCCAAGGATTGGGTTGTGATGGAGGATATTGCATTGGTGGAGGAGATGGCCACTGGTTCCATGGTGAAGGAAATTGTGTTGAGGAAGGAGTAGGATACTGCCATGGGAATTTATGATTATTATAAACATTATCCAAGGATAAAAAGAGGAAAAATATGAAGGAATACCTATAGGTTGCATCTTCCATGGTCTCTTTGATCCGATGAAATAAGAAGATTGAACATCCTCGCTTGATTCTTGAAGTACTGCCTTCAGTCTGGGAAACTCAGGGCACTGATTCGTAGAGTGCACCAACTCACAGATGTTGCACAGGCTGACACTATTCATTCCATATTTTCTTTGCATCAGGGACAAGATATTGCTAAGGCTGCTTTAGCTTCTACTTGTGCTTTCTTGACTTATACCGTAGTGATCTGGGTAGAGAGAGTGCTAAGGAGGTTGGTTTTAAAATCCTCAAATAAGTTCCCAATCTCCACTCTGGTTACTCCTCGACTTGTGGACTTGTGTATCTAAAGTGAAGGATCCTGAACTGAAACTCTCCCCTTGACCGATCCTCTTGAGCTATGCAAGCAAAGCTTCATTATCTGATCAAACATCTCTTGTGATATGTCTCCTTTTCCTATTATGTTCAGATGCTCCAGACAATCATCTCTTAAACCTCTTAAGAATATTGGATTTAGAATTTCTAGATCTAAATTACTGAACTTAGACCTCTGTAAATTATAGTGAAATCACTCCAAATATTCTTTCAGAATTTCCTCCTCCTACTGTGCAATTCTGAAAATCTCATCCTTTAAGTCCCTGGCTCGGCAGTAGTCTTGATACTTAAAGAGGAAGGCCTCTCTCATGTCATTTCAGGTTCAAATTGTGCCAGCACCCAATCTCATGAACCATATTAATGTTGCTCCTTTCAGAGTAGCAGGGAATAATTTCAGCTTCTGGGCATCTGAAGTGTAGTCATAACCTCTACACAACACATTGAATTCGAACAGAAAGTTATCAGGATCTTCGACGACCATCACCTAAAAGGATGGTAGGGATGATAAAGGGATATTCTTCATAGGAGCCTCATTCCATGTTACTACTATTAGGAATTCAAAACAGAGCTTTCTGTCTTGAAATTCTCATCCCCCATGGTTGATTCTTCCTGATGGGATGAACTAACCCCAGAGTGTACTAGAGATTGATAAATAGAAGGATCGGGCTGCTCTAGGACCAATTGTTTTACAACACTACCAACGTCCAATTGATGATCAAGTGAATTTTTTTTCTTAGGTCCCTAATGTTCCCCACTGGTCTCTCTGTGTCCTTCAATTCTTAGATCTTGATCAATGATTTTCCACTTCTTTTTTGAATCTGGAGTTTTGATATCGAGAGTGGATATGTTGTTCGAAGGATGGTGAGGTCTAGACACAGAAGACACCGATAGTCTAGGCCTTGATATGGTAGCTACTTTCTATGGTCCTTTCTTCCTATTATCTCTGTATGACATGGATTGTTCCTTTTTTTCCCTTGAAATAAAATCTCCAAAGAAAGTTTTCATTCCCAAATTTGCACTCTTCTTTTCCTTTTTACGGCCTGTCTTTCCTGTAGTCAGTAGAGTAGGGGGGGGGGGGGGGGGTGTTTGTAGATGTTGATGTTGTCCTACTGGCACACATGGGCCCTTTTTGTATCAATTCATCCTACAAGTGATCAATTTCTACAACAGTGAGCCTGCCCAAGTTTGTTAGAGTGATGTGCAGGTTCTTACCTCTCATCTTACCACCCAACGACTATATAGTTGAAGGCACCCTAAAAAAAAACACCTAAAATTCAACTCCTAAGTGTCCCAGCAAGAAATCGGTGAGCCCACTCAAGTTTGTTAGAGTGATGCGCAGGTTCTTACCTCTTGTCTTATCACCCGGCAATTGTGTCATTAGAGACACTCTAGGAAAAAAATAAAATGCTCAGAAATTCAACCTCCTAAGTGTCCTAGAAAAATATTGGTGAGCCTGCTCAAGTTTGTTAGAGCGCTGCGCAGGTTCTTACCTCTCATCTTACTGCCTGGAAATTGTGTCTCTGGAGACACTCTATGAAAACACATGGAAATTTCACTTCTAACAAACAACTCTAATTGATTAGATCATCACTACCATCCTCAGCAACGACACCAAAATGTTGGACAATATAAATCACTGTTAAATTACTAAATAACACACATTAATTATCAATCCAAGGATGTCTGTTTACTCCAATGACAGTTGCGCTGTCTGTGACGATACACCAACCAGAAGCAATTTAAAAGAAAAGAAATCTTTGTTGAAGTAAATGTTGGAATTAAATCACTCATGTAGAATTAAAAGGATCTACAAGACTGGAATCACACTTCAGTTAACATTTTCTAGCATGCCATGGGAAAAGTGACAAGCTAGTGTCTCTAATATCATATGTGTAACAACATACAAAGTATTGAAATTGAAGTGGATATATTCACAGCTGAACGTCGACAACAACACTCTGTTGATACATAAACTGAAATACAATTACATACACACAACTACTTGAATCACTACAATCCCTGCTAAGAAGGAGGGCCCTTCCTCCCTAGCAGGGCACCAGTAAAGGAGGAACTTAACTGAAACTAAATTGAACAACACATGTAACAACAATGATATGAAGATCTATATTATTTGAACACAATTATAGAGCCAAAATAATGATGTTCTCTACTAACCTTTAGACCTCTAGGGCCGAGAACTATATAGTGGTTACATCAGAAAATTAAGGGATAGATCAGTCATGAGAATATATTCTCATGCTGATCAAAATAGAACACATATAGTTATAACCACTACCTAATAAAGTTCTAACTAGAAAATAAAATATTACAATCAAATATGCCCTTAGGTTGTTATCGCAAAAATACAATGCTAAAAAACTTCTACAACTATTGTAATAGAATCACAATTGTAGTGTAACAACCAGAGGACAAATCAGAAACAAGTGTTGACAGGATTAGCCAATGGTACAACTATATCAGCAGTTCGCCAGCGGGTTTGTAATAGAAGAGTGTAGCAATAGTTTGTCGGCAGGTTTGTAACAACAAGGTGTAACAACATCGCTTTGTTGTAACAACACCCTCTTAACTACTCCTGTGAACTTCGTGCTTGGGATATTTGGTGCTACAAATGACATCTGAAAAGACAACACAAAGGAAATCGATCTTATCCAAAGATTCACCATCAATTAGTCATAAATGGTACGATATGTCATAATAATTGGTGAATTGGCAGAGTAATAAAAATAAGGTGAAACAACACAAGTTAGGGTAGAAAGGTAGGAGAGAGAGGCAAAGATAATCCTATTGGTTATATTTAAGAGGAAAAATAGGGAAAACAAAGGTAGGAAAAGTGTAAAAAACTGGCACCCAATAATGGCCATCTTCAAGAATCTGTCGACGACCACAAAAACACAGTCGTTTCCATGCTTAGTAGAAGGAAGGCTCAACATGTAATCCATGGAGATGGATTCCCAAGGCCGATTAGGGGTAGGTAGTGGAGTATAGAGACCTTAATTCTTGATGGTCAGTTTGGCAATGGCATAAGAAGTGCAGGATCTGATGTACTTACCAACATTCTGTCAAAGGTTCGACCAATAGAAATACTTCTACAGTACTACCACTATTTTCTCAACCTCGAAATTCCCAACGGCTCGACTGTAGTGTGCTTCCCAAATCATCTTGGCATGCTCTCTTGAAGGAACACAAAGGTGTCCCAGGTGACATAGCAGTGCATCTTGGAGGTGAAAATTTGGAACTTGCATAACCTCCAAGTGTGTCTTGTATGTGTGGCTTAATTCCAAATTTCTCTTGTATAGAAGCGGTCAATCAGAAGTGTCGTGCCCACAAGAGTTGAGAATGGTGGTTAGCGCCATGATCAATGGTCGATTGAGGCAGTCTGCAACATTATTGATGCTTCTCTTCTTATATTTTATGCTCAAATGAAATTGTTGCAGATATCTAGACCACTTCTGATGGAGATAATTCTGCAACTTCCCTTGAGTTTGTATGAATTGTAAGGGTCGGTGGTCTATGTGGATGATCGTTTCCTTCCCCAAAATGTAATGCTTCCATTGCAAGCAAGCCTGCACAATGGAATACATTTCTTTGTCATAAGTGGGATACTTGCAGACTGTGTCAGATAGTGTCTCATTGTGATATGACACTAGATTCCCATGTTGAGTAAGAACTTCCCCAATAGCATAGTCAGAGGCGTCTGTATTGATCTCAAATGTTTGTTGCAAGTCTGGTAATGTGAGAACTGGGGCAGAGAAAAGGTGATGTTTCAATTCTACAAACTCCTTCTGTTGAGATTCTGACCAAAATAATTTTTCTTTCTCTCCTCCCTTAGTGACTTGACTCCCAACACAAACCTAAGGTAGAAATTAGCAAGACCTAGAAAGCTGCGAAGCTCTGTTAGAGTGGTTGGGGACGGAAAATATAGAATTACTTGGGTCTTGGTTAAATCCACATACACTCCCCGTTCATCAATAATTTATCCTAGATACTGAACCTGGGTCATGCCAAAATTTGACTTCTCCAAATTGGCACACAACTTGTGTTTCCACAGTGTTTGGAGGACCTGTCAAATGTGGTGGAGGTGCTCTTCCCAATTCTAGCTAAAGACCAGGATGTCCTGAAATTACACTACAAAAAATGAGTTGGTGAATGGCTTCAATATGTTTTCCATCAACCTCATGAAGGTTGCAGGAGCATTTGTCAACCCGAAAGGCATGACTAGCCATTCAAAAAGGCCCCCCTTGGCTTTGAAGGCACTCTTCCACACATCGGAGGGTTTGATTGGTACTTGGTGATACTCGAAATTCAAGATGATCTTGCTTAAATATTTCACCCCTTTGAGTTGATCGAGAATGATAGGAAATTACTTACTAGTTAATGTTGTGCTAGTTTCATTTCAAATATAAACATTTCTTTGCATTGTTTTACTTATCCTTCATGAGTTTGTTGAATAGCATGTGATTGGAAAACAATGTGCTTAGTGAAATTATGAGTTTTTCATAAGCTTAGAAAACATAATTTTAAATGACAGAATAGAAGCAATAGTAAACACAACAAGCACATATAACAGAGCTTAACACAAATAATTTTGATAAAGGAGTTCACCCCTCCTGGGCTACATCTCCTTGGTCCAGCTTCATAGTGTGATCTTTGTATTAGCTTCAAGTGTGCTCAAATTGTTGTTACAAGATTCAGAACCTCTTGGAACTTGTTCCAATGAGTTTATAACATCCTAATCTCCCAAAAATGACTATTTTTTTGTTTTATTTGGACTCTAGATGTTATGGAAATGACCCCAACACTTGTTGGCCCTAGCCTTCAAAAATATTCAAATGTACTAAAAAACCTATATATCACCTTTTCTGAATTTGAAACCTACTCCATTGAGTTCCTAGCATGCAAATTAGCCAGGACTGACTTTTATTGAGCTTAGTTTAGTCGAAAATTGAGTGAGTTATGACCAAAACTATGTTTGCCCAAATTTCTTCTCCAAAACTGGAGAGACTAGCAGTTAGATTTCTAAATTTAGCAATATTGCCAAGGTTGGCGTGCCTTCAGAAAACTCGCAAACTTTAATTCCAAGATTAATTAGCGTAATTCATGATCAGCTGGTGGATAAGCTTGTTTATTGATAAGCTTAGTTTAATGTGATTAAGGGCAGATTAACATGGGTTAACCATGTTTTAAGTTAATTAACTGCATTTAAGAAATTTCGCCGGAATGTTTTTAGCACCCGGTTCTTTTTTTCCGATCACATGGGGAAGGGGTTGGCCCCCTCCAACCCCCAACCATCAGACATAGAACCTTTAAATGAAATCGCCAATCAATAAGGTTAAGAAACACCTTAGAGGAGATTTGGGAAGGCACGCAGATGGCGTGCGTGAGGTTAGCGGTTAGACCCCCACTCTGCCACAATAATTTTGCTCTGCCGAATTTAAATACTCCTTCACCATTCTTATCAATGCTGCCAGGTTTGGATCCTCGCCAGTTTAGGTAGTTGGGCCTCCAAGTTTGGTTAGATCTACCATGCAGGTGGTTTGAAACTATATAATACATATGTGTTGTAATATATATATATATCTGTGTGTGTGTGTGTGTGTGTGTGTGTATGTATGTATGTATGTATGTATGTATACCACCATACCATTGTCCAAAACATTTCTATGACACCAATTCGACCTTCCAACCTACCTGCCATGGGGTGTACGTGGCATGCCATGTGGCCCTTCCCCATTGGCCACCACATAATGAAATGCCAACTTAAATAAATTCAACTTAGACTTAGGAATTAAAATTTTCATTTCCTAGTCATCATCGACGAATCATGTGGTGCCACTTGGCACAATATCATTGGTTGTTTCTAGAGGATATACCTGCAACTGCTGACTGTACCTACCACATCAGCATTGTACCTATTCTACTCATTTTTTTCCTATTTTGGAAAACTAACAACAAGTGAGGGTACAACTTCCTCGCTTTTCCAATCTACAGCCATTTTTCCTTTGAAGGATTTTGATATTTTAGTCCAACTCTAAGGTATTCAACATCCCCTCTTATTGAAGCTCTGATTCTTCTGTCAAGTATGAGATCTTGTTGAAGTTCATCAAGATATTCTGGCGAGAAATCATCTATTGATGGCAGCTGGACATTCTCTCCTTGATCATCAATCAAAGGAGGTTCAAACAATCTCAAATTCTCAACATTATCGACAAAATAAATTTTCATATAAGGAATAAAATCTAGCTTGAATGCATTTGTACCAATCTTTTCCAGAATTTTAAATGGACCATAACGGATTGGTTTGAGCTTTTTACCTTCCCCTTGCAATATTTCTTTGCTTATGTACAACCAAACTTCATCACCAGCTTGGAATTTGTGATCAAAATGATGTTTGTCATGCCTTGCCATGTAGTTGCTTTGACTCTTCTCAAGTTTCTCTTGCACTATGTGATGTACCAACTGAATTTTCTCAATGAACTTTCTTGCTTTATCTATGTCACTATGTCCATCTATAGCAACATCTTTCTCAAAGATAAATTCCAATGGCGATCTTGGCAAGTAACCAAAACATGCCTCAAATGGAAATGTATTTGTGGAAGAATGTTTTGCCCAGTTGTACGCATGTTGTATGTAGTGTAACTGTTCATCCCATATCTTGGGATGCTTGCTGCAATAGCCTCTTAGAAGATGAATAAAAGTCCTATTTACCACCTCTTTTTGACCATCTGTTTGAGGATGAAATTTTTTACTCTTCTTGACCTTTGTATCCATCATGTCCCATAATTTTGACCAAAAATTCCTGACAACTCGAGAATCTCGATCACTTACAATAGAAGTAGGAAGACCAAAATCAATCCATACATTTTGAAAGAAAATATTAGCAGTTTTTTTAGCTGTAATAGTTTTCTTACATGCCATCAAAATGCACATTTTTCTGAATCTATCTACCACAACATACAAATAATCATGACCTTTCCTTCACATAGGAAGGCCTCCTGCAAAATCCATTGAGATGCTCTCCCAAGGATGAGAAGGAACTATAATTGGTGTGTACAAACCAAGCTTCCTATTGCTAGGCTTACTTGTTGCACATAAATAACATTCTCTAATAAAACGAGAAACACTTTCATTCATGTGTGTCCAATAAAAATACCTTTGTAGATGCGCTACTGTATTGCCTACATCGAAATGTCTTGCAATCAATTATGTGTGTGCCTCCCTTATGATAATGTTTATTTCTCCCTGTGGTATACATAACTTTCCCAAGTGATACAAAAAATTGTTATGCACATGATAATCTAACTCTTCACTTTGGTTTCCCTTACTTAAGTTCTCATACACATCTTGAAAATAATTATCATTCACATATTGTTCAATGTAACTTTCATGCTTAATAGAATTGTGCTTGAGAATAATAGTTAAATTTACAATAGGCCGAGAGAGCATATCACCTACCTTATTGTAGATTCCTTTCTTGTACCTGATAACCAAGTGAAATTGTTGTAGAAAACCCATCCACCTGAAATGTCTTGATTGCTGCAATTTGGAATGTGATTGTAAATACTGCAATGGATGATGGTCAGTATGGATGATGGTCTCTTTTCCCATCAATTAATGCTTCCATTTCTTTACAATTTGTACCAATGCATATAAATCTTTATCATATGTAGGATATTTATTCACAACTCCATTAAAAGTTTCAGAATGAAATGAGATAGGCTTACCATGTTGCATGAGCAGTGCTCCCATAGCATAATCACTTGCATCCATTTGGATCTCAAATGGTTGTCTTAGATCTGGAATTGCTAGTACTGGTGCCGAACTTATCTTTTTTTTTAAAGCATCAAATGATTTCTGCTACAAATATCCCTAATGGAAGACTTTCTTTATGCTTGTCAATGCATGTAACGGTGTTGCAATGGAAGAAAAAATAGCAATAAATTTCATCCAATATTATGATTCTCCTAAAAATATTCTTACCTCTGTAACTGTATTCACCTCCTCCAACAATAAGTCCCAAATATACCAATGAAGTCTTACCAAACTCTCACTTTGACATCTTAAGAAACAATTGCTCTTTTCTCAAAACATCAAGTACCTTGTTCACATGCATGACATGTTCTTCTCTTGATTTGCTGAATATGAGTATGTCATCTAAGTAAACAATGACAAATTCATCTATATATGTTCTAAGTAAAACATTCATCACTCTCATAAAAGTAGCTGGTCCATTTGTTAAGCCAAATGGCATAACTAACCACTCATACAATCCTTGTCTAGTCTTGAAGGCAATTTTCCAAATGTGTTCTTCAGCTATCCTAACTTGATGATAACTAATTCTCAAATCTAACTTAGTGAAATACTTTGCATGCTTTAATTCATCAATAAAATCATCAATGCATGGAAGTGGGTAGCAATTCTTTACCGTGATTTTGTTCAGTGCACGGAAATCGATACACATGCACCAATTCTCGTCCTTCTTTGGAACCAAAACTATTGGAGAACCACATGGCGAAGTAGATGGGCATATGCTACCTTTGTTTAGTAACTCTTGGATTTGCTTCCTGATTTCCAAACTTTCCATGATTGACATGATACATACCAACATTCGAAAGTGGAACATCCTACTGTATATGAACCTCATGCTGAATTCCCCTCTTCGGTGGCATCCCCTTTGGTTCTTGAAACATCTTGCCATGCTGACTTACCACATCAAAAAAACCAGTTTTCAATTTTTCATCACATCCTTAAAAATATTATTAGTTAACATCTTCCTTTTTCTTGATCATAAGAAGCACAAAATTTTTACTTGCATTTACTAGCCTCTTCATTTGACCTGCATTAACTAAAGAGATATTCATTTTCTTGTGATGTTCTCTCACAATATACTCCACTCCATCTTTGATCAAATGATATTTGTTCTCATGATGGTAGAATACTGCTTTCCTGCCATACAAATATGGACTACCCAAGATAATCCCTGAAATATCAAGTGATACAACATCTAACTCAACTTCATCAACAAAATTTGCAGTAATAGAAAATATGAAAATACATTTCCTTGTCACCTATAAATTTGCATTGTTAACTATCCAACCCAGAGGGTATGGCTTATGATGAGGTACAGTTTCAAGGTTCAGTTTTTTAACTAAGTATTATGAAATCAAGTTTTATTGTGACCCTATATCAAATAAGGCATCAATATTTGTATGATTAGAAATTAATATAACATGGAATAATAATATCCTTGTATCCTCATTTTAAGTGTTATTGTGATTGTTTAAGGTAATAGAACTTGAAATTGATTCATTTCCTTTGTTAACCATGGA
This sequence comes from Pinus albicaulis, assembly GCA_034641835.2. Lineage (NCBI taxonomy): Eukaryota > Viridiplantae > Streptophyta > Pinopsida > Pinales > Pinaceae > Pinus > Pinus albicaulis. Next base: position 1,826,306,985 of record CM076578.1, on the reverse strand, counting down.
AACTATCTTGGTTTCATCTCCTGAATCAGATCCAAGATCTTTTTGTGTGGTGGGAGTCGTCTTTTGTTTCCCTTTGTTATTTGGTTTCTTTGGCCTTAGTTCAGGATGTAGTTTCCGACAATGAGCTCCATCATGCGCCTCTTTGGAACAATGTTTGCATGTTATTTTCTCCCCTTATTGCTTCACACTTGAATTCTTCTTTCCCTTCCATTTTCATCCTTTCTCTTTTCCCTTACCCTTGAATGGCTTCTTCTTACTACCCTCTTCAAAAATGTTTTTACCCCTTGCTTCAAGATGTGTGGCTTGTGCACATATTTCATCTAAGTTATTTGGTTTAAACATGAGAATAGTTTGGTTTAAATAGGAATGTAGAAATCCTATACACTTCAAGAGTGTGTCTTATGAATTTAAGTCTACTCCAAGTAATAAACCCCTCTTCCTAAACTCTTTTGTATACTCTTAGAAACTTTGACCTTTTAGCTGTCTAAAGTTTTGCCAACTCATTATTGCTTTCTAAATATAGGCTTAATGGATAGAATTTCCTTTTAATAGAAGAAATAAATTTGACCCAAGTAATGGAAATCTTACCATGGATGCACATTTTCTCTTGTGTCTTTGTGTAATATTCCCTTTCAGAAATTTCTGCAATATCTCCAATGAGGACGTTGTATAAGGAAAACCATGCAATAAAAATGTAGAACGGGACTTGGATACTCTAACATATGATTTATGTAGCTTAAATATGAAATGGAATCAAAAAATAATCATTCTAGCTACACTAAACAGATCTCCCCAGCTCATATATGCTCAAAAACACCCCAATCCCGCAACTTCCCAAAATAGAACTTCTGAAGACTGCAACAGCGTAATTTTTATTATGAAATATACAAAAAAATATGATTTCATACAGATCTGGAGATTTCATTAATCATGGAATCAGAAATGATAGGTTTGACCTCTTTTACAAGCACATCAGAACACCCCCGCAAGGGTTTCCGGCAAAATAGCAACATAAAATGCAGCACTGCAGAAAATAACGTTGTGCCCAACAAATTTGTATTAGAAAATAATAAATTTAATCTGAAATAAACAAATAATACATAAATTTTCCCAAGGGCTTCCTCAATAGACCTCCCGGAGTGAAATAGACACCTCCTTCTATGAAACAAGCACAAAATAGGAAGGTATGACCCAGTTGCTGCTGCTACTACAGAAATAACGTAGTTAATAGAAGTGAATGTGATGTATATTATGTAGAATGGTTTTCCTCAAGATAAATGATTAAATTTGAGCTCAGGACCTCCTCCTTAGATCTCCCAATCAGCTAGACCAAAGGTGAAGATGGAATTCCTGCATGAGAATATTTTGCACTAAACAGTGCTCCAACTCCGGCTAAACAGCTGAAGCTTGCAATCAGTCAAAAGACTAAAAAAAATATGAATACTAAATTCCTTCCCTTGCTGCTATCTCCTCCTTCTTATCTTTGTGAGCTTCCTCACCCCGAACCCCACTCACTGATGATGTGTCTTCCTTGAGAAGATTCCCCTTTCAAAATTGTGCTGCCCTAGCTAGTTTCCCTCCTCTTGTAACAGTGTTTTTGACTTGGTCAACTGGATATAGCTCATTTATTTTCCCCTCTTTCACACCAAGGTGGCTTTATTTGTCCTCCTAATTCAATCCCTTTTCACACTGGGATATGTTTATTTCTCTCCCTACTCTTTTATTTCAAAAATGAAGTAGTTATAATATTCCAAGTAGCAGTGGCTAATTGGGAATATTACAGTCCTCCCCGCTCAAAATTTTCTTTCCCACAAGAAACAATAAAGAAGGATACTACAATATTTTCTCTCCCTCCCAAGTTTCATCCTTATATAGTAGATTCCTCCATCAAATCGGATATCCTTTGATGACTTTGTTTCTTAGCTGCCTCTCCCTTGTTTCTAGGATGGCTTATGGCTACAAAATCAAGTGGCCCTCATCATCAATAGGGGGTAGATCCATGTTGGAAACTACATTCCTACCAATGGCCTTCTTGAGGCAAGAAACATGGAAGATATTGTGGATCTTGCTCCCCTTAGGAAGCTCCAACTCATATGCTACCTTACCAATACATTTGACCACCCTATATGGCCCATAGAAATAGGGTTTGAGCTTCTCAGCTCCCTTCTCCTTGAGTGTGGACTGTTTTTAAGGCTGAAGACACAGATATACAAGATCCCCCACCTCAAACTGTCTTTCTATCCAACCCCGGTCTGCATACATCTTCTGCTGGTTCTGGGCAGTAGCAAAGTTTTCCTTGAGTGCCTGAGTATGTCCTAGTTCTCATGAATCCATTCCTTTGCCCTTGGACCCTTGCTTGCCCCAAACATCACATCAGAAAATGAGAGTGCCTCATACCCATATAAGGCTCGGAATGGAGTCATGCCAATATAAATATGGTGAGTAGTGTTGTAACAATACTCTCCCAAGTGGAGCCAATGTAGCCAAGCTCTCTGCTGCCTTGCCACATAGTTCCTCAAGTAGCCTTCTAGCCACTTGTTCAATATCTCGATCTGTCCATCGGTTTGGGGATGATAGCTAGTGCTTGGTGTCAAATCAATCCCCACTAATTGGAAAAGTTCTTACCAAAAGCCATCCATGAAGCGGCTGTCCCAATCACTCACTATGGTCCTGGGGAGACCATGGGGTCTAAATACATCTCTGAAGAAGAGTGTTTGGTCTCAACCTAGTCTCCTAAATTGAGTTCATTTAATTGTCAACCAGGGTTGGTAAACTACTGAAGTGAAGTGCACTATATGTGCCTAGGTGTTTGTCTCTTAATGTGTTGTGTTTAGTGTTTTATGATGTTTTTGGTCTTTTGTGATGATTTATGATGTTTTTGGTCTTTTGGTGGTTTTTATGTTCACAAGGAAAATGACTAGAAAGCTACTGGTTTAAAAACAGAGTGAAGCCTAATTGGTTGATGACAAATGGCAAATGCAAATGCAAATACTGAAACAGAATCAAACCTAAACTATGACTAAGAAGAACACCAAGCTTGATAATGACTTCAAGAAAATGAATCAAAACATAAACTTAAATTGTCCAATTCTTTCATCAAAGGTATTTTGGGAGAGCTTGAGAAGTGGTCAGCTAAGTATACAAATTCTCCTAACTAAACAATTAAAAAATCAGCTTATAATGAGACAACATTTTATCCATGATTAAAGATTTGTGAAAACATATTTGGAGGAAAACATTGGTACCATCATAAGATCTCTACTCTAAGACTAGTTCCTAACTCTATTCTGCAACTTAGTTTAACATTACTAAACCTTACTCAAGAGTTATAGATTTATTTTTAAAGTAGTCTTTTGAGAAAAGGCTTTGTTTATGAAGTGGTAAAGAAGTTGCAAAAGTACTTCAGGCCTTGAAATGATATTGTCTTCTGTTCGTATGGTTATGAATCAATTATGGATTTGGAACAAGAAGAGGTTTTGTAAATAATGAAGGCCGTATTGTTAAGTTTAACAACTAATGTAATCTAATATGCAGTGGATGACAACTAATTGTGAAGTGAAAATGCAATGAGTTAAGCTAAAACTGAACTTAAGATGTCACTAGTCTAAAACAGTGCTGAACTAACAAGTCATTATCAAACTTAAAAAAAAATAACAGAGCATGAATTGAATGCAATTTGACTCCGGAGTACCCTAAATAAGTTATCATGCATTAATCTATGGGATTCTACAGCCTGTTTTGTCCATCATGATTGGTATTTTGGAAGAGCTTCTTAGAACAATCCTGACTATACAATTTAATGCAAATGCAAACATAAAGATTGAAATCAATTTAAAAACTAAGACATCACAGCTATCTCCTACCCATCATTATGGTATTTTGGAAGGGCGTTTTAAGAGTAAGATCAGATATGCTACTTAGTGCAAACAAACAACTGAAACGTTCAATATCACAGTCATGCCTTAGACATCATAAGGATTTTTTGGAAGAGTTTGCTTAGTATAAGTTCAACTGTGACAGTGAACAAAAGAAATTACAATTAAATCCTACAACACTATAGCCATTTCCCATTCATTATTATGATCTTTTGGAAGAGTTCTTAGAACAAGTATAACTATAGTGGCTAATGAAATTAACTACGAACTCAAACATCAAAAACGTAAAAACAACTAAGATACTTATCTAAATTACGAAAGTAAAGCCGTGCAGGAGGCAGGGGCCCTCTTCCACCAGACGGAATATAACTCCAAATCAACTCAACGCGTTCAAAGCAATGATGTCCTCTTCATTAAAGTAGAAATAACTTGAAACAGAGTATTCTTCATTTTCATAAATATAGCATGAAATCTAAGCAAAATCTAGCCTATCTCTCGGTTTCCCAAGTGTTTTTATAACAATTTTACATAACAGAACTTGCAACAATACAGGGATCCTTGTATTTCCTTATCAAAATCACATTAGGACTCTGAAGATGGCAACGTAAAGAGAAAAAGGACATCTGGACTAAGACAGTCCTATTAGAAGTCTGCTTCCTTAAATGAGTTCCCACGTACCAAAACCACGTCCAAAATTCGGTTATTCCTTCATGGTGAGCAACGAATGATGTGGACATGACGTGGAATATACCCATATGTGTTTTTGCTTGAGAGGACACCTAGAACATGCCTGAACGTGAAGACAACTGTAGAATTTCCAGTTAGCTACAGAATGTCTGCATTCTGCAGCTAGTTCCAGTCAAAATGCATTACAATGACAAAAATCACAAAACTTAGCAAGTTAGCCATGTTAATCATTCTAAAAATAATTTTAACTAATTTCATTGATCAATTGGGTCTGGGATAACAATGGACAAAGGAAAATGAGGTGAAGTAAGGTGAAAGAAAGCACAATCTTGGGGCTCAACATACCCCCACTGCTGTCTTCTTGCATGTCCTCATGCAATTTATTCCATAAACTCAGAGACTTCTGCAAGAACATCTAATCCTCTCCTTATTCTTTGCCTGGAAGCTAAAGGTCTTCTGGGTTTTCTGATGACAAGTTTGAACCTTAAGTTGATAAGTGCCCTGATTAGCTTCTTGTTCCTCTTTTTCAAATTTTCATTAGCCTTTTCCACTTTGTCCATTTGTAGAGATAAGGTTGAGTTCATACTGGTTTTGAGTTTGACTTGTTCCTTCAGAATATCATTCTCAGTTTTGATGTGTCTATTAAGTACTTCCAGCTCATACCTATCTCTTCTTAATACATCTATTTTGGATAGTGGAGGACTAGGTGTTCTCTCTCTACTCTCTGAAGCTTTCCTTTCCAATGTTTCAACATGGTCATAAACTTCTTGCTGAGTAGGGTCAATTTCAAGGATTTCTTCATTAAAATCTTCTTCAACATCCTCTTCAATAGATGTTTCCTCATATTCTATGTTTATTACCCCTGTTTGTTTGATCTGTGTCTTTCTTAGTTTCCCCCTGAGTCTATGACTTATTCTTGGCTGGGATGATCCCTCTCTTTTTTCTGTGGCAGATTTTCTGATTACCCTTCTTTTCTTAAGTTGTCTCTTAATCCGAGTCAACTTTTCAGAAATTATTTCTTGACTACTTTCCTGTACTGTTTTGTCAATTTCAATTTTAGAACCTCTCCATTTTCTGCTTCTCCTTGTAGGCTGATGTTCAGGTGAGGGCTCTTTTGGCTCTTCAAAATGATTTCTTATCAAGAAATTATCCCAAGTATCATTTGTTTTGGCTAAATGGTGTTCAATTAAAATATTAACCAAGCCATGATGGTATAGAGTTGTCTCTAAGAATTGGACCCTTCTTTGAACACAAGAAGCCATCTTTTTCAAACTTTGAAGCAAGAAATAGGGCAAGTTTAACTCTTCCTCCAGAAAATGCATTATTAGTCTAATATGGTAAACATAAAATGTGCCATATCTACCTTCACATGTGATAAATTTTTGCAGAATAAGCAATATATTTCTCCATTTATTTTTCAATGCAGAACTTGGAATTCCCTTCTTAAACACAGTGACATCCATACCTGGTGATTTTAGGATTTGCTTCCATGATTCATTGTGAAATTCTCTATTTTTAAACCATCTCTCTCCATTTATAAGCAATCCTGTTGCTTCTACAATGAAAACCTCAGTGACAGTGAATTTAACATCTCCCACTTCAACCTCAGCTCCTTTAAATGACCTTGCAAATGTTTTAGTGACTTCTTTGTGGAAGCCATTAAATTTCTCAAGAAATTGTAGCCATCCTACCTGTTGCAACATTTCTCTACTTTGAGGGTATCCTTCCAGGTATTTTGTACCCACTGGTTCAGTTCTTACAATGAGCCCCATAATTCTTTCTTCAATCTTTAGATTAATACTCTTTCTGCCCACAGAAACAATAACTTCAACCTTCAAACTGATATACTTCTGGTTCACGGTGACAATGGCTTCAATCTTCAAACTGATATACCTCTAGTTGTCAGTGACAATAGCTTCAAATTCCACACTGATATACCTCTGTTTCTCGGTGATAATGGCTTCAACTTCCACACTGATATATCTATGCGTTTACGGTGATAATGCCTCAATCTATGCTCACGGTGACAATGCTTCAGTCTCTGCTCACAGTGACAGTGCTTCAATCTCTGCTCACGGTGATAATGCTTCAATCTCTGCTCACGGTGATAGTGGTTTGATATTTCAAATTGATATACCTCTGCTCACGGTGATAGGGATATATCTGTTTTGCGGAATGTAATGATGAAGGGCTGGCTACGGAATGGAGTGATGGAGGTAGTTACGGAATGAGTTATTGAAGTGAGGTGAAGAAAACAAATTAATGAGTGAAAAGACTGTGGAGATTTTTTTACAACGGAAAAAAAAAATCATTATTAAATGATTTGGCTGGGTGACGTGAGGAAATCAAACACTTCAGCCTTTTTAACCGCTTAAATGATGGTTGGGTATAGAATTTGAAATAAGATATTTTTATCCAAATTTTGTGGAGGGTATATTGGACATGATCAATAAAAATAATCAAAACAAATTTTTCGAATGATTCATAACTAAAACTATGCTAAAGTTTATGATATGCCATTATAATCAAAACTTGTTACCTTTACTTTTCATTTGCTTTTTGTGGTCTTTGTCTTCTTTGTTCTCCTTTGAAAGAGTCTTCATAATGCTTCTTGATTCTTCTTTTTCATGGATATACTGGATCATCTTGTTGCAATTCAAATGTCTGCTGATTAGTGTCTTCAGGATCTGTAGCTGCGGAATGACTGTCTGGTTGCAGAAAGTCTGATCAGCTGCAGAATGTCTATTAAGCTGCAGAATGTACCTGTAGAGCATTTTAATCATGGAATGGAGTGGTTTGGAATATAAGTGAAATGTTATATGGCATGAATGAAGATGGATGATGAGACATGATATGTATGAAGTGGATGATGAAATGGAATGGATTCAATTTATGAAATGGAGTGGAAGAATATAAGAAATGGCCTGCAATCCATGACATGTGTTATTCATTTGCAACAAGACATCAAACTTTAAATTTTGACATGGAAATGAGGTGGATGGAGTATGGAATGAGATGAATGATATATGGAATGAAGTGAAGTATGAATGAATGAATGAAATGGAGTATGGATGGATAAGTGAATGGAATGAAATGAAATGAGATGGATCATAAGTACAATGGATCTGAACTTATGATTTTGTAACAGCTTCTTGCAAAAACAAAATGGGAAAATTTAGAGTGTCAGAAAGACTCTGATTTTCACCCTATCTTTTCTGTATAAACATGCCAATCAATGATTGGTTTTCATGTTTATACCTTTTTTTTTTTTTCAAAATAAATGCTTTAGAAAATTCAATCAAGTTGATGAAGAAGAAAGATTCTTCTTCATTAACTTCACATCACTGTTTTCCTGGAACTTCTTGACAAATTATTCTCTTGAGAGTGGTTTGTGATACAACTTCAATCTATGACTATTCACAAGAAAAGTGACCTCTTCTTCATCTATTGTCCTGATTTTTACTACTCCATTGTCAAACATTTCAACAATTTCATATGGCCCAAGCCAATGTGTTTGAAATTTACCTTGAAAATATTTGAATTTTGAATCAAACAAGAGAGCCCAGTCACCTTCTTTGAATTTCTTCTCTTTGATGTACTTATCATGCCATCTAGTCCTTTGTTGTTGAACTAGACTTGTTTTCTGAACTACATCTTGTCTGATTTGATCCAATTCATTAATCTGCTCCAATCTATGCTTTTGTGCCTCGTTAAATCAAGTCCTAGCTGAACTGCCATTTTGAAAGTTTGAATCTGGAACTCTATGGGAAACAAAACTTTCTTTCCAGAAACAAGTTCATAAGGAGTATGGCCTGTTGTGTTTCTCCATGTAGTTCTATAGGCCCACAAGGCTTCAGGAAGCCTATCTACCCAATCTCTTCTATGTAAATGAACAGTCTTTGTTAGGATTCCTTCAATGACCTTATTAGTAGATTCCACTTGACCATTTGCTTGTAGATGATAAGGAGTAGATTTTCTATGCCTGATTTTGTACCTCTCCATCATTTGTTCCACTAGCCTCGATGTAAATTGAGCTCCTTTATCTGTAAAAATTTCCCTTGGGACACCAAAATGAGTAAAAATATCCTCAAAAAGAAAAGTAACTACAGATCCTTCATTAGCAACAAGTAATGGCTTGGCTTCTACCCATTTGGTAACATAATCAGTGCAAACTAATATATATCTCTTATGTCTTGATGGAGGACTAATAGGTCCTACAAAATCCAAAGCCCATTTTTCAAAAGGTTCAATATGTACCTGAGGTTGTAATGCCATCTCACCTGAAGGAGAAGGTTTCCCTACCCTTTGGCAACTGTCACACCTTTTGACATACTCTTTAGCATCTTTAAACAAGGATGGCCAATAATATCCTAAATTAAGGATCTTATAGGATGTCCTCTTATCAGCAAAGTGTCCACCACAAGGTTCATCATGACATGCTTTGAGAATCTCAGGCATCTCATCTTCACGAACACACCTCCTAATGATCAAATCTGGACCTGTCTTGTACAACTCATTAGCAACCCATGAATATTTTGCAATGTCATAAATGATTTTTCTTTTATCCCTTGCATTCATTATTGAAGGAAATTTTCCTGAAACTAAATAATTAGCAATATCAGCAAACCATGGAGTTTGAGTAGAAATTGCAAAAAGATATTCATCAGGAAATTGATCTTCAACTAGAGTGTCATCTTTGATATTTTGGAGTCTAGATAGGAAATCAGCTACTGTGTTTTGTTTTCCAGGCCTATCTAGAATGGTAATGTTGAATTCTTGTAAGAGCAATAATCATCTTATGACTCTGCCATTAGTAATTGATTTTTTCATTAAGTATCTAATTGCAAAATGATCAATGTGAAAAAAAGTTTCATAGCCTGTTATATAGTGTCTGAATTTGTTTATGGCATGAACAACAGCTAAAAACTCTTTTTCAGTTACAGTCTAGTTTAACTCTGCAGGAGTCAAATTTTTACTGGTATAATAGATGGCATAAGGAATTAAATCTTTTTGTCCCAATACTGCTCCAGAGCTGTATCGGAAGCATCTGTTGAGATATGAAAAGGTAACTTCCAGTTAGGTCCCCTTAATATAGGTGCTTCAGAAATTTTTTTTTTTAGGGTCTCAAAGGCCAACTGGCAATCAGAAGTCCATTTGAATTCACAATCTTTGGTAAGTAATTTGAAGAGTGGAGATGATATCTTGGTGAAGTTTTCTATAAATCTCCGATAATATCCTGTAAATCCTAGAAAACTCCTAACATCTTTTTGACAACTTGGAATAGATAAGTTAGAGATGACTTCAACTTTTGACTCATCAGCTCTAATCCCATCCCCTGAAATGTGATGCCCCAAAACAATACCTTCAGTAAACATCATGAAACATTTCTCATGACTAAGTGAAAGATTTGCTTCTTAACATCTCTTTAAAACTTTTTCCAAGTTTTCTAAAGCTTCTTCAAAAGTGTTTCCATAAACTGTGAAATCATCCATGTATACCTCTACACAATCATGTATTAGATCTGAAAAAATTCCTAATACTGCCCTTTGGAATGTTGCAGGTGCATTGCATAATCCAAATGGCAATACTCGGTAAGCATAGGTACCCCAAGGACAAGTAAATGTGGTTTTGTCTTGATCTTCAAGTGCTACTTGGATTTGGTTGTAACCACTAAACCCATCTAGGAATGAGAAGTACTTTTTGCCAGCTAATGTATCTAACACTTGATCTATGAAAGGTAAGGGAAAATGTTCTTTAAGAGTAGCTTTGTTTAGTTCTCGGTAATCAATACATACCCTCCATTTACCATTTTTCTTTGGCACAATTACCAAAGGAGAAACCCACTGACTATCTGAAATGGGATAGATGAAGTTGACATTTAACAATTTTTGCAATTCTTCTTTAACAATCTCCCTAAGATTTGGATTCATCCGTCTTTGAGGTTGTCTGATTGGTTTGCAATTCTCCTCTATATAGATGTGATGAGTGCAAGTCTTGGGGCTTATCCCTTTCATGTCAGTGTACTCCCATGCATATGCAGAAGAGTGTCTCTGTAATACTTTGACTAAATTTTCTTGTTGAGATTTCTCTAGGTTCTTATTTATATTCAAAGTTTTGCCTGGAAAGATCTCACTTGTAGAGCTGCCAAATTTATCCATAGAATGAAGAGACATCTGTCTTGATGACAAAAACTCAATATTGGATCCCTCTTGAAATTATTCATGTTTTTGTTCTGGAGAAGATTCAAAGTTTTCTAGAGTATTCAGAATTCGATTATCTTCACTAATTTTTGAAATTGTGAAGAGAGGTTGTAAATATTCTTCATCCTCTATCCATTGAGTGTCATCTAGATCTGTAATTGTCCTAGCTAGAGGATATAAAGTGAATTTCTTAGTTGAACTACCATCAGAGATATACATATCACCAGATCTACAACTAATAAAAGTATCAGCTGTAGCCAACCAAGGTCTTCCTAATATAACAGGATGTCCTCCTAGATTATTCTTAGGAGTTAGGATCATGAAATCCACAGGGTACTCCCAAGAATCTAGGGACACTGGAATGTCTTCTATTTCCCCATCTGGTTTGATCACAGATCTGTCTGCTAATTGTAATAATGTGGGTGTAAAGAGAACATTAGGAAGTTTCATTTTATCCATGATTTGTCTACTCATGATATTTATTTCTGCTTCTAAATCAATGAGTGTGTTTTGGATTTCAATTCCATTGATGTGAATTTTAACAACTGGATTTCCGGGGTCAAGATACTTTGGAATAGCAATCTTGCCCATCATAATATCTGCTATTTTTCCTGCCAGTTGAATTTTCTTTGTTTATCTTATTCTTTTTCTTGTTTTCTTCATGCTCAACTCCTTTATTGTTTTGGCTAAAATTGGAATTTCCTTGATGGCTTGTAATAATGGAATTTTAATGCAAACATTTCTCAGCTCATTTGGGAAATCATAATTAGGCACCATAATTTGTTTTTCTACACCTCTATCAATTTGTAATCTTTCTGGAAAGGGAGGTATAGAAGTAGATGTGGATGGTTTCTCTAATACAGGAGTTGAAATTATTGGATCTTTTTGCTTTAATTTTTCAGTGTTTGGGCCTTGAAAGGATGTGTCTTCCTCAAGACTTTTATTCACCCATAGAGAGTCTTCCTCAGAGTTATCTTGTTCTTGTATGATCACAGAAGGTTTCCTCTTTTCAAGTATTCTTCCAGACCTAAGTTGAACATCACTAAGGTCTAAAGGAGTAATTAAATAAGTTGGAAACTATTGGCCTTCTATCATGTATGTGTTCTAAGGATTTTTATTATTAGGGTTTGGTATGGGTTGAGCAGGAAATTGATTTGATTTTTGAGGGAATGGTAATGAAAGTGGTTGATTTTGATGTGGTAGGTTCTGATGATGTTGTTGAGGATTTTGTTGAAAATTTTGTTGAAGATTTTGAAGAAAATTTTGTTGAGGATTTTGAGGATAAAAATGTGGGTATGGTGGATAGGATGGTGGATACTGATAGTATGGAGAGTATCTTCCATAGGGACTTTGTGTTCCTTGTGCCCAAGATTGAGATTGATTTTGAAATTGGGGCCAAGGTTGCTGCCAAGAATTCCAAGGTGGAGTTTGATTATACATTTGATCATGGAATCCTTGTGTTTGAGGTCTGAGGCTTTCTAGGCCAAAATTAGAGACTGAGGTGGAGATACGCATGGGGTTTCACTCACAACTGACTTTGAGACCAGGAAGAGAAGGAAAATTCTTGGTCTCATGTTTTTTAGAACAAATGACACAGGTCTCTACAACTTTTACATCCAAAGGACACTCTCTCAAGGCATATTTCTTTCTACATTTGGGACAAAAGATTACCAAGGCATCAGATTCAGTTTTTTTCTTGTTTTGTATCTTAAGGGTGTCTATTTGTTCACTAAGACTCCCTAAGATGTCAGATTTGAAATCATCAAGTATATGTCCTATTTCTGATCTACTTACTGTCCCAGAAGCAGACTTACTTTCCCTTGCAAGAGCAGGATCTCTTGGACCTTTTATAGTTTTAGATTTCCCTCTTGAAAGGTTGATACATAACTCATATATTTCAGGTAATGTGAGCTGTGATATATCCCCTTTTCCCATCATGTTAAGGATATCCAACCATTCATCCCTAATTTTTTTCAACAAAAGAGCTTTTAAGGTGTCTTGATCCAGGTTTTCCATTTTTTCTCTTTTGATGTTGTAATGAAATCTCTCCAACAAATCTTCCAAGTTTTCATCTTCTTTTGTAACATCTTAAACACTTCTTCCTTATGATTGACCGGCATACAATAATCCAAATACCTTTCTAGAAATTCTTGTTTCATGTCTTCCCATGTCCTAATCGAACTGTTGATCAAACTCATAAACCACTTCAATGCTGCTCCTTTCAATGTTGAAGGAAATAATTTAAGTTTTTGAGCATCTTGTAAGTAGTCATAAGTTCTACACAGGATTTCAAATTTAAATAGGAAGGTTTCAGGATCTTCAGTTTTAAGTCCATAGAAGTTTGGAAGGACAGAGGGTGAAATGTTTTTCATGGTTGTATTGGTTTCTTCATCAATTATAGGGAACCCAAAAGAGCTTCCTATTTCTCTTCTACCTCTTCCTCCATCTGCACCTCTACCTCCTTCTCCTCTACCTATACCTCTACCCCCTCCAAATAATGTGTGTTCTCTATTAAAGACTCCTCCTCCTCCTTCTTCTGCCATGGTTAGTTCCTCTGTAGTAGTAGGAAAGTTTGTGTCCCTAACAGGAGTCCTTGGCTTTTCTTCCAAGCCAGATTTAGTGGATGAAGTGGAAGGTCTTTCTAATGGAATATCTGACCTTAGATCTTCTAGGAGTCCAAGATCAGTAATGGATGGAATGTGGGTCTGAGTTGAAGGTGTACTAGCTCTGGGTCTAGGTGAAACAAGTGGTGTTCTAGGAATCAAATTTCTGCTTCTGCTGCTTATAAATCTACCCCTTGAATCTCTCTCTCTACGCATATAATTTTTTTTGGGAGTTAAGAAACAAAGGTTACCTAGTTTTCACTTCCCCGGCAACGGCGCCAAAATGTTTGGTCTCAACCTAGTCTCCTAAATTGAGTTCATTTAATTGTCAACCAGGGTTGGTAAACTGCTGAAGTGAAGTGCACTGTATGTGCCTAGGTGTTTGTCTCTTAATGCGTTGTGTTTAGTGTTTTATGATGTTTTTGGTCTTTTGGTGGTTTTTATGTTCACAAGGAAAATGACTAAAAAGCTAGTGGAAAGAAGCTACTGGTTTAAAAACAGAGTGAAGCCTAATTGGTTGATGACAAATGACAAATGCAAATGCAAATACTGAAACAGAATCAAACCTAAACTATGACTAAGCAGAATACCAAGATTGATAATGACTTCAAGAAAATGAATCAAAACATAAACTTAACTTGTCCAATTCTTTCATCAAAGGTATTTTGGGAGAGCTTGAGAAGTGGTCAGCTAAGTATACAAATTCTCCTAACTAAACAATTAAACAATCAGCTTATAATGAGACAAAATTTTATCCATGATTAAAGATTTGTGAAAACATATTTGGAGGAAAACATTGGTACCATCATAAGATCTCTACTCTAAGACTAGTTCCTAACTCTATTCTGCAACTTAGTTTAACATTACTAAACCTTACTCAAGAGTTATAGATTTCTTTTTAAAGTAGTCTTTTGAGAAAAGGATTTGTTTATGAAGTGGTAAATAAGTTGCAAAAGTACTTCAGGCCTTGAAATGATATTGTCTTCTGTTCATATGGTTATGAATCAATTATGGATTTGGAACAAGAAGAGGTTTTGTAAATAATTAAGGCCGTATTGTTAAGTTTAACAACTAATGTAATCTAATATGCAGTGGATGACAACTAATTGTGAAGTGAAAATGCAATGAGTTAAGCTAAAACTGAACTTAAGATGTCACTAGTCTAAAATAGTCTTGAACTATTAAGTCATTATCAAACTTAAAACAAAATAAACGAGGCATGAATTGAATGCAATTTGACTCTCGAGTACCTAACTAAGTTGTCATGCATTAATCTACTGATTCTATAGTTTGTTTTTCCATCATGATTGGTATCTTGGAAGAACTTCTTAGAACAATCATTTGTACAATTCAATGCAAATGCGAACATAAAGACTGAAGAAATTTAAAAACTAAGACATCACGACTATCTCCTACCCATTGTAGTGTTTGGAAGGGCGTTTTAAGAGTAAACAAGACGTATGCAATTGAAAAAAAAACTCGGCATTCATCACAGTCATGCTTTGGACATCATAGGGATTTTTTGGAAAGGATTTATAGTATAAGTTCAGTATGATAGTGAGCAAAGAAATTAAAATTAAATCCTACAACACTATAGCCATTTCCATTCATTATTATGATATTTTTGGAAAGATTCTTCTTTGAAGAGTTCTTCAGAACAAGTATATTATAGTGGCTAATGAAATTAACTAAAACTCAAACACCAAAAACATAAAAACAACTAGAATGTATCTAATTAAGTAAAGTCGTGCGAGGAGCGGGGGCCTCTACTGGGAGCTGGAATCTAAGTCTAAATCAGCACCTCAACGCGTTCAAAGCAATATTGTATCCTCTTCATTAAATGAGAAATACTTGAAATAGAGTATTCTGTTTTTAAAGAGATAGAACATGAAATCTAAGCAAAATCTAGCCTATCTCTCGGTTTCCCAAGTGTTTTTATAACAATTTTACATAACAGAACTTGCAACAATACAGGGATCCTTGTATTTCCTTATCAAAATCACATTAGGACTCTGAAGATGGCAACGTAAAGAGAAAAAGGACATCTGGACTAAGACAGTCCTATTAGAAGTCTGCTTCCTTAAATGTGTTCCCACGTACCAAAACCACGTCCAGAATTCGGTTCTTCCTTCATGGTGAGCAACGAATGATGTGGACATGACGTGGAATATACCCATATGTGGTTTTTCTTGAGAGGACACTTGGAACATGCCTGAACGTGAAGACAGCTACAGAATTTCCGGTTAGCTACGGAATGTCTGCATTCTGCAGCTAGTTCTAGTCAAAATGCATTACAATGACAAAAATCACAAAACTTAGCAAGTTAGCCATGTTAATCATTCTAAAAGTAATTTTAACTAATTTCATTGATCAATTGGGTCTGGGATAACAATGGAAAAAGGAAAATGAGGTGAAGTAAGGTGAAAGAAAGCACAATCTTGGGGCTCAACAAAGAGCTCAACTACATTTGAAGCAGTATAATGTGCAAAAATGGCCAAGAAATGAGAGTAATTTGTTAGTATATCAACTACAACAAAGATAAAATCCTTACCCTGTACTATCGGTAAGTCGGTGATGAATTCCATAGAGATACTTTCCCACTTCCCATCTGGAATAGCTAGTGGTTGCAATAACCCAGCAGGGTGGGTGTGTTCTCCCTTATTTTTTTGGAAAATGGTGCACTCTCTGACATGTCGGAGTAAATCCTCCTTGATACCCTTCCATGATAATCTTTCCCTTATGGCCCTGTAAGTCTTTGTGAAACCTTCATGCCCAGCAAGTGGGTAATCATGTGATGCTAATAAGATCTTCTCCTTGAGCTTGGAGTTCTTATCCAAGAAGATTCAGTCCCAGTAATATATGACCTCATCCATTACTTTAAACCTCTCATCCGATACCACCTCATCAAGTATCTCACATAAAAAGTAATCTTTGGAATACTCAACTAAAGACAGAGATTTCCAATCTGCGTCCATGTCCCTCAAAGATAGTGTTGTAGGCCTTCTGGATAGTGCATCAGCTACTACATTTATCTTCCCCTTGACATACTCTATGTAAAAATCATAAGCTTGGATTTTTCTCACCCACTTATTTTGTCTCTCCTAGAGTTGTTTCTGTTCAAGGAAGAAGCTAAGACTGTTATGGTCAGTCTTCACCTTGAACTTATTCCCCACCAAGTATTGCAAAAATTTGGCTAATGCATGCATGATTTCCAACATTTATTTATCATAGATGGGGTACAACCTCTCATGAGGGAGCAACTTCCTGCTCTCAAAGGCTATAGGATGCCCACTTTGCATCAAGACTGCCCCAATACCTTCACCTAATCCATCACATTCTAGAACAAAAGGTTGAGAAAAGTCAGGCAAAACCAAAACAGGACAAATACTCATTACCTCTTTGAGCTTATCAAAATCCCTCTGCATTGTAGGTGTCCAATGGAAAGCTCTATTTGTCAAGTCTATCAGTGTTTCTGCTAGTTGTGAAAACCCTTTCACAAACTTCCAGTAATAAGTGCATATGCCCACAAACCCTCTAAGTTCTGTAACATTTCTGGGCTCAGGCCAATCTCTGATAGCTTGGATCTTCTTCTCATGTACCCTCACTCTATCTACTCCTATTATGTGCCCCAAATACAAAATCTATGTGAGGCCAAATTCACATTTGGAGAGATTGGCATAAAATTTCTACTCCTTGAGGATATGAAAAATTGTCTCAATATGCTGCAAGTGCTCCTCCCAAGTGCGGCTGTAGATAATAATATCATCAAAGAAGACCAATACAAACCACAAAAGATGTGGTTTATGCACAATTATAAATTTGCTAGGGCATTGGTCAATCCAAAAGGCATTACCAAAAACTCAAAATGCCCACAGTGAAATCTGAACATTGTCTTAGGGATATCTTGCTCCCTCACCTTGATCTGATGATACCCGGATCTCAAATCAATCTTGGAGAAGTATTTAGATCCCCTCAACTCATCCATGAGTTCATCAATCCTGGGTATAGGGTACCTGTTCTTCATGGTATTCTTTTTCAAGGCCCTCTAGTCAATGCACATCCTCAATGTGCCATCTTTCTTATTTACTAAGACCACTGAAGAAGCAAAAGGACTAGTACTGGGCCGAATGTGTCCTAGAGCTGGCAGCTCTTGGATAGCCCTCTCAATATCATCCCTATAAGCCTTGGGATGCCTATAAGGAGTGGTGATTACTACTTGTATCCCTTTCTCCAACTCAATAGTGTGTTCAAACCATCGGTCAGGAGGTCTCCCTGGTGGGATATCTCCAAATACTGTAGAATACCGATCCAAGAGAGATTGAACATCTAGATGCACTGGTGAATCCTTGCCCTTCACTTCTAATATATGCAGCTTTACTACCCATTCAACATCCCCTCTATGCAGATCTGCCTCCATCCCGTGTGCTAAAACAAATTGAGGGGGGTTATGTGTTTATACCCTTGATCTTTTGTTGTTGGCCATCCTTCACTCCTGTCCATTCCATCTCCAAAGTTATCCAATTAGTGGTAAATCTCCCAAGAGTGATTAACCACTGGACTCCCAATATGAAATTAGTGTCTGGAATGTCTACCACAAATAAGTGGTCTGTCAATGTGTAGGTCCTCATGGTAATGGTTAGTGCCAGAACATACTTGGCACATTGCAGGGTCATAGCTCCTGGGACCAAAACTAAGAATCCCTCAAACTCCTCCATGTGGATTCCTCTCCTTTGTACTAGCTATGCATCAATAAAATTATGAGTGGCTCCACTATCTATCAACACAGAGACTCTTTTCCCCATGATAGTACCTCTTACCCTCAAGGTTAGATACTTTGGGACTCCTCTTAACACTGCAATAGCTCCCCCTCTTGGAGAAAAGTCTTCCATGGATTGTACAGCGCTAGCATCCTTCTTGGAGAAGGTCTTGACATGATGTGTGTCCTTCTTGCAACACATTCTTCCTCCAAATCCCGAACATGGATTATCTCCCTTGCTCTTGAGTAATTCGCCCACTGCAAAAAGGTTCTTGCCCTGGGCAAGATGTGTTGTAGATCTCTAGCTTTCTCCACAGCTTCAAGGTGTGTGGTTGGTTTAGTGGATTAAAAAACCCTTGCAATGGTTCAGCCATCCAATTAATAAACATGCATACCTTCCTACTCAGAGTGAGGTTGGATACCAATACTGAAAGCTGCAAATACTTAGCAATATAATCCTCAATATCTCCCTCCTGTTTGAGCTTGGTTAACTTGGAAAAGTGGGCTTCCAGATCTCTTGGATCAAATCTATCCACTAGCTTCTTGGTGAAAGTTGAGTATGAAGTGACATGATGATTACCAAGTGTGGTCAGTCCATGAAACCACCATTCTTGAGCTTCCCCTTCTAGGTGCAGCGCAACTATCTTGATGGCTTCTATCTTAGAAACCTTGTTGAGCTGGAAGTATGTGTCCAGCTTCTCCACCCAAGCCTTGGATGTGCACTTAGGTTTCCCATAAAATGTGGGATAGAAAAACCATACCATACTACATTGTAGGGCTGATCCCTACATCAAGTTCTCCTCCTTTGGATGAGGATTAATCCTCCTCCCATCCTTGACCTGGAAAAACTCCTAAAAGCTCAAGTGCTCCTTGAACCCTTGAGATTGGAGTTCATATTATTCAAAATATTCTCCCAGAGTTCCCTCCTTATCTCCCCCAATTAGAAATTACGGCATGGTAGAGCGTTTTGATGCAGCTGAATTCCCCATGCCATTTTCAGTGCCAGTGCTTGCCTCATGGCAAAACCCTATAGAATCCCCATCATGTCTCATGTCCTTGAGGTCCCTTGAAATGTTCTTCAGGATTTGAAGTAAGAGATTCAAAATTTCTTCCTCCTCCATGTTGAATATAAATTCCCCCCACAAGCTGAGCCAAGAGAAGAGCTTCGATATCACTGTAATATTCCTTTTCAGGAATTTCTGCAATATCTCCAATGAGGACGATATATAAGGAAAACCATGCAATAAAAATGTAGAACAGGACTTTTCTCCTCTAATATATGTTGTGTGTAGCTTAAATATGAAATTTCATCAGAAACAAATCAATATAGCTACACTAAACATATCTCCCTAGCTCATATATGCTCAAAAACACCCCAATCCCACAACTTCACAAAATAGAACTGCTGAAGACTGCAACAACATAATTTTTATTATGAAATCTATAGAAAAATATGATTTCATACATATATGGAGCTTTCATTAATCATGGAATCATAAATGAGAGGTTTTACCTCTTTTACAAGCACATCGAAACACCCCGGCAAGGGTTTTCGACAAAATAGAAACATAAAATGCAGCACTGCAGAAAATAACACGGTGCCCAGAAAATCTGTATTATAAAATACTAAATGTAATCTAAAATAGACAAATAATACAGAAATTGGCCCAAGTCCTTCCTCAATAGACCTCTTGGAGTGAAATAAACACCTCCTCCTCTGAAACAAGCACAAAATAAGAAGGTATGACCCAATTGGTGCTGCTACTGCAGAAATGACACAATTACTGGAAGTGACTGCACTGTATATGATTTATAATGGTTCTCCTCAATATAAATGATGAAATTTGAGCTCAGGACCTCCTCCTTAGATCTCCCAATCAACTAGACCAAAGGTGAAGATGGAATTCCTGCATGAGAATCCTTTGCACTAAACAATGCTGCAACTCCAGCTAAATAGTTGAAGCTTGCAATCAGTCAAAAGACCAAAAAAAAGATGAATATTGAATGCCTTCCCTTTCTGCTATCTCCTCCTTCTTATCTTGGTGAGCTTCCTCACCCTGGACCCCACTCATTGATGATGTGTCTTCCTTGAGAAGATTCCCCTTTCAAAACTGCGCTACCCTAGCTAGTTTCCCTCCTCTTGTAACAGTGTTGTTGACTTGGTCAACTAGATCTAGCTCATTTTTTTCCCATCTTTCACACCAAGGTGGCTTTATTTTTCCTCCTAATTCAATCCCTTTTCACACTAGGATATGTTTTATTGTCCTCCCTACTCTTTTATTTCAAAAATGGAGCAGTTATAATATTCCAAGTAGCAGTGGCTAATTGGGAATATTACACTTTGCCTCCCACCAAAATAATGTTGCTCCTTCTAGCCTTAATGAAGCTAATTGGATTTTAATATCGTCTTCTTGTAGATTTTGAATTCTACAGTAAACTTCTAATTGACGAATCCAATTATCTAGTTTTTCAGCATTAACTTCTCCATTAACAGAGTCTTACCTTTTGGGATCTTGGAATGAGTATGGGTATGAGTTTTTGTAGTGGATTTGGAAGATTAAGATGCAGATGAGGATGATGATGATGATGATGGTGGAGAAGGAGTTGGTTTTCCACCATTTTATTTTGAGCTCCTCTCTTCCTCCTTTTTACTGTTTGAAGATTCTTCTTTATGAGGGTGTTTTTAACCTTATTCAGTTTCCTTTGCCATATAAGCTTCATACATAAGTTTTTCCATCCTTTGCATTTCTTTGAACTCCTTCTTGACATCCTCTTCCTCAGAATGTGCATGAGCTCCTTCATGGCCTAACATTTTGGCTATTGATTCAAGCTCTATCTCTGCAGCTTGTATCTCTTCAACCACTTCAACCTCTTGTGCTTCAAGTGTTGCCTTGAATGGTCCTTTGGGTAAGGATGTTGCTATCTCAGCCTTCTTCCTTCTTGTCCTAACTTATAGGCTAGCTATCAGTAGCTTCTCTTCCCCTCTTTGCAATCTCAATCTTGTAAGAATGAGTGATTTTTCACTATTAAAAACTCTTCAAGTAAAACAAGAAAGAAACCTTGTGTTGTGATGCCAACTTGATCTGAATTACTTGCTAGTTAATTTCGTGCTAGTTTCATTTCAGATATAAACATTTCTTTGCATTTTTTTACTTATCCTTCATGAGTTTTTTTAAGAGCTTGTGACTGGAAAATAGTGTACCTGGTGAAATTATGAGTTTGTTATAAGCTTAAAAAACATAATTTTAAATGACAGAACAAAAACAGTAAACACAACAAGCACATATAACAGAGCTTAGCACAAAGAATTTTGATAAAGGAGTTCACCCCTCCCGGGCTACATCTCCTTGGTCTAGCTTCATAGTGTGGCCTTTTTATTAGCTTCAAGTGTGCTCAAATTGTTGTTACAAGATTTAGAATCTCTTGGAACCTCTTCCAATGAGTTTATAACATCATGATCTCCCAAAAATGACTATTTTTTGTTGTATTTGGACTCTGGATGCTCTGTGTTAGGTCTTTGTAGTTTGCAAGATTGGAAAATACAAAGCTGCAGAGCTTACATATAAACCACTTTGGGATTATAGGATCTAGCCTTCCTGAATCCAGAGAGGGATCTCTCTATAAGTGCAAAGATTGATTTATCTTTTAAAGTTTGGAAATGTGATTTTAGGCTAGGTATTAAGAACAAGGGTTTTTTGTTTGGTTTTGGTTGGGAAAGAGTATGATGAAGGTGGAGGAATTCTATATGAAGGGTGAAGGTGTGAATAAGTGGAAGAATGGTTCAGCTAATAAGATAGGCAAGGAGCGGCTTTAATCCATTGGGCTATGGAGTCATAAGAGGATTTAATTGAAATAGCAAGATTCAAGAGTGGTCCATGGGGCAAGTCATTTATGTCAAAGGATCTCTTTAAGTTGATTTTATGGAATGAAACAATAAGAAATGGAGTGAGGGAAATCAAAAATATGAAGAAACAAAGAGCATCCTAAGATCAAGTAAGTACTTTGAAACTATATTTCTTTTGGCATGCACTTATGAAAAGACACAAAGTAATCTAAGATCAGGTAAGTACTTCTAAACTAGCCTTCTTTTGATGTACTTTCGATAGAAAACATTTAAAACACTTATAATGGCTTAAGATAAAGTAAAGACTTTTAAATTAGCCTACTTTCAGCGTATTCGAAAGGAATACATTCATGATAAACATAAAAAGTAGTCTAAGATCAGGTAAGTACTTTGAAAATGGCCTGCTTTCAACATAATCTTAAGGGAACTCTTCAAAGTAACTGTTGGAGATGAACCAGAGGACAGGGCTAACCATAAACTTCTCTAGCTCAGCTTTAATTAGAAAACTTCTCAAGAAACTTCAAAGATAAAATCACAAGCTGTACTCAGGAAATATGGGCTTACCAACACTTCACTGGTTATACTCTATTGAATTACCTTCAAATAAAAAATCAGCAGAAAACATAAAGGATAAAGATTTTCAGTGAGATTTAGGGTACTTCAGGAGTAAATCCTAATCTATATTTTTTATTCTTTATTAGAGAAAAGTGGACAGAATGGAAACATAAATAAAAATCACAATTACAGTGAGAAACACATCACCATTGACATAGACCAGGATCCCATGAATCAACTATTTGTATTTGATGTTCAAACCAGTTACAATCATCAAGTCCAGTAGGTTTATGCTATAGGGTAAACTGCTTGGGTGGTTGGTTTTCGTATATCCCTCTCAGGGCTTTCCGGTGCCCGAGGCAGACAGTAAGATTAGCTATGTTGTTCACAAAGATGGCATGAGTATGTTAATATGAGCTTGAAATAACTTGAAGGAATACAATAGAGAATTACCTCTTTGACGGTCTTAGAATCCCTTGGAGAGCGCTGTGCAGCAAAGTAAGAGTCCTTCTTCGCCGGCTCCAAATCTGAGACCTGCAATCAGTCAAAGCACCCGTGTAATTTCTAATATAACAAGTATCCTATCAATTAAACCAATATACTACAAACATCTAGATTATACGCATCTGAGCCATTCATATCATACTAAGTAAATATTGAAACAACAATAATAACATTAAGCATTGAATGGACAAAATGAACATAGTTCTATTGATTTTGAAAGAAGGAGGATTACAACCATCGGTTGTACCAAGCCCTCCTCAGTCTCCCAATCTCTCTTCTCTACCAAGTGAAGAAGTCCAAGCCAACAAGCTCTCTAGGAGCCTCTTTGACTCTTGGCCTTCACGATGTCACACTATTCTCTATTCCACAAGTATGCAAGAACCTTGAGCAATCCTTCGACCTCCAATTAAGAGCCTTCAGCTCCTTCTTATAGGAGAGGGAGAAGGCCATTGTTGCCCTTCTCTTTCCACTAGTTTGGAATGGAAAAGGCTTAGATGTTTCCTTGATCTCCATGCTTTTGCCTCTCTTGGAGTTCAGTCTTCCATGGCAATGACCAATAATGAACTGGTGCTTCTGCAGTTTCCTTTGTGAACTGACTCCTTCATGAGGGAAAGTCGGAGATTCAAATCTTTCTCTGCACTCTTTTCCCAATTCAAACTTAAAACACGGGTAACGCGTCCCTCCAGTGTAAACAGAGCGTTGCCCTAGCCACTAACGCGGCCAATGTATTGCTTGCCTGCGTTATAACGCTCTTGTTCTGTTCTACACAGGCGTTACCCTGGCAGAAATAGGTTTAACTTAGGTCTTTGTACTTCTTCCATATTTGTCTTCCCCTCTGAGCTGATGAGGAGGTATTTTGACCTGTAACAGATGCCCCCTAAAGTGTGAGGTCAGAGACGAAGACGATGGCCGAAATACTTTATAATTTGTAGAGATAGAGAGAGATTGAAAGACTGAGGAAAACCTGAAACAACAACATATGTCAGAAAATATAGTATTTGCCTAGGGTCGAGCATGTCCCATGCTCAGTAGCTTAAACAACATGATTTCTCTAGAATAGAGATATGAAGAATCTGTCCACCAATACGCATAATGTGGAAGTGTCTGTCATAACAGGATCAGGCTGAAGAAGCTATCTCCATAAACAATATCGCAGCTTGGGGAAGGGAACACAACTTTAATGGTGTAGCCTTTTGCCCCAAGGTCTTGACCGTTGATTCACTTAAACTGCATATTTCTCAACATGTGAATGAGAGAGTTGTCGTCGAACATGTGAGAAATCGTCTGATTACCAGTCAATAATGAAAACTGTTAACAGACGCAAAGGTGGCCACCGATAATGATGATGGTCCCTAAGATGCCCAATACAATCTAGCGAGTGTGAATAAAAGGAGTTGAAGTCGAACACTCGTAGAATCATTCGACCAAGAGCCAATGATGAAGACCCTTGATCAAAAACAAGACTACCTGCCACTGATGTCTGCAAGTATCTGGGTACTGATGGGTTTCTGGATCAACTTCCTAGATAAGGTGTTGAAGTCGATAGCAAGTGATCTTTTGAAAGGTAGGCACTAAGGCGTCCTACATCAGTCAACACGAAACGGAAACCAACTGATTTTGTTTATGATTTGAGATAAGGAAGAGTAAATGGGAACGTCAGACGACAAATAATTTCTGGCATAATGAATGGTTTGGTTGATAACAGGAGCAGTAGATAGCGAGATCTGCTTGAACAATAGAAGGCACTCTAGCAGGGTACTAGGCAGCTGAAGCGTGTTGAACACCAAAGAGTGTGTTAGGATTTTACCAGTGCAGGGACACTGGGAAATGAAGGCTAATACTCATAGATGGTAGGGTTCGGCTAACTGCGAAAGAGTTTTCTAGGAAGTGCCATGTTCAAGAATTTTGCTGCCAAATCGACCTTTTTTGAAAATGTAACAGAGGTAGTATCCATTTTTTCCAAATTTTTCCCCGTCTGATTAAGTTTAACGAGTCCAGACGAGTAAACTCGGTGAATTTTTCATGTTTAGAGAGTCTGAAAAATGTCAGAAAAGACAACTCTGTGCCCCATCTGATTAGATTTAACGAGTCCATATGAGCAAACTCGGTGAATTTTTCATGTTTAGAGAGTCTGAAAAATGTCATAAAAAACAACTCCATGTCCTGTCTGATTAGGTTTAACGAGTCCAGATGAGAAAACTCGGTGAATTTTTCATGTTTAGAGAGTCTGAAAAATGTCGTAAAAGACGACTCCATGGGGTACCTTTGTCATGTCTTGATAACCGGGCACGGAAAAGGGGTAATAATAAGCCCGAAACAGTTCATTTTCTGTAAGTTAGTCCATGGAATTTGGAAAAGTGAGAAATCTATGTTCAATGGATGTCTACCTCATTTTTTTATGAGTACGAGGAGACGAAGTAAACTCAATATTCTTTGTGAAATTTTAACGAGTCCAACAAAGAAAACTCGGTACCTCTGTGAAATTTTAACGAGTCACGCGGAGAAAACTCGATTTACTTTTTCTGTTTAAAGAGCTTTGAAAAGAGGAAAAGAATGGCTCCTTGTTCTTTGTCTCAATAGTTTAACGAGTCTGACAAAGGTGACTCGGGGTTTTTTCGGTTTTATGAGCGAGAAAAAGATTCCTAAAAAGAATGCTTAGTACTTCTCTATAGTTTTAATGAGTCTGAAGAAGAAAACTCTAGGTTTTTCGGATTAACGAGCAAGAAAAGACCAAAAAAGAACGCTCGATGCCAACTTCATATAAGTTTAACGAGCCCGAAGAAGAGAACTCGAGGTTTTTCGGATTAACGAGCAAGAAAAATACCATAAAAAGAATGCTCGATAAAACATGAGTATGTCTGCTCATAAATCTTGATCCCTTATTAGAATCATCAGTACCAAATCTCGAGATTTGCGACATGTGTACAGCGAGGAATCACGACTTTTTCGACTGACTAAAAATATTCATGCCCCATAATTTGCTATAAGAAGGTCAGAAGACATTCATTTTCACTATTTTGAGTGCTGTGAAGAAGCTCTGGAGTGGAAAAGAGGTGGAAATTTCAGCTGACGATTACGGTCAATCTGGGCAACAGTCTTCTATTCCGCGAGATCCAGGTAAGAGCTAGAACCTCCTGTTATCATTTAATTGCCAATTTTTTAGTTTTTGCTGGTTCAAAGTTAGGAAATTTTGAGGCCCTAGAAAAATATTTGTGCCTAATGCGGGTCAGGAGTACAACAGCCGCGTTAAACGCATAACCCATGAGGGAAGTACGCATTAGAACGCTCTGTTTTGTATTAGTTCCCGCGTTAGGCGCAACATGCTTTCTAACAATTCAAGTTTTCTATTTTTGAAGTGGTCCAAGCAAATTTTAATCGGTTGGAAATGTTGCATTTGCAGGTGTTCAGCTGTTAATCATGAGTATCTGGCAAGAGAGAGAGCATGAGCGGGAAGAACGAGAGATGGTGATGGATGCGGCAAGTTTAATGGCTCTCCAGATGTGCGGATTGCTTAAGTATGCCCGTTTAGAACTAATGAGGGGTCAAGAGGACCTCCTGAGGTGACTGATCCAACAGTGGGACGAATAGCATCATGTCTTTCGGATTGGTGGCAACGAGCTCGCCATCGAAAAAGATGATGTTTACTTTTTGACCGGCTTATCATGTCGTGGGGCGAGGCCCAATTTGACGGGGTCCAGAGCTGACCCTCGTTCCACTACTGATTTGATCCATGCGCACTGCATACGTGGCACCCAGGCTGTGAGTAATCGGATACCTATTGCACAGGTGACTTTGAGACCCTTGCGGTCTATTCTATGGATGATTGTTCGCTTGGCAGGTGCCAAGAGTCAGCATGTTGCGACCAAGGCTCAGATGCTCCTAGCCTTGGATTGTATGCAGCCTCAGGTTTTCGACTGGTGTGACGGTGTGGTTCGTCGGGTCCGAGTAGAGCTTACTGCATGTAATACCCGTACTCAAAGAGAGTTTGGGTACGGAACCCTGATTGTTTCTTTCAAACTGGAGCGGATACCACTGATGAGGCCCAGGATCCCTACAGCGCCATTGGGTCCACGCGAGCCGAGGCAGGCTCGGTGTGCCACTTTGCTTCCATGGACTGGAGAGGGTCCCGTCCGTCACTGTTTTGATGAGGGATTTTTTGATTGGCTGGACTCTCAGATCATCATGATTGAGGATTATCCTTATGCAGGGATGAACTTTACAGGCGATCCCGAGTTAGTCTTGCCCCCTGGCACCCAGTGGGGGCCCAATGGTAAGAAAATTGATCAGTGCTTTTCAAAGAAGTTTTTGTTTTTTAGCTTTTGAATGTTTATGTAAAAAAAAATTTTATTTTTTTTTATTTTTTTATTTTTTTTAGAAAGGGGTGAAAATTTAGTTTTGACATGAAAATTTTGCTTGCTTGACACAGATGTGGCACCTGTCCGTCCAGCTGGGGCCCCTCTCTATGCACGTCGAGGATTGCAGCTACCCGTGGCTGGCGCACCTGTAGATGATGTGGAAGCCGGCGACAACGATGATACCCAAATTTTACATGAACTCTCCAGGAATCTGGAGGGTTTGAGCATGGCTATACCGCCGGTTCCTATGCGGGAGGTTCCAGTTCGTCTGCAGCGGCATACTGTGGGTGTGCCGAAGTTATACCTGGTTCCTCTGAGGAGGATAGCTAGAGCAGTTGTATGCTATTATGAGCATCAGGCTTAGCTGGTGGAGTAGATGTATTAGTGTCAGAGCATGGCTTAGTGTAGCCAAATTTTGTAAAACACCCCAAGTTTTGGGAGATTTTTTTCTTTTTGATGTTTATTGTGTACTGGACATGACATATGTATATATATATATATATATATATATATATATATATTTGGTGATTTTTGTGTTTTTAAATTTTTATGCATTTTTTGATGGGATAAAAATATACGTACTCATGAGTAAATCTTTTACAATAAATGTGACAAATGCCAATCTAACACATAATTTTCCAAAGAATCGGCTAATGCATTAAATTCTCTAGGAACGTGCTCAAATGTGATTGTTTGAAATTGACGCTCTAAAAGTCGCACACGTAAAAAATAACGTAACAACACAGGGTGGCGGACACGGTAATGATTGTTTAACTGCATAATGATGAGTTGGGAATCTAACCTGACCACTAAATCGGAGATGTCACGAGATGCCGCTTCCGTGAGGAGTTGGATCACCTCGGCAAGATTGTTGGTGGCGTTACCCAGGAAGATCCCCCCGGAACCAAGAAGGTTCGACTCAGGAGTATAGAGAACCCAAGCAGCTGAAGCAATGTGTCTAGTGTGACGAATAGCACTGTCTACATACCCGACGTATGATAACGAATGTGATGACATCTGTGCAAAAGAAAAAGATTATATGAGAAAAACACCTCAAACCAAACAAAATAATCCAGAAGCATCAAAATAAAAATAGGCAAAACTTATATACATAAAAATTACAAAGCATATGCCTAGTGCGAAACTAGGAAAAATACTTCTTCAAATAGAGCCCGTTGCGGGGCTCCTCGAGTGGAATTCCATTACAGTCCTGTAGTTTGTAAGCTCCTTTTGAGAGGGCTTTAGTAACAATGTAGGGACCGAGCCACAATGGTTGGAGTGTTCCTGCCCCCAAGAGGTCGTGTTTTTTATCATACAGTAGAACAAGATCGCCCTCCTGGAAAGAACGAGGCTTGACAGATTTGTCGTATTGAGCTTTAACTCGGCGCTGGTGAGCTTCAAGTGCTAATGTAGCATCTCGACGAGTTTCTTCCAAATGATCAAGTGAGAGCAAGCGCTCTTCTGTGGCGGTGGTGCCAAGCAGGAGTTCAATGGCAAGTTTGAGTGATGGGATTTCGCACTCGATTGGAAGTACTGCCTCCAGGCTGAAAGCAAGTTGGAAAGGTGTGATATTTGAAAAGAAATACGGAATATTTTCCATGATACCCATCTTGAGCGAAATATCAATGATTAGCGTCTTGGAAAGATTACCCATGTTCCCTTCTGAATCGATAGTGTGGACAGTCGTATAAGAGGAGGGAACTATCTCAGGTTGGTCAAAAGACAGGATTTTAGTTTTTATCGCCTCCGAATCAATCGTCGAAGCGCGATGGTGGAACTCTCCTCAAGGTCGTTCTTCTAATGACATGATCTCTCGAATAGCTTCATCTGTAGGCCAGACTTCATTGAGGAGATCCTTAGAGAGAACTGTTATGGGAGAGGGGGTTGTACCTGTGGTCAAAACCATATCAGTGGAGGGTTCAGATGCGGTTTGGATGGCTTGGTAAGCCAACTCAACTGGTGAAAGCGGCATCTGATCTCCATAGGAATCAATATCTGAAGGTGTCGGGATGATCCATGGGTCGATAGAGCCATCCGAAGAGGTGGATATCATTGCAACCGTGTTTGGGATCTGTGGTGGCGGTAGAGGAAAACAACCCAGTAGGGAAGATGCCTTCAGAAGACCGGTACTGATACTGACGTAAGAGTCAGGGACACCTCCTATTAGGGGTACAGAGCTACTTGGTAAAGTGGAATAATCAGGGGTGCAGAAGGATAGTTGGTCGACCGTGACTATTTTCTCATCCAATGGAAATAGGATGAGTCGGAAGACCGAAGACACGATGGCGGTCATAGCATAAGACCAACTGCGACCGAGCAATAGATTATAGTCGAGATGACGCTCTACGACTTCAACGTCCACGTTTACCGTTTTCCCACTCAGAGTGATGGGAAAGCTAGCAAGGTATCCTTTTGGTAGGAAAGTGTGGCCATCAAAAGCTTTGAGGGAATTCGATGGCGGGGTTAGAGTAGGAGAACCTAAATTCAGCCAGCAAGCTTGTGACATAACGCAGGTCGAAGCACCTTCGTCTATGACAGTGCGATGGATGGGTCTCCCTTTCGACACAACCTGCACCTGGAATGCGAGTTGATGTGAGAGGCGAGGCTTAGCCTTTTCCATATCAAAGATTGCTAGTGTGGAATCTTGGGGATCTATTCCGCCAATGGCTGAAAGCAAGGCTTTCCTTTGTGCTGGACAGGTTTGTAATACTTCAAGTGCAGACATGGCTGACGGTGCCTACGCCAAATCTTCTACAATATTGTAGTTTTGGGCTGCACGTGCAGAGGTATTATGAGTCGTGCGTCGAAGTGTCCCTTTGGGGGGACGAATTATAGGTTCAACAGTAGGCCTTTCGATATGTAAATCGTTGGGCGGCGGCGGATTGGAACTAGTTCCCGGTTCCTGAGCATCTATGGTAGGAGTTCCATAAAGCTTGGCGCGAGTTTGAAGGTCAATACTCTCGATGCCATAAATGGCAGATGGTCCTTCGCCGGAAGGATACGAACCACCATTGCCCCGTTGATGGGGTTGTGGCGGGTTGTCAACC
Organism: Pinus albicaulis; assembly: GCA_034641835.2. Lineage (NCBI taxonomy): Eukaryota > Viridiplantae > Streptophyta > Pinopsida > Pinales > Pinaceae > Pinus > Pinus albicaulis. Next base: position 1,826,276,559 of record CM076578.1, on the reverse strand, counting down.
ATATGTTGATGTTGCTGCTGTTGATTGGGGAAGGGATTGTGAAGAACAGCAGGTGTTCTCCTAGAATCCTTGTTAGCAATAAAATCGGTGCATTCCTGCAACTGAGGACATTTGTATGTCAAGTGGTCCTCCGCACAAATTTTACAAGGAAATTTCATGGGTTTATCCTTTCCTTTGTAATTTCTAGCAGCATTTTTCTGATTAGCGTTTTTCTGATTATCAGACTGCTCTTCCGAATAAGATGGTTTCTTCTTATTCTACCTATTTTTTCCGCTAGGTTTCTGCGAGGTTTGCACCGAATTTACCTCAGCGGAAGGGAGAGGAGTCGTTTGGTGGGGGGCGATGGCAGCCGAGGATGGCTGGGAGGTTTGCCCCCGAGACTGATTGGTGGCTACACCAGAGATCGTGCCAACGAGACCATCGGCATGAGCTTCAGTTTTCTGAGTAGCCAGAGGATTTGGGTTACCAGGGGCATGGGGGAGCAGATCGTAAAGCGTGCCAGATTGTGAATAGATTAAATCCAAGTGTTGGGCACGACAAATACATTGATCTTCTGTCACTGCACCAGAAAGGCCAATGTCTTTAGAGATGTGGGGTAAAAGAGACTTGCAAAACCAATTGGCCAAGAGATGGTCCGGTATTGGCGCTTTGACTAGCCTCCTCCTACATCTACATTCATGAATATGGTCGAAGATGTGGGTGGCGGTGTCTTGGCGCAGCAATGTTAACAATTCTGTTCCGGTTTCCACTCTAATTGGTAGTTGGAAGTTCTTTAAGAACTCTGTCGCTAAAGCGCCAAACGTATTGATGGCGGCACGTGGTAATTGAATGTACCACTTGGTGGCATTGCCTATAAGGGTGCGGGAAAACAGTCGAAGTCGGACACTATCATCTACCATGGAATTGGATATGGACCACAAATGGAAGGTAGTGATGTGTGCGGCGGGGTCGTCCCCATGCTTCCCGTCGAACTTCGGGATATCGGAAGGAATCTTATGCAGTATTGGAGGCCAAAGCGAGTTATGGTTGATGGGGTCATTCATCAGCTTATGGATGTCGGGTATGTCCAAAGCTGCCAAGAATGGCAATTGTGGATTTGCCCCCGAGTCTAACCAAGGCAGTATGGGCTGACTGTTTGGACCATAGGGTCCCCCCATCCATGTGTTACCAGAAGGGTAAGTGGGACTTTGATAAAAACCTCCCATAGGTGGAGGAGTAGGAACATACGGTTGCTTTCCATAGGGCATAGTGTACTGAGGGGCAAATGTTTGGTTGCCCCCAGCGTAAAAGTGCCCTCCCACTCCAGACGGAGGTTGGGGTTGGTTAGTCCAAATGGATGCAATAGAGTTTCTCGGAGGTATACTAGTATTTGCATAATTTGGCAATGGTATAGATCCTACACCTATGTTTGAACCACTTAAGGGGATAGTATTTACAATGGGTTGTCCCATTTGTCCTAAGGATTGCATAGGAAGAGAAATATTCCCTACTACCTGTGTACTGATAACACTGCCCCCTGGTATAGTAGCCAGGGGGTTTGAACTCAACAGAGGGTTCCAACTGAAAGGGTTTCTAAAGGGCACCGAAGTAGTCGTGCTCATGGGAGGAGCTAGCGTGGTCCCCAACGTGGTCACGGTAGGAGTAGATGCCGAAGGGGTCGGTAAACTACTGACAGTTGTGTTGCCCATAGGGTTGGGGGTAGGCATATGTTTACTACTGGGGTTACCCAGTAATGGCATGGAACTGACCACTGGCGGGGAGGATGGTGGCGAACCAAGGATGGTACCCATTGGCATCGTCCCTGTGGATGCCGGTGGTGAAATAGATGTTGGTGTGGCCGCAGACATATCTGGGCGTGGTGGAATTTGGACTATCACAGGTCCTAACGGATCAATGAGCGAAGGATTGTAATTAGGTACAACGCCTTCAGTGAAAGGGTCCTCCGGGAGTTCCGGCTGATAAGGGTCTATGTGATAATCCAGATTAGTCAGAGGAGACTGCTCTTCCGTAGAAGGCCCGGGTTCACCAAGGTTCAATCTTTCCTCTAGGGTGAGAGGAGGTAGACCTTGTTGTCGTCGAGACAGATGGCGTGGGTCAGGGGACGCCACGGTGACCGGTTTAATTTTAACAAATTTTAAAATGTGATGTATTATGAAGTCTCAAATGACAGTAACCACACAGCTACTAAAAAGAAAAGACTCTCTAAAATCAATCAGCAAGCAGCCAGAATAGGGTGCCCTGTCTGAGTACTACCGCTCACTGGTGATGAAATCCAGTATCACAATAGCATACAGAGAGGGTTGGTCGAAAGTATAGTTACGGTCACTCTAGAGCTTCGCCCGAACCTCAGACGATAGGTGTAAGCACTCTCGTGAAGACGAGTACCCTCCTAAAGACCGAAGACAAAGTGGGTCCGTCTGTTTCAGGTACCTAGACAGCTCGTCCCAGTCACCTTGTGTAAGTCCATAAAAGTATGGCCACTAAGGATACCTCAAATCACAGACATCATCAGGGGGGTCCACGGTCAAGGACAGTGTGCTATATGGGCAGAATACCTAGATCCCCGATCTAGTTTCGACATCCCCGAAGGGAACCCCAATATATAACACACCCACAGGATGCAGTCGAAGGCTGGCTACCTTCTAGTGCACCCAAGTGTTGTCTCGCGCTGAGCTCCGGTAAAGGAACGGTCCCAATAATGTGAGTGCAGCAGGATTTCACTCGTTAATGACTCTAGTTTTCAAGTTTTGAGGTCTTGGGTAGTTTTCTCACTTTCCTAACCCAAGATCCTAGCCTGAACTACTATTTGTGTGAGCTCAAAAAAGAGTTATTAGATTGATTTTATTATCGCTTTGTTTTTAGTGTACTTTGTTATTAGTCTTGCGGAGGGGGAATGGACGTATGAAGTATAGTGAGACTTTGACTCAAGAAACCATGCAAAACATGCTCTAAATATTAACTTCAATGAAGAGTGTTTCTACAAGGAGAGGTTTCTTTTTCAATCATCCATGCACCAACATGTAAATAACACAGCTCGACTTTTAAGATTCAGACTTCTATCTACCTTTTTTAACAGTCTGTGAACTAAACTTTCAGAATAAACTCAGCTAAATGCAAAAAAAAATTTATCTTTTAAAAAGTAAATGTTTTGCACACTAACTAAATAAGAGAAACAAATAATCAATGCCAGCTTTAGCAGACAAGCACAGGGATTCAGTCTGTGAAAGGTACTGGTGGCCAAAAAACTCTACAGCTAAAACACAGTCACAGTAGTGAACAGCAGGGTTTTTGGCTGAGTAACGCTCTGTCTGTGAGAAAATACAGCGTTATAACGCACTGTATTTAAGCCTAGACCACGTTATAACGCACTGGATAAACTGCATAGGTCGCGTTAACCAGGGAAAAGCTCTTCAGTTGGCCAGACAGGAACAGGAATGAACTCTGCAAGCGTTTGGTATGTCTACTGGGCATCAAAAAATGGTCGGAAGGATACTGAACAGAGGAGGGAAGAAATGAAGGGAAAAATAGTCCAGAAAATATGGGGAAACTCCCCAGCGGAGTCGCCAATTCTGCTATAGGGTAAACTGCTTGGGTGGTTGGTTTTCATATATCCCTCTCAGGGCTTTCCGGTGCCCGAGGCAGACAGTAAGATTAGCTATGCTGTTCACAAAGATGGCATGAGTATGTTCATATTAGCTTGAAATAACTTGAAGGAATACAATAGAGAATTACCTCTTTGATGGTCTTGGGATCCCTTGGAGAGCGCTGTGCAGCAAAGTAAGAGTCCTTCTTCGCCGGCTCCAAATCTGAGACCTGCAATCAGTCAAAGCACCCGTGTAATTTCTAATATAACAAGTATCCTATCAATTAAATCAATATACTACAAACATCTAGATTATACACATCTGAGCCATTCATATCATACTAAGTAAATATTGAAACAACAATAATAACATTAAGCATTGAATGGACAAAACGAACATAGTTTTATTGATTTTGAAAGAAGGAGGATTACAACCATCGGTTGTACCAAGCCCTCCTCAGTCTCCCAATCTCTCTTCTCTCTCTAGTGAAGAAGTCCAAGTCAACAAGCTCTCTAGGAGCCTCTTTGACTCTTGGCCTTCACAATGTCACACTATTCTCCATTCCACAAGTATACAAGAACCTTGAGCAATCCTTCGACCTTCAATTAAGAGCCTTCAGCTCCTTCTTATAGGAGAGGGAGAAGGCCATTGTTGCCCTTCTCTTTCCACTAGTTTGGAATGGAAAAGGCTTAGATGTTTCCTTGATCTCCATGCTTTTGCCTCTCTTGGAGTTCAGTCTTCCATGGCAATGACCAATAATGAACTGGTGCTTCTGCAGTTTCCTTTGTGAACTGACTCCTTCGTGAGGGAAAGTCGGAGATTCAAATATTTCTCCGCGCTCTTTTCCCAATTCAAACTGAAAACATGGGTAACGCGTCCCTCCAGTGTAAACAGAGCGTTTCCCTAGGTCTTTGTACTTCTTCCATATTTGTCTTCCCCTCTGAGCTGATGAGGAGGTATTTTGACCTGTAACAGTTTTTACAGATTCAAAATTCTCATCTCAGCTTATGTATCTTCAATTACAAACAGGGCTACAATAGCTTCAGAAAACTATTTACATGCAACAGATATCCAGAGACCAACCCCTAAACTATATTCTATAGAAGTATTTATAGAAGAAAGAGGAGGTGAAATGAAAGAAAAGATCTCTAAGTTCAATTAATACAAGTTAATGCTTCTTAGCCTTTGAGAGGCTCAACAAAGAAGATTTCTTATGTTTTCCATGTATTAATTAGTTTTCATTAAGTATTTAGCTACTTGGTAGATTTTTTTGACTTTAAACTCTTTAGGCAGGTGGACAATAACTGTGCCCGTCTTTAAACAAAATATCACTGACTAGGCAATAACTATGTCTTCTTCTAAGTTATTGAGGCTACAGGTGGCACTTTGGTAGCTGAAGAGGATATTTGACCTCTGATGTGGAAGTGGAGGCCTCCTTTACTGATATTTTTCTTTGTTTTTTCCTTGAAACACCTTTAATCTACTTTTAGTCCATGTTTAGGCTTTATTAAGCCTTGATATTTTTTTTCGGGACTTTGTTCTTTGACATTGTCTTTATCTCTTTAATATGTAGGTTAAAACTATGATCCTTTGGTTTAGGAATTAATCCCTTTATCATTGTTTTTTCCTTCTGATACACTTTGTTGCTCTGTTTCAGGTGGCTTTATGCAGTTGGAGGGTTTCTGTTAAACCTTGGATCGTGATCCAGATGATTTAAAACTTGATTTGGAAACTCGCAGTTCCTTTTCTTCATTGGATTAAGGCACAGAATCGTCACTCCGAGCCTTTTTGTCACCTGTTTGTGACTGTGGAAAAACACATATTAACCACCATTAAAACCCTACAAAACACACAAACTTCATTAAGAAACCCTGCAGATGTGGTAAATACTGCTTCAGGGGCTCGTCAGGGAGGAGGAGTAGTGAGGAAAAAATATGGATGCAGTGGAAAAGAGGGAGAAAAACCCTGGCAGAGCAGCTAACCAGGTGCAAATGGAGTTTGGGCGAGATGATGAATAGGAGTCGTTGGATTAGAATAATCAGCGGTGGAGATCGTTCGATGAAAACGTTTGGGAGAATGGATGAAGGCAGATGAATTGGGGTCATGATATAATGAGAGCTGTTCGATCTCCGATATCAGCAGCTGAGATTAAAAGCGAAAATATTCAGGAGGGAGTTAGGTGGAAAATAAAATGGGGGAGAGATTAAATTAGAACCGTCCGATCTTCGGAGATCGACGGCTAGGATCGAATCGGGAGCACTCCTAGACTGGTTGGAAAAATTGCATCTGCTCCATAAACTAGTTAGTAGGGTGACAATCCAATTGATTTCTTAAGTGTTAATCTGTCAACCCATAGTGCATGTACTAGCTTTGTGTGCCATGATTTCTTATTGTCTTCCAGCAACTTTTTGATTATATTTACCAAACTTTTGTTTGAGGATTCTACCTGTTGGGGTTCCCATGTTTTGGCAAGTTTGGCAATACCAAAATATGAGACAACATCAGAACCACTTTCGGACCTCAAGATCTAGCCCTCCTAGGTATAGAGAGGGATCTCTCTATATAGGCAAAGATTTTACGTCTTTGAAGCTCTGTTTTAAGGTTTAGGCTAGTTATAAGGTGCAAGTTTTGTTCGTTTGATTTTTGTTTGGTTGTTGGGAATGAGGAAAGAAGGTTTTAGTATAAGACAAGGATGGGCTAAGATGATTTTAGGCGAAAGAGAGCTAACTCATAGAACACTTGAGACCATTGGGAAATGGAGTCAGGAAAGGGTTTACTTGCTATTCAGTATGCAGGCTTTCAGTTGGGCTAGTCATCTAAGGCATTGGATCTTAAGAATGATAGTGTGGCTTGAAATGGTAAGACAGATGTTGAAAGGAAAGGAAACCTCCAAGGTGACATTTCAGGAATTAGATCTAGGGACAGGACATGCCATTGGACAACCCATGATCCAAAATCTAAAAGGTTAACTCTTCAGACAAGGGAATATTAAATATTTAAACACAAAGGTGATAACCTGAGATTAGAGAGAGACTTTGAACTCTCAATGCTTCGGCATCCAGCTTAAGGGAACTTAGTAAGGTTCAATTAATTGAAAAGGACCCTAGTGAGACAGAGACAGAGTTCTAAACTCCCAGTATCCCAATTCATTCAATCAAAGCCTACAAGAACATCTAAGAACAGATTCATAATTCATACATCAGCTAGCAATAAATATTAGCCACTACACTGGTTAAATTAACTTGAATCAATGCTCAGATAGCACATATATCATAAAACATTAAAGGTAGGGAGAGCAAAAGCTTAGGGTACCATGCGAGGGTATATCCTAAACCAGATTTCTGATGTGTACCAGAAGAAATGAAATGTGATGAACTACAAAGGAAAACAAAGACAAAGATAGAAAAACATCACCGCTGCTTTAAATCAAGATCCAAAGAAATGTGCTTGTCATATTAAAGAGCAACACCAGTCATGTACAAAATTTCCAATAGCTTGATATTCAGTCTAAAAACATCTTCCTCAGCCTATCTTACAACTTTACACAGAGAGCTATATCTCACGAGAAACAACTTACAATTCACAAATACTCGATCAACAACCATTGCAATGTTTTCTCATGAGTTTTTATATCTGAAAGAGAGGGAGGGGAGGTAGATGAAACACTAAATGCAACATAAAAACAGAGTAGGAAGAGGGGCTCGAGGCCTATTCTATTTTAATTTCTATGCATTAATCTTCAGTACTCTTTGGGTGAAAAAGCGGTCTTCGATAGGCTGAAATTTACTCCAAGTATGTCTTTGATGTACTCTCGGCTGTAATACTCTGTAGTACTCTGGCGAATAAACAAAGGCAGATAAATGACTTCAGGTCTACCATACTATGTAAGAAATTATTCTGGCCAGCATTAGGACTGTTGTCAGGGCAGAGATCTTCTCTGGAACACGGTATAGAATGAAAACAGTATGGGTACTTCGTCCTTTGACGGGAAAGAACATTCTGCTGAGGGTGACACTGATATATTGTTTTTTTGTGCTTTAGGCCTTATTAGGCCTTCCGTGTGAATCATGAGGTCTTCAATCTAGTATTTTTCCTTTAAAACACTGAATTAAGGCTTAACATCCTCAATAATGTGCATTAGAACTCCTTAACTCTGTACTGATACTCTTTTCCGCTTCATGATTGTCTCTGTCAATGAAATGTGAGCTTTAGTGGCGCTGGAGAGGTTTTGTAGAGTTGAACTCTATCCTTTAATGAAAATTACGCTCCAAGCACCTTTCTCAGGCTCTTCTTTGTAAAATCAGGCTCTGAACCCAGCTTTCTCCGTGCTCTGTGTCACTATAACAGTGACTATGGATCATGGCAGTTTCCACCGCCTGTAACCCTGCAAAAAAAACACAAATATGTTAAGAAACCTGTGCATGGGGTAGGATGCTATGGAGGACGGTGAGAATGGTAGTGTAGCATGGTGAAAACGGTGGATGCGAATGGAAAGTGGTGGAATAATGCAGGATAATGGTGAAAAATGCAGTGAAACAGTGAGAGAAATGACTTGGTGAAATTTTGGCGGAATAATGCATGTGGCCCGTCCGATCATATCTGGGGGCAATGATCAACAGTGGAGATTGACTCACAGAATGACTTTGGAAGGTAGGGTGTTATAACATAACCTTTAATGTAAAAACATTAAAATTCAACCTTTGGACGAAATACACAGGAATGTATGCAAATGCAACGAAATGACTTTGAATGGTGGGACCCAGTCACGGGCGGAGGGCGATTTGATATGAACCGTCGGATCCTGGGAGATCAACGGTTGTGATCTATTCGCATCCGAGCAGAGCGGGGCCGAAACTCCGATGGAGAACTATGAGTGAACGAGGTGATGTGACGAGGACCATCGATCTCATTTGAACGGATGGTCATGATTGGATCGGAGGATTGCAATGGGGGGAGGCAGCGAGGGACACATTTGAGAACTTGTGATTGTGCTCAGAGCGGGGATACGATGACCGTTGGATTAGAAGTGAATCGACGGTGGAGATTACAATCGGAGAGGGAGGAGGGTGGCACCGCTTGCGATCTGCGATTGGCGATCGGGTGACGGTGCGATGAGACTTGCGCGGGCCATCGGATCTGTTAAGATCAACGACGGAGGTCGTTCCCGAGACCAACCGAACCATTACACTATCACATCGGAGATTTTGTTTACGAAGGAAAAAAGCGTTCCGCTCCAATCCTCCGATGCGATAAGCGCCTCACGGACTAGCGCTTGGTATTAGCACTCGGGGCATATGGGGAAGTGGTTAAGGGGCTGGCCGAAAAGGGGCTAAGCCATCATATATGAAAACGAGTGATTTTTAGCCAAAGAGGGTTTTACAGGCTAAAAGAGGAATTCGATAGAGGTAAAAAAGGAGTTTAAACTCAAATGAAGGGTTTTCACTTGGTTCTTAAGGATGAAATGGGTGGTTTAGGAGATTTTGGGAGGGATTTTGGGAGTCAAAAGGGGAAACTTTGAAAATGGGAAAAGGGCTAGAATGGGGAAATTGTAGGGATACAAAGGGGCAAAAGGAGGCCTTTTCTGAGTATCATTTTTTTTCACAGTCGGTGAGGCTTTTTGGATGGAAACAGTAGTGAGGATATTTTTAAAGGCAATGGACACACAAAGGCTTCAAGGATGAGAGATTTCACAGAAAATGTATCTCTTGAAGGCTCAAAACAATTTAGCCACCTGTTTTCTTGACAAAAATTTCATAGGTGGCTAACACTACCAACCCATTACCTTGAGGGTAATAAGCAGTAGAATGACCCAATGTAATATGATATTTATGACATAATTCAACCATCTTTTTGGATACAAATGCAGCAGCATTGTCAGTGATAATCTTCGTAAGACAGCCAAATCTAGATAGGATATGATTTTCAAGGAATTTTATGATGACAGAGTCAGTGGCTTGCCTAGAAGGGATGGCTTCTATCCATTTGGTAAAAAAATTTGCTGCAGTGAGGATCCATCTGTGTTGGGCAAATGAGGCTGGATGTATTTACCCAATGAAGTCTAGACCCCACTGTTGAAAAGGGGCTTCAACAGTGATTGGATGCAAGGGTAAGGGAAGCAGTTTTCTTTTGCATTCAAAGAGTTGGCATTTGTGACAGGAAATAATCATTTTGTGGACATCTTGAAAGAGGGTGGGCCAATAGTAACTAGCTAAGGATTTTATTGGTAGTTTTCTTCCAATAGAGGTGGCCTCCACATTATCCTTCATGTAATTCATGCTTGATCTTATCTGCATCATTCTCAGGCAAGCATTTAAGCAATAATCCACTAGCATTTTTCCAATATAGACATTTATCCAAAATGCAGTAATTAATGGTTTTCAACTTTAAAAATCTTGCCTTCATTTTATGTTGAGATTGCAACAAGATGATGAGCTTAGTGAAAAGAGTCACCTTCAGTAAGTGGGCCCGCAGGCTATTTTTGGCGCAAGTCTATTTTTAGACATGTCGATCATATTCTATGAGTTGCAAGATGCTATTTGTGGATGGTTGGTCAAGTTGAAAAAATAGATGAACTTCTATTTTTAGACATATTGGGCAGAATCTATTTTTAGATTGCCAGTCTAAAAATAGATATGTCAAATATTATTAGCTCTTAATAATATTTGGACTATAAACATTATCTTATTCTCTTGGAGCACTTCGGTTAAGTGCACAGATGTGGCACAGGAGCTGACAGAAGGAATTACGCTATTCCTGAGGGTTAAGTGGAGCTATTGCATGGATACTTCAGTTAGAACTCATGTGACAGAGTTTGGTGGAGTTATTGAAGTAGTTGGTGGAGTTGTGTTCAATTTAACTGAGTTAAACATAGTTGAGCTAGTTGTATCTAGTCTAACTGATTGATACACTAGTGAGAGTGGTGTGAATTAATTATTAATTAATTCACTAATTATTAACTCATTAATCAACTGAATAATACATCAATTAACTATAGTGCATGGACAGTTTTAGTGGAGACTAGTGGAGAGGTAAGTGAAAGAGCAGTGTGACTATCAGTTGTGACTATAGTGTTGCATGAATTGAAACACACAGTGGTTAGAGATGCCAATGATGATTGTGTGAGCAAGGCTGGACCAATTCGAGTTCATTCAGATCCATTATTTAGCGGTGATTGCGCAGTAGAGGCAGGCTAGCAGGTGGCAGAGATCGGTGCATGGGATTTGCTAGATCGGACCTGATTAGTGTGTAGCAATTGGAGATTGTACTGAAAGCTTGTGAGGAGCTGTGTATGATGATTGTTACATGATATCTATGACATATAATATATATATATATTTGGGGGTTTTCAGCTTTAAGCTTTCCCATAAATTACTGTGTTCATATGTGTGAATTTTTATGGTTTTAATGTGTGCATGCAATTGATTTTATTTCCGAAAGTAATGATAAATGGTAGAAGAGATTATGTATTGTGCATGAAGTCAAATAGTGTGTGATCAGGAGAATCTCGGATGTATAACATATCAGTTATATAATTTCTGCATGGTATCAGAGGAGTATTGATCATTGGAGAAATTGAAAAACATTGAAGCGGTTGAGTTTTGTGCTGGTGGAATTCGAATTTGCAGTAGTGTTTTCTTGGTGTCGAAGTTGAGATGTCTTTCAACGGATTATGATTGGAGTATGCCCTTGAGGGTAGCTCGAATTATATTGCATGGAAGGATAGGATGGAGGCGGTGCTGGAGGATAATGGGTTGAAGGAGTTCATAGATGCAGAAATTCCAAAACCTGCTTCTAGTGATGCTGCCGCACTTGACGCATGGCAAAAGAAGACAAAAAAATGTCAAAGGATTCTGTTGGAAGGTGTGAAGGATCACATAGTGTCCAGCCTTCATGGTAAAGCTTCTCCATTCTTGATGTGGAAAGCTTTGAAAGACTTGTTCCAAAGCAAGAGCGACCAGAGGAATTTGGCGCTCAAGGATAAACTGAGGAATATAAAAATGGAGAAAGGCGACAATATAACCAAGTACCTCACAAAGTTTTTCCAGTGTAGGGATGAGCTGGGAAGTGTGGGGGTTGCTTTAGATGATGAGGACTTGGTGAGCTTGGCTCTCCTTAGGCTTCCGAAGAGTTGGCATTCCTATTAGGACTCTGTCAATGGTCGGGAGAAACTGCCAGGATGGGAGCAACTTTGGTCGGATCTTGTGTAGGAGGAGATAAGGTGGAGTACCAGAGATGGATCTTCATTGAAGAATTTAGATGAAGAAAATTTCACTTTGGCTGCCAATCAAAACAAGCTTTCTTCTCTCTGAATCAAAATGAAACCAACTATGAAGATCCCGAAGATCTTGCTATAGATTTTCAGAATGCCATAATAGAAGCTCACAGGCAGTATGACCTTAGAAGCAGAAAAAACTAGGACAATTCCAAGAAAGGTAGCTTAGACACTGCTAAAATCCCTGATACCATCCTTAAAAAAGCAGTAGATAGCAACAAAATCGTGATCAAGAAAACTGACCAAAGCAAAGATAAATCTATTCAGACAAGTCTTGGCTCAGATTCTCCTAGTACCTCCACCAAGATTCTCGAGATGGCTGCTTTAAACAAAATCCCGAAACAAAGTCAGCAAACTTAGAACATAGAGAAAGTCATGGCTGAAAAAACTAAAGCAAACATGTCTAAACTACAAGCACCCTTTAGTTTTGAGGGAGAAATTGCCAAAATAAAGATTACCATGCCCCTCACTGAACTTATCGCCCAAAGCTCTTATAAATCCAAAGTGTTAAAGGTCATGAATATAGGAAATGATGCAAACACCCTTAATCTAGCTGATGACACTCCTGAAGTGTTGTTTGGTCCAAAAATAGAAGGGAAATTCCAAGAAGGAACCACTCTTCCCTTTTACATCAGTCTAAATATCCATGAAAAAATCCTGCACAATGCCATGCTAGACTCCGGGGCCTCGCATAATCTCATGCAAAATGTTGTGATGGAAATATTAGGCCTAGAAATAACAAGACCATATAAAGACTTATATTCATTTGATTCATGTAGAGTCAAGTTTCTAGGCTTAATCAAAGATCTTTGTTTTAGTTTGGCCCAAATACCTGCAAAACCCCTGATCATGGACATAGTGGTAGCAGACATTCCCCCCAAGTATGGAATGCTTTTATCCAGAACTTGGGGAGCTAAAATTCAGGGAAATATTCAACTTGATATGTCCTATGCCACTATTCCTATGTTTAACCAAACTAGAATACTCTATCGGGAATCGCACATGAAATATATGGCCAGTAATCAAGAAAGGCCAGATAACATCTCGATGTACTATATGCATTCTGATCTGAACTCTTTCATTTTACACATTGATGAGGAAATTTAAGAACAACCAGGAGGATTTGAAACAAACTTAGACCCACCACATCAGCTGCCCCAATTTCTCTATGATGAACTAGACACTCAGAATTATCATGACCATGATCAGTTATGTCTTGAGGAAAGAGAGTTTGTGCCTTTTGAAACAAGGATAGAGTAAGAAGCACAAACCATTATGTACCATCAAGAAAATTGCTCAAACATTAGGAAAACATCAGCAGTAACATCAGGATACTTTTTCAGAACAGAGGCATTAGAAGACTTGCATATCACAAACCTCTTTGAAAATCAGGGGCAGGGAAGCTTAATGTTCTTACCATACCTTATGAATTTACCATCACATAACTCTACCCCTTCAAATGAAACCATGACTGTAGCCATAACAGCTCAAAATCCAGGAGACATGTCTAAAAAACTTCTTATGAAAGGATATGATGACTACAATCCAAATATACCTGAGTTGTTTGAACTAGCTAGTGTTCTGCCACTGCACCAAAGAACTAGAATTGCTAGAATTTGCAATATTATTCAAGATACTACTTCATGTAGAGAAAACAGTGAGAAGCACTATACCACTGCCATCACTCCAAGAAACAACTTCGACAAAAGAAAATACAAAAATCTTGACCAAACAGCAGTAGTCAGGGATAAAACAACTGGTCATAGGATCTGTTTTGATTTTAGAAATACTAATACAAACCCTTGTGACAGCAACTATATCCTTCCTGCCCAAGACCATGATATACCAATGATAAGTTCTTTTAGTCATGTGTCTTTGCAAAATTATGTTTCAGGATATAGCCAAATAATTCCTTTGCAAAGCAGACAGCTCAAATAATTTTTCAAGTATGCTGGAAGTAGTTCCATCTTCAAACCTAGAATTGCAAAACCACCGGATATCAAAAACATGTTCCTAAAATCCGTGTTTCCAGTTCTAAATTTCTGCATTTTGACATACCTTGATGATGTCATCATATACTTCAAAAATGACAAAGAATATCTGCATTGTTTGAAAAAGATGTACAACAAAAGAAGGAGTGGAAATCAGAGGTATAAAGAGGTATAGCGGGAAGATACGGGGTTGTTCAAAGATTCATGCATGAATCCTTATGTCATGTTTGAAAGAGAAAATTTTCCAAATTTTTCTTTTCAAGAGCTGAGTGGACCAAGAGTGGTAGGAGATCCTTATGAAGATAGGATGCTTAAGTTTCACCATTTCCAAGATTTCTGAGTTAAAACATTTTCAATCATTGTATATACCATTGTTTGAAAAATAAATAAATAAACAGAAAATTCAAAAAAAATAGAAAAATAGAAAAAGAGGACGGTTTGAAAAATAGAAAGAAAGCCCCATGTTCCAAAAAATAGTCATTCTGAAAGCGCGCAAGTCTAAATGCTGCTACTAGTGCTCAAATGTCTTGTTCAGTTATCTAGCTTAGTCATAATTGAACATGTTTTAAATTTATTTGCTGATAAGTTAGTGAGAGAAAAGATTGTCAAAATTGTGTAATCTTGACTAATCAAAGAAATTAGATTAGGAAAAGATACTGGTTCCACATGCTCAAAATAGAACCAGAGAGGAAAGCAGGGATGAAAAACAAACTGTGTGTCCTAGCCCTGATTTTCTAGATCTCATTTTATGCAAAATAATATTTGTGTGCAGTTTGTCTTTCATGCCACAAGTACATGACAAATCAGACTGTCTAATCCTGATTTGATCATTTTTCAATTTCATGTTTTAGATTAGAGAATAAAATCCTGTCAAACAGCTTAACCTTGATAGTCGATCCAACATAGGTAGAGAAACAAAGGAGTTCATCAGCTTCATCTGAACTCCCAGCCGATATAAGTGTAGAATTAGATAGTGTCATTTTTAAAAAATATTAAGTCAAAGGATTGCTAGTCCAAATGCACCAGAAATAAGAAAAAATGTTAGGAAATATAGCAGGGTAGGTAGAAATGTCTTGATGCTAATCATGCTATTAATTTTCAGAAATAGCATCAAGGAAGAAAGAAATTTGTGCCAATGGATAAGGGCACTAGTCTTCAAAGAACCAAGATCTGAAATTCTGGACACCTCCTGAAAAGGAGCTGCCCTCCCCAAATGGAGCCACTATTAGTCATCAGTATTTTTCACCTGTAGATGATGACTATTTGTTAAAGCCATTTTTTTTAGCAGCTGATCTCCAATTTGTCAAAATTGTCAGCTAGAAAACACCCATTAAAATTTTTTCCCTCCTACCTTTTCAATCAGCCTGTGATGAGTAAAACCTAATTGTCAAGCCCTATCTAGTCTCATTCATACAAACTTGTCCGTCAGCTCCAAAGAGAATACTCCAAATCTATCAAAAATCTCCCCTAAGTTAGGTAGTGGCGCTTTAAGCATTCCTCCCTTGGAAAACTATCCTAAAGCCAAAAGAACCTCTGTCTAATATCAACCAGTCATAGATAATCTTCCTATTCTTCAAATAAAGCTTGATACACCCTTAAGTCATGCCACTAACAAACCTTGATGTCTCAACAGTGCATATGCCACAAGTCAAACTGATATTAGGTGGATTTACAGTGTTTCAATGTCTTTTTCAAAAGTATAAGTGTACCAATGTTCCAGAAGACATTATTAAACTTAACATGAGAAAAAAACTGCTTCTCATGTGGTTTTGAGCCTGGGATGCAAGTACTGGACAGAGAGGTATTTCAATGAGCTTCTGCAAACACAGTCAAAAGGTTAGTGACTTATGACTAGCAAGTAATACTCTGCAGATACTGGTCAGGTTTCTTCTGATGTCTAAAGATGCATAAAGGTATTTTAACAATAGGATTACATATTTCAGAGAATTTCCCCTCATGGCATATTGTCAATTTGTCACTTTTATTTACTTAACTGTAAATAGGCACTACAAGGAAAGATGACACAGTTTGAATAGAGAGATGAAATAGCATCATTATGAAAAGACTCCTCCAAACATGAGCAGAGGGTTGGGTGACTGTGTAAAACCTCCTCCAAATATGAGCAGAGGGTTGGGTCACTTGTTGTAAAACATCCTCCAAACATGAGCAGAGGGTTGGATGACTGTGTAAAACCTCCTCCAAATATGAGCAAAGGGTTTGGTCATTGGTTGAAAACCTCCTTCATTTAAAAGTAGATGGTTGGGAATATTATGCTGGCCTCCTTCATTCAACAAGCAGAGGGACAAGAACATAGGTGTACCCTCATTCAAAAAAGCACAGGGTTAACAATGCTGCAAATGGCCTAAAAATCTTGTTTACACCCTATCTCCCATAGAGGAAACCATTGATACAGCAGTGGTATTTTCAAGAGGTGCTTACATGGTTTCACTATTTGAAAGATAGAGTTGAAATCAGTAGAAAGCAACTAAAGGCTTATGATTAGAAAAATGGTGTTAAAAACAGAGGTAAGCAGTAGTACTATGATAATCAAAGAGGTTTGGTTTTTCTTCTATCAGAGATCTCCTTCAAAGGAAACCTACAGCTAAAGTGAACAAAATTTGGACAGGCTCATCAATGTGAGAAAAGGGTATGGCATGTGTTTTAATTTCAGAGACAACATTCAAAAAATCAATCCATATCACTATCACAGTCAAAGGCCTTTTATGAAACATGTGAAAAAGCCTTGCTGTTTCATATGATTGCATTGAGGGTCTCTAAAAGCATTTTTCCTTGATGAACAGATATAGGTAAAGCCATGGGTGAATGCAAATAAGGTTTGTCATCCACGGTCAAAGGAAAATATCCAAGGGTGCCTAACTGTTTTGATCAAACTGCACAATAGCCATAATTATCATCAAAACACCAGGAGAGCAGAAATTTTCAAAGTAAGTTTTGGAGTTGTGAATCATCTCTTTCCAAGATGTGGCATGAGGGTGCTAAAGGTCTCTTTTTCTCATGTTTACAAACGGTTTCCTCCAAAAGATACAAAGTCACATTTTTGGAGAGGGCATTGATATCTATCCAAGTGATTTTCCCAACACATAGGCAAAGAACACTTTCATGATAAAAACCATGTTTCTTGTCTAAAAATTCAAAGGATATACAGTGCTTAGAGATACAGAGGTCACAAGCAAAGTCACCTAGAGAAATAATAGTTGATTTGTCAACTTGAAGATGGCCTCCCTCACAAAAGGCAGAGGGTCAGTTTTCTTAAGGTTCTCACCGTGCAAATTTTCTCATACAAATGGCTAAAGAGATACTAAAAACAAGTTTCATGTTATATCAAAGGACCCTCATCGGCAAATGAAGGCTCTTTTATATAGGCTTCAGAGAAATATAGCTAAATAAATGGTGAGACAACGGTTAAAAGACTGCCCGAATTACAACTACACTTATTCAAAGGAATTTTTTGTTTTAAAAAGAGTGAAGAGGTCTTCAAAATCATAAAGACAGTGATTTATGTTGTTTTAAGACAAAAAGGCCTTTGTAGAATCCAAACCCTCACAACATGACTACAATTTTTTTTTGGCTTTTTCATATTTAAAAGGCAGAAGAGACCATTGCAAAGTCTCATTTGCAAGTTTCAAAACACGAACAAATGCTCCATCAGTTCTTTCACCGGAGAAGCAGGCATTTTCAGCTTTTTTTCAGAGTTTTAAGGCCTTCAAGCCTATGCGGCGCACCTGGAAAAGCACGCAGCACACCTGGGAGATGAAATACAAAGGGTCTACGTTGTTGCGTGGCGTGCCTATAGCGCCCGTTCAAACACCGCCCGAGGGCGACCCGACTGCCTTTCCACTGCGCAACGTTCTTTTCATAAAATGTGCCGCTCACTCCTTTCACCTTCTAACAAGCTCTAAAGCTACTCAAGCAATCGACCAAGGCCCTTGGGTTTTTCTTTGAGGTATTTTTCATCACTTCATGGTAAATTTTAATTTTGAAGGAGTGTTTTGGTATAAGGAGAAATAGTGCTTTTGAAAGCACTTCATCTTCGAAAAACCATGAGATAAATAGTGGCTTTAAAGAGAAATTTTTCATATAAAGAGCACAAGAAAAAAACAGTGGTTAGAGGGTGGGGTGTTTTTATCAGTTTAAAGGGCCTTAAATTCTTTTTAGAACAGTGAAAACCATACACAAATTACAAGACAAAAATACACAGTGGTAGAGGTCTCTAATCAATTTGAAGAGTGTCCTAAACAATGTTAAAACAAGAGCAGACTTTGTTTAAAACTCAAAGGGGAGAACAATGGTCATAGTTTGAAGGCTTTGTCATTTTAAAAGTGTGCTCTCTGTATGGTGAAAAAGAAAACTTTGTTCGGCCTCCATAGTCCAAAAATCAGTTTGTAATTGAAAGGTTTCTCAAGACAGCTCAAGGGTGTTTTGTCTATCTTTGTATAGAAACAGTGAACAACAGAAGAATATTGTTTGAATGAAAGGTGTTCTTATCAAAACAAAGGTTCCTTCTTCACTAAGAAATCACAAACAAACCTTTCAAAGACTTTTCCCAAGCACGGTGATAAACTGACTATTTGTTTTTTATTTGACAAACACTTGTTGATTGGCATCAAAGAGGATTAAACAGTGTCTTATAAGAAAGACAGGGGTGTGGTTGAGAAAAAATTTCAAGGGCCATTTGAGACATCTTTTTTTTTCAAAGAATATTCAAAACAAGATGCCTCCCAAGCAGGACAGTAGAATTGGCCTCCACAAGAGATTTGAACCTATTTCAACTGAAGAGGTAAATGCTCATCCATCAGTACTGTTTAACTTTCATGAGGTTGGATGTTTAGAGTTTTGTGAAAGGGTGCAAGAGGTGAAAATCTATTCCCCTTTGACACATATTTGTGCTTTGATATTTCAAGGGAAACACTTTTAGCTGGCAGGCTTGGATTTCAAGTTCTCTCCTAGGTCCATTTCCAAGGCCACCAAAATCCCTTATGTCGGAGAGAAGTGGTTTAAACAAAGCCACTTAAAATCATAACAATGCAAACCTTTTTTGAAGCCTGAGCATAGAGATACATGTCCATTCATCTTTCCCTTCTCATATCTGTTGACTAGTTATGCCCCCCTCATGAAGATAATCATGAAATACTTCACTTGTGAGGGAAGGTTCTCCCGGGTCTATGCTTACCATGTCTGGTTGCTCATGCATTTCAAAAGAGCCAAATTGTTAAATCTCCCTTTCTTCCTCCATAAAAGTATTGAAAAAATGGCCTCCACTGTTCAGAAAAATCCTCCTTCTCAGTAGTCAGCTTGCCTTTTCCATCATTCCCTCATCAAGGTTATCATTCTTCATCATCTTGAGAAGAAGGAAATCTTCTGGGACACTTTCATTGCACATCCATATTTTTCCACTATTCCTTCATTTCATACATCTCCTTCACCTTCCACTCACCATCCTTTTCCTTCTTCAAGAAAGCCCATTCCTAAGAAGCTCAAATTTCCCATGATTGAACAAGAAGAAGGGCATGATGATGAAGAAGAGCATGATGATGAGCAGCAACACAGTGATGAACAGTAGCATGATGAAGAAGGGAAAGATGAAGAGGAGGAACATCATGATGAAGAGGAGGAACAACATGATGAAGAAGGGCAACAAAGTGAAAAATAGAACAGTGAGGAAGGGCAGCAAGGTGAAGAGCATCACAGTGATAAAATGTAGCACATTGATGAAGAGCAGTGCCATGAACAAACTCAAAACAGTGAGGAGGGGAATGATGAAGAAATTGAGCATTTTGATGAGTATATTGGTAGCCCTCACAGCAGCAAAAAAGATGAAGATGAATCCCAAAACATTGAAGAGACAGAGCCTCAAAGTCCTAGAGACAGAAAAGGCAAGATTAAAGAGGGAAGCCCTCAAAAAGACATGAAAAAAGACAGTCAAATCATCCATGAACAAACTCAAAACAGTGGCAAGAATGATGAGGAAAGTAACAAGGGCAAAGAGCCAATAGAGCATGTGCTAGCTGCCTCTCCTAGGCAAGGGGCCATGCTTTCTTCTCCAAAAGTGGCCAAGCCCCGGACATCAAGGAAAAGGGTGCCTAAAAATATAACTCGAAATGTTACTAGGGCCCTCCGAAGCAAGGGGAAATTGCCCAAGAAACCCATTGTCGAATTACCCAAGAGGAGGAAGACTAAGAACGCCACCCAAAGCAAGGGAAAGGAGAAAGAAGAAAGCAACCATGAAAAGTAGAGGGAATTTGACATAATTCAAATCCAAAGTGATGATAGTGACAATGAGGCCTGAATCCTAGAGACTCTCTTGATCAATAGAGAAAGCCAAATTGATTCTTTGAGGGCATATCTAGAGAGGGCTAGAAACTTCAATCACGTGTTTCAAATTCAAAATAAACAGATGAGTGTCCACATGGCGGTATATGAGACACGGGCCATCAAATAAAAAAAGGAGGCCTCCAAGGTGCAAGTTAGATTGGAAGAACTCATGGGCAAGTTCAATGATAGCAAAGATGAAGATCAGCCCAGAAGAAAGAGGCCAAGGACCATGGGACTCAAAAGAGCCCTTGAGAAACAAAAGGAGGAAGAAGCTGCCCTTCTCCAATCTATTCCTCTCACTACTTTGTTCACCCAAGAGATAGAGAACAATCGAGAAGCATGGCTAGAGATGGTGAATGATCACTTGGAAAAGAAGTTGGAGAAGGCCAATAGAGATTTGGACCTTCAAAGGAGGATGACCTAGCACTATAAGAAGCTCAATCAGTTCGCCCAGCGGAAATTGAAGGCCACACAGGAAAAATTCAAGGAAGCTCAAAGGAGGCGCCCGACACCAAAAATGAAGAAAGATACCTCAAAGCTCCAAATTTTGGCCTCAGCTTCACAGCATGTCTCTGAAAACCCTTGAGGGTCATGCTCGCCAAAATTGGGCGAAATTCAACAATTTTTGGTTTTTTTTTCATTTTTGGGTTTTTGGCTAAAAATCATTGGGCATCACCATTTCTATTTGGGGCATCCTCAAAGGATGAGAATGGTATCATTGGATTCCATAATTTTAGGGGCACCTACTCAAAAATTTTCAGATCAATTGAAGATGATTTTCTCCCCCAAAATGGCGAAAAGCACTCACTTTTTCCACGCTCTGCCCCGTTTATCAGAAAGGTCTATTTTTTGGGTTTCTACACATAGGTCAATTTTTGATAGAATTACATTGATAAGTTTGGAGAAAAATAAGAATTTTCAGAAAATAGACATTCATAGCTTTCCAACGAGCCATCACATGCCTCGTTTTGACATCGGGAAGGCCTCCAAATGTTGTCGGCAAGACAGAGGACTTTCTGCTGATATATTTCTTAAGTATTTTTGTAAAAAATGAACCTTTCTAAAGTGACTTTTCCTCATGTGCGTTTAGCTATTTTTGGGCATGATTAGTTATGAAAATTCAATATATTTTCCTTTTTTAGCATTTTTGAGATATTTTATTAGATATTTTGTGCCTTGGGCTTTGCAAAGCCTCAAGGACAAAATCAGATATTTTTGATGGGCCAATGAGATTGCAAGTTGCATTACATCTTGGCCTATATATTCTAAGAGACTTCATTGTAAATAAGGCTGAACTTGATGAATAGAAGCAATATATGGTTATACAAGCTTGGAAGAAACACTTGTCTCATGCATTGGATATTTTCTTGAATGTTTTTGGATGATGAAGGAGGTCTGTTGTTGGATTCCTTGGCTTGGTAAAATGGTATAGTGTCCCTCTCTGTTATGTTTCTTAGTTTTCATTCATAATTCCATGTTCTTGCTTACTATAAGACAGTAGAGAATAGATTTGAGACATGCCCTTGGAGGCACCTCAAGTTTCATGTTTTTTTATAGCTTCTATGTTTTCTTCCTTCTTAGTCATATCAAAGAATCCTTGATTTCTCTTTGATAACTAAAGAAATTGTTTGTTTGTTTCATTTATGGTTTTATGCATGCTAAGTATGATTCACAGTATGCCCTGCTTACTCATGGCTAGTCATAGCTCCACCTCTGAAACCTTTCTTTGATTGATTAGATTGTCATTTGTTGAACCAAGAAGGTCTTGTACTGATCTTCCCCTTTGCTTAAAAATATGAAATCTTGCTTCAAAGTGCCCAATAGCTTGAAATACTATGCTTAGGCATTTCCTCATAGTGATTTGAGTTGTTTGTTTGTCTTAAATGATTTCCTAAAGTTAGAGAGTCATATATCTCTATGCATGGCTTGAATGTTTATTTCTATGCATTGATCAGTTTATAGTTACATTTCTCATGATGAATGGTTAGCCCTACCATGTTTGTGTCAGCTATTGAACTATTTATGTTGGAAATCCTTTGTTCTTCACAAATTTAGTGTCCATATCACTCCATTTTACCTCGATCAAATCGACCCTTCAACAACCTTGTATCACCATCTGAAAGCTTTCTTGACCTTTTCAACCCCATAGCCCAGTTGATCTGACAATATTTTTATCTATCTTAGTCTTTGATCAGTTCATCCCTCACAAACCTAAAAGCAAAACCAAAAAATTACTTCATAACTAGCCTAAAATCAAAAACACAAGAAGCAAACACATAGATATCCCTTACACAAATAGAGAGAGCCCTCTCTGAGTCTAGGAAGGCTAGGTCCTTGGGCTCCAAAGATTGGTTTGATGTTACCCTGTCACTTGGTTTGCCTATCAGCCAAATCATGGGACCCTAACAACCCGGGGCTTCTCACAGATTGAGGGGATTGACTATGAGGAAACCTTTGCACCTGTCGCAAGGTATTCTTCCATACGGACGATTCTTGCTCTCTCAGCGCAGATGGGGTGGCACATTGATCAGATGGATGTGAAGACTACATTCCTCAACGGAGTCATTGAGGAGGAGGTGTACATAGAGTAGCTCGAAGGTTTCGAGATCTTCAGTAGCGAGTCACATGTGTGCAGGCTCAAAAGAGCATTGTATGGGTTGAAACAAGAACCTTGTGCTTGGTACACACGGATAGACAGTTATTTCATCGGACTTGGATTCTCCAAGAGTGAGGCGGATCCGAACCTATACCAGATTGTGGTGGAGGGTAATTTGCTAATCATTGTACTCTATGTAGATGATTTGATTCTGACAGGTGATGAATTGTTGATACACTCATGCAAGGATAATCTTGCAAAGGAGTTTGAGATGAAGGAATTGGGCCTCCTTCATTATTTCCTGGGATTGGAGATTTGGCAGCGCAGTGATGGATTGTTTGTGTCTCAAGGCAAGTATGCCTAGGAGATATTGGAGAAGTTCAACATGCAAGGCTGCAAGCCTATCGACACTCCTCTTCCTGGTGGATGGAGGAAAGAGGATGCTACATCGGCAAAGGTAGTGGATGCCACTGTTTACCGATAGTTGGTGGGGTCATTTATGTATCTAGTCAATACATGACCCGACATATGCTACGATGTTAATCAGCTTTCACAAGCTATGGTTAAGCCTACCAAGCTCTTTTAGAAGGCAGGCAAGCATGTATTGAGATATCTCAAAGGCACATCGGGATATGGATCATGGTACAGACAGGAGGATGAGTTGAGGTGGCATGGCTTCACGGACCAGTACTATCATATCAGAGATTGTGTGCAGCGGAAGATCATGTTACTTTCTTACATTCCTACGGAGGATCAAGATGCTGATATCTTGACGAAGGCGCTCACCAGGAGAAAATTCGAATACCACAGGGGCGGGATCAGGGTGGCAGATAATCCCTATCTTGTTGAGAGGGAGTGTTGAGATTGCAACAAGATGATGAACTTAGTGAAAAGAGTCGCCTTCACTAAGTGGGCCCACGGGCTATTTTTGGCGCAAGTCTATTTTTAGACATGTCGATCATATTCTATGAGTTGCAGGATGATATTTGTGGATGGTTGGTCAAGTTGAAAAAATAGATGGACTTATATTTTTAGACATATTGGGCAGAATCTATTTTTATATTTCCAGTCTAAAAATAGATATGTCGAATATTATTAGCTCTTAATAATATTTGGACTATAAAAATTATTTTATTCTCTTAGAGCACTTCAGTTAAGTGCACAGATGTGGCACAAGAGCTAACAGAAGGAATTATGCTATTCTTGAGGGTTAAGTGGAGCTATTGCATGGAGACTTTAGCTAGAACTGATGTGACAGAGTTTGGTGGAGTTATTGAGGTAGTTGGTGGAGTTGTGTTCAGTTTAACTTAGTTAAACATAGTTGAGCTAGTTGTATCTATTCTAACTGATTGATACACTAGTGAGAGTGGTGTGAATTAATTATTAATTAATTCACTAATTATTAACTCATTAATCAACTAAAGAATACATCATTTAACTACAGTGCATGGACAGTTTCAGTGGAGACCAGTGGAGAGGTAGGTGAAAGGGCAGTGTGACTATCAGTTGTGACTATAGTGTTGTAGGAATTGCAACACACAGTGGTTGGAGATGCCAATGAGGATTGCGTGAGAAATTCTGGACCAATTCGAGTTCATTCAGAGCCATTCTTCAACAGTGATTGTGCAGTAGAGGCAGGCTAGCAAGTGGCAGAGATCGGTGCATGGGATTTTCTAGATCGGACCTGATTAGTGTGTAGCAATTGGAGATTGTACTGAGAGCTTGTGAGGAGATTTGTATGATGATTGTTACATGATCTATATGACATATAATATACTTATAGTTGGGGGTTTTCAGCTTTAAGCTTTCCCATAAATCACTGTGTTCATATGTGTGAATTTTTATGGTTTTAATGTGTGCATGCAATTGATTTTATTTCCGCAAGTAATGATCAATGATAGAAGAGATTTTGTATTGTGCATGAAGTCAAATAGTGTGTGATAAGGAGAATATATGATGTATAACATATCATTTATATAATTTCTACATTTTAGACAAACCAGGAGGTGTATTTAAATTGAGAAAAACAT
Source organism: Pinus albicaulis (assembly GCA_034641835.2). Taxonomy (NCBI): domain Eukaryota; kingdom Viridiplantae; phylum Streptophyta; class Pinopsida; order Pinales; family Pinaceae; genus Pinus; species Pinus albicaulis. Next base: position 1,826,251,753 of record CM076578.1, on the reverse strand, counting down.
ATAAAATATTAGCATACCAATATGAAAAAAGAAAATGATCTTCAATAATGGGAGTTGGAAAATCCTCCTGTTCATCTAATGCACCTATCATGTTTATATCAAGAGCTTAAAAATTAGACTCAACCATTAATCTTGCTAGTCCTTGGCCTTTTATGAGCTTAGTGGGCTTGATTTATAAATCATATTCAAGTATCACAACAATCCACTTTCCTCTTTTGCCATTTGTGTCCTGGGTTAAAATGTCTTTTACAATTGAACTTGGCACAAATGCAATTATGTGGGAATGTAAAATGTAAACTCTGAAGTCTTTTAAGGCTTTGACTAAGGCAAAGGCTTGTTTTTTCATGATATTGTACTTCAGAGGTGCATCTCTTAATTCCTTACTAAAGAATGCAATTGGCTTCTCTTGTCCCTTCAAGTTTTTCTGTAATAGGACAACAACCACTGTGTGTTCTAATGCAAATGAAAAAATAAATAAAAAATCCTTTATAAAATCAAAACTAATGAGAACTGGTGTTTTGGTTAATGCTTGTTTTACCAGTTCAAATGATTTCTTTTCTTCTAAGGTCCATTTAACTCCTTCTTCCTTTTTCAGCATGTTTTTTATATTTCTAAGGAGTTCAGCTAGATTGGGTATGAACCTTCTCAAGAAATTAATCTTCCCAATGAAAGATTGAAGTTCCTTGATGTTTCTAGGATGGTTGATTTGCAATATACCATCGATCCTCTTTGGGTCTATCTTTAACCCCTCTTATGATATGATGTGTCCAATTAGTTTTCCTTCTTGGAGACCAAACCTTGTCTTCTTTGGATTTAAAGATAGCCCATATTTTCTGTATTTTTCAAAGACTTTTCTCAACTGTTCTAAGTGTTCTTCATCTGTTTTGGAAAAAACAGTGGTATCATCAAGGTAAATAATGACGAAGAAGCCTAATTCTTCTGAGAATGCAATATCCATGGCTCTTTGAAATATGGCACCAACGTTCACTAAACCAAAGGGCATTTTCATATACATGAAAGTACCCCAAGGTGTAGTAAAGGTTGTTTTGAGTTGATCATCAGGATGTACTAGAATTTGATTATAACCTGAGAAGCCATCTAGCAAATAAATTATTTTAGAACCAACTACCTTTTGTAAAATGTGATCCATCTTGGGTAAAGGGTAGTTTTCCTTTAATGAGGCTCTGTTTAAGTTCCTAAAATCAATGCAAAGCCTTATTTCTCCTATTTTTTTCCTAACTGACACAAGGTTAGACACCCAATCTGAATATCTAACAGGGACTATAATTCCAGCATCAAACATTTTCTTAATTTCTTTCTCAACTAGGGGTAATTGAATAGGGTTTACTCTGCGGAATTTTTGTCTATAGGGCTTCTGGTTTTCTTTGTGAGGTATCTTATGCTAAATGATCTATGTCATAGGATTTTAGATTTTCATAACTCCATGCAAATACATCAGAAAATTCCTTAAACAACTCAATATATTTCATTTTTATGTGAGTTGGCAATGTTTTAGACAATTTGATCATCTTTGGTTTTTGTTCACTGCCAATGTTACATTCTTCTACTTCAGTTTCAACAGGTTCCAGTTTTGGTTTTTTGGCAACATCATTTAAATCAAACAATTCTTCTAATGGGACCAGTCCTTTTTTCCAGCTTTGAGTGTTAGATTGCATCATTTCTAAATCTTATTTTTCTAAATATGCACTAATTTCTGTGGTATGTTCAAGTTTATTAGCTAACAGATTTATCTCAGCAATCTTTGGAGATCTTACTTCTTCATCAAGTATATTTTCTTCAATGGGACAGTCTGGGTCATACTCTGAATCTAAACTTGGTGGCTCAAATTCATTTCGGGACTGTAAGAAGTCTTCTACTTGTTTATCTCCATCAAACACTTGCCAGTATTTTTCATTGTCTGGGACAACTGGTCTAAATTTTACTTGGGTGGTGCACTTTTTGGTTTCATAAGGTGTTAGACAAGTTCTAGCAGCAAAGGCTAAACCATTGGCAAGGATATTTTGGTTTCTTGGGACAAAGACAAGTTGGAATTCATCAAATGTTTTTAATAAGTCCATGACATCATTTATATAGGCTCTAAGTCTGGGGTGCTTGGCACTATATTCCCCATTCACTTGCCTAATAATCAACTCTGAATCCCCCTGAACTTTTATCCTTTTGGCCCCTAATTTCTTCAATAAGTGTAGCCCTAAAAGGAGGTCTTCATACTCAGCTATGTTATTTGTACATTGAAAACTTAACCTGTAGGAATGCCCTTCAACATGATTGTTTTTAGTGTTGTGTATCCATATGCCTACCCTGACATCATTTCTAGTGCAAGACCCATCAAAATTCATTTTCCAGAGAGGATTGTTTTCAGAACTACTAGTTTCACTACTACCCTCTTTATCTTGTGTGCTTTTAGATTGCTCTTGTAAGTCAGCACTATGTTGAATTTGGTTTAGTTCCTCATGTTCTTCATTATGTTGAGGACTCTTCTCTTGACTCTCAAAGTTGAAAAAGAATGGATGACTATTTTGTAGCTCTAGACCTGTAATTTGTTCGCTGTAATTTTCTAATTTGGAAAATAGTTTTGATATTTTTGTCTTGTCTTCCTCTTTTTCTGTGTCTACCACTATGTTACAGTGAGGGGTGACCACTAAGTCAGTTAAGGTTTCCTACTCATTAAATGTTTCATGATTGAAGAGAATAAATGAGTCAAGGCTTGTATGTACAGAATAAAGAGGAGAGTTTTTTGGTCTCTCTTGGCTACTAACCATGTATTGCATGTGAGATTCCCTATAAAGTCTTCTGGTTTGATTAAAAACAGGGATAGTATCATATGCCATATCCATTTTCATTGTTCCTTGTAACTTAGCTCCCCATGATCTTAATAAAAACATACCATACTTGGGGGGTACATCAGCCACTACAATATCCATCACTAAACACTTGGCTGGAATTTGAGCTAAGTTTACACAGAGGTCTTTGATCAAACCTAAACATTTGACTCTACTGGAGTCAAAGGAGTATAGATATTTGTATGGTCTGGTGATTTCAAGGCCTAGACTCCTTATTACTGCTTTGGGCATTAAGTTATGAGAGGCCCTTGAATCATGCATAGCATTGTGTAAAATTTTTTCATGAATGTTCAAGCTAACATAAAAAGGAGGAACTGGTTCTTCTTGGTATCTTCGTTCAATCTTAGGACCAAATAAGAGCTCTGGTTGGTCATCATTGAGGTTGACATTTTCATTATTTTCTTCTATGTTGAAAGCTTTCAAAATTTGTGATCTATATACATCTTGGGTGACTAATTCAGTGAGGGGAACAGAGATCTTGATCTTGGCAATTTCCTGTTCCAAACTAAAAGGCATCTAATTTTTTAAAATGTTTGTTTCAGGATTATTAATCACCACTCTATCAGCAAAATCAACTTGTTGATTTCCTCTATTTACATCGGTCAAAATTGTTTTTATAGGAGCATTAGCTGAAGTACTTATACTGCGAAAGTCTGCACTCTGTTTTTCATTAATTTGAGTGTCTTTCACTTTGTTTTGATCAAAGTTTATAGCCATTGTTTTGTCTTTTTGTTTTGTAACTTTGGGTTTGTTCACAGGGCTGTTTTTTGCAGAATTTTCAGAGGTCTTGTTCTTGGGAGCTTCCTAATTCTTTTTACTCATAAGGTCATATTCTTTTGGAGTCTCTATGATGACATTTTCCAATTCTTGATAGTAATGTTCATCTTCCATTCTTCCATCATCATAGGGCGTATATAAACTTTGTTTCCTATTAATAAGAACATCAAAAGTATCATTGTCTACTCCCATCCTGTTTATGTCATCTTCCTCTGTTTTTTCAATTGTTTCTTTGACCTCACTTACATATTTTTGATGAAAAGGAGGTATAATATCCTGATCAAAGTCTCTTGGTCTGTTTTGAGGTTGGTTTCTCCTGAAATTCTGATTTTTATTTTGAGATTGATTTCTGTTTTGGGGAGCTGATTGGTTTTCTCTAGCTTGTGCTCTCTCAAGTATGCTCATCTTCTTCATCATTTCCTCCATCATTCATTCCATTTTTGAGCTAGATATGGAGGGTGCAGATTCCTCCCTAAATGATACTTTATTTTCATTCCTCACCCTTGATCTTTTCTCCATCAAATTCACTTCCACAGCAAGAGCTCCTTTTTACGTGTCTTCTAGAGTCAAAGGGTCTCTTTCTCTTAGTTGATAGGCCGTTTCAGGATAAAATCCTTCGGGAAACTTGTTCAAGGCTGAGCCTTGTGGAGGTTTAAATTCTGGGGGTAGGGCATTATATACACTATTGAATCTAGTGCAATAATTTTGAACACTTTCCCCAGTGTTTCTTTTGAGGTTATTATAATCTGAAAGTATTTGGAGAGGTTTTTTTCTAACTTCCCACTTTTTTAAGAACAATTGATGGAATTACAATCTAAGTTTGACAGTTTCATCATCAATCTCATTTCTGTCGAAATAGTCATTCATCTTGTCCACATGTTGTGAAGTAGCAGTAGCACCACTGGCATCATATAATGGTATCTTGGACTGATAGTCTTATGGCAGATTGACTAAAGGTAAAGGAAGGACTAAGGTAGCATACCATGTTGCCATTATAGGAGGTTGTGGAAAAAATGGGGGGTTTACAGGTGGAGGATGTAAGATGGGAGGGGATTGATGAAATGAGGTGGTTTGAATAGTGGGTGTATGTATAACAGAAGTGGATGGACCAGCAAGAGACTGTTGAGCAGATCTAGGATGAGAGAAACCAAAATTATGAAGGAAATGCAAATCAGGTGGAGTAGTTTCTCTGCTAACAATGTTTTCACCACTATCTTTGGATGAAGGTGAAGGCTCAAAGTATGTCTGATCTATATCATCAATTGAGCTAGTTCTGAATGGGTTTGTTAATTCAACTTGTGAATCTTGTAGAGATGTAAGGATTTTAGGAACAGAATTAGCTCTTTGGACTGATATGAAAATAATTGAAGCTTGAACCTTAGGAGATTTCCTAAGTATGCTTTCTGGATTATCAACTATCTCAGGAGGATTTGGGTCAGGATGGCTCCTTGTATGAATTATTTTCTAAGCCACAGTATTGTATCGTAGACCCACTATTTAGAAAATCTTAGCCAAATATGACAATATTTAAGAGGCAAACTAGTCTACTGACAAAGAAAGCTTAATCCTCAAAATTTTCTTTAATGAGTTTTAAATGTTGTTATGATAGTAATGGGTTCCCCAGTGGAGTCTTTAGATCTATTTAGAATTGTGGAGTCACCAAGTGGAAATTTTTAGCTTTAGAAGGTAAAATGTTTTATGGTCCACCACCATTGATAGGTTTGAATACCAATCTGAAATATTTTTGGGTTTTATAAGTTCTTTCAGTTCTATGGGTTATGAGAGTGTCCTAAATCTATTTCAACACTTAGCTATGGTGATGAGACAAAGAGAGTTTACTCTTGTGGCTTAGCTAGTTGGTTCCTTCAAGGTTTGATAAGGCTCTATGAGAATCCTAAGGGTTGCTAAGTTTGTCACTGATTCAAATAAGTCCTATCATGATTACCAACATGCTTGGTAGTGCTTGAAGAAGGCTACTTATACTACACTAAATACGGAGTGTTGTTTTTTGAGGATTTTACTCAGAACTCCCCAGTGGAGTCGCCATAATGTTAGGCCTCTGTAGTTTGCAATATTGGCAAATACAAAGCTGCAGAGCCTACATATGAACCACTTTGGGATTCTAGGATCTAGCCCTCCTAAATCCAAAGAGGGATCTCTCTATAAGTGCAAAGATTGACTTATCTTTTAAAGTTTGTAAATGTGATTTTAGGCTAGGTATTAAGAAAAATGGTTTGTTTTTTGGTTTGGTTGAGAAAGGGTATGATGAAGGTGAAGGAAGTCTATATGAAGGATGAAGGTGTAAATAAGTGGAAGAATGGTTCAGCTAATAAGATAGGGAAGGAGAAAATTTAATCCATTGGGCTATGGAGTCATAAGAGGATTTAATTGAAACAACAAGATTCAAGAGTGGTCCATGGGGCAAGTCATCTATGTCAAAGGATCTCTTTAAGTTGATTTTATGGAATGAAACAATAAGAAATGGAGTGAGGGAAATCAAACAGATGAAGAAACAAAGAGCAGTCTAAGATCAAGTAAGTACTTTGAAACTATCTTGGTTTTGGTATGCACTTAAGGGAAGACACAAAGTAATCTAAGATCAAATAAGTAATTCTAAACTAGCCTGCTTTTGATGTACTTTCGATAGAAAACATTTAAAACACTTATAATAGCTTAAGATCAAGTAAAGACTTTTAACTTAGCCTGCTTTCAGCGTATTCAAAAGGAAGACATTCATGATAAACATAAAAAGTAGTCTAAGATCAGGTAAGTACTTTGAAACTAGCCTGCTTTCAACATACTCTTAAGGGAACTCTTCAAAGAAACTGTTGGAGATGAACCAAAGGACAGGGCTAACCATAAACTTCTCTAGCTCAGCTTTAATCAGCAAAATTCTCAAGAAAATTCAAAGATAAAATCTCAAGTTGTGCTCTGGAAATATGGGCTTACCAACACTTCACTGGTTATACTCTATTGAATTACCTTCAAATAAACAATCAGCAAAAAACATAAAGGATAAATATTTTCAGTGAGATTTAGGGTACTTCAGGAGTAAATCCTAATCTGTATTTGTTATTCTTTATCAGAGAAAAGTGGACAGAATGGAAACATAAAGAAAAATCACAATTAGAGTGAGAAACACATCACCATTGACATAGACCAGGATCCCATGAATTAGCTATTTATATTTGATGTTCAAACCAGTTACAATCATCAAGTCCAGTAGGTTTCTACAGCTTCAAACTTCTCATCTCAACTTATGTATCTTCAATTACAAACAGGGCTACAACATCCTCAAAAAACTATTTACATGCAACACATATCCAGAGACTAACCCCTAAACTATCTTCTACAGAAGTATTTATAGAAGAAAGAGGAGGTAGTATGAAAGAAAATATCTCTAAGTTCAATTAATACAATTTAATGCTTCTCAGCCTTTGAGAGGCTCAAAAAAGAAGATTTCTGATGTTTTCCATGTATTAATTGGTTTTTATTAAGTATTTAGCTACTTTGCAGATTTTGTTGACTTTAAACTCTTTAGGCAGGCTGAAAATAACTCTTCCTGTCTTTAAACAAAATATCACTAACTAGGCAATAACTATGCCTTCTTCTGAGTTATTGAGGCTGCAGGTGGCACTTTGGTAGCTGAAGAGGATATTTGACCTCTGATGTGGCAGTGGAGGCCTCCTTTACTGATATTTTTCTTTGTTTTTTCCTTAAAACACCTTTAATCTGATTTTAGTCTGTGTTTAGGCTTTATTAAGCCTTGTTCTTTAACATTTTCTTTATCTCTTTAATCTGTAGGTTAAAACTCTGATCCTCGGGTTTAGGCATTAATCCCTTTATCATTTATTTTTCCTTCTGATACACTTTTTTGCTCTGTTTCAGGTGGCTTTATGCAGTTGGAGGGTTTCTATTAAACCCTGGATCATAATCCAGATGATTTAAACCTGGATTTGGAAACCCGCAGCTCCTTTTCTTCATTGGATTAAGGCACAGAATCGTCACTCCGAGCCTTTTTGTCACCTGTCTGTGACTGTGGAAAAACATAGATTAACCACCATTAAAACCCTGTAAAACATACAAATTTCATTAAGAAACCCTGTGGATGTGGTAAAGACTGCATCAGGGGCTCGTGAGGGAAGAGGAGCAGTGAGGAAAAAATATGGATGCAGCAGAAAAAAAGGAGAAAAACCCTGGCAGAGAAACTAACCAGGTGCAAATGGAGTTTGGGCGTGACGACGAACAAGAGTCGTTGGATTAGAATAATCAACTGTGGAGATCGTCTGATGAAAACATTTGGGAGAATGGATGAAGACAGACGAATTGGGGTCACGATATAATGAGAGCCGTCCGACCTCAGAGATCAACGGCCAATATTAAAAGTGAAAATATTCGGGAGCAAGTTAGGTGGAAAATAAAATGGGGGAGAGATTAAATTAGAACCGTAAGATCTTCGGAGATCGACGGGTAGGATCGAATCGGGAGCAACATTGCGGAGGGCGGCGGTTTGGCGGAAAACCGGGAATGGTTTTCGCGCGGCGAAATGGGGGGAGGTGGTATTGCTAAAAAAAACTTGATTCCATACAAGGAATGACACATGTATTTTCAAAACCGCCCATATCACGTAATTTTGAAACGTTAAGGCTTGGGCGCAAAATTACGCGATATGCAGTTCTGGCCGTCGAATGAGGGGCTCGAGATCCAACATTCCAGGTTAACGTGATGGATACAGAGATGCACAGAGGATGTATGCAGGGTCCACGATGATTGCAATAGTGCTTTGTCACGGAGCAGGTGGGTCTTGTCTTATCGCGTTACGTCCCGATCGTCGAATTAGATGATCGGACAGTTACGATTTAATATCGGGGTAGAGTTTTGAACGAGGAAAAAGGGAAGGCCAGATGAACAGGCGGAAGAGTGGGTAACCTGATGGCCATTGATCAATACAGATCTACGATCCATATTAACTTAGACCAAAATGTCAGGATAATGAAAAATAAAGGAAAGTAAAGGTTTGGGAAGGATTTTTAATCCTTTAAGCGCTCGTTTGCGGGGCTTCGACCACATGAAGGTAAGGTGCTGAAGGAAATAAGCCCTTAGGCACTTAAGAACCTCATAGTGTAAAAGAAGGTTTTTAGGCCAAAAAACAGTGATTTTTAAGCCAAAATGGGGGTTCCGATAGGTAAAAGGAGGTATTTTAAACCAAATAAAAGGGAAATATAAGGTTTAAAGGGGGGTTTTGATGATTTTTGAGGTTAAATGAAGGGATTTTGGAAGGATTTTATGGAGGAAACAAGGATGAAATGGTGGAATTTTTTGTGAGTGAAAGGAGGACTGAAATGATGGAAAATGGTACCTTTAAAAGAATTTTTTCTCTAAGTGAACAACAGGTACTTTGGGATTGATAGTGAAATAGCAGTGAAGATTATCTCAAAGGGTAATCATTATCATAAGACTTCAAGAACTCACAATTTGAACATGAATTGTTTCTTGAAGGCTAAAAAGATTTAGCCACCATTTGATATGACAAATTTTATAGGTGGCTAACACTCTGGAAATGACCCCAACACTTGTTGGCCCTAGCCTTCAAAAATATTCAAATGTACTAAAACACCTATAGATCACCTTTTTTTCCTCTGCAACCTGATCCATTGAGTTCCTAGCATGCAAATTAGCCAGGAATTACTTTTACTGAGCTCTGTTTGGTCAAAAATTAAGTGATTTATGACCAAAACTATTTTTGCCCCAATTTCTCCTCCAAACAAAACTACCAGTTAGATTTATAAATTTAGCAATACCGCCAAGATTGGCTTGCCTCCAGAAAACCCTCCAACTTTAATTTTGGGATTAATTAACGTAATGCATGATTAACATGCAGATAATTCTGTTTAGTGATAAGCATGGTTTAATGTGATTAATGGCGGATTAACGTGGGTTAACCACATTTTAAGTTAATTAACCATGTTTAAGAAATTTTTCCGGAATTTATTTGGCGCCCGATTCTTTGTTTGCGGCCACATGAGGAGGGGGGTAGCCCCCTCCAACCCCCAACCATCGGACATAGAATATTTAAATGAAAGTGGTGATCAATAAGGTTAAGAAAAACCTTGAAGGAGAGTTGGTAAGGCACGCAGATGGCTGGCGTGAGGTCAAGGGTTCGACCCCTGCTCTTCCACATTAATTTTGCTCTGCCGAATTTAAATACTCCTCCACCATTCCTATCAATGCTTCCAGGTTTGGATCCGCACTAGTTTGGTTAGTTGGACCTCCAAGTTTGGTTAGATCCACCATGAAGGTGGTTTGAAACTAATATATATATATATATATATATATATATATATATATATATATATATATATATATATATATAATAGCACCATACCATTTGTTGGGTCGTGAATACGACCACTTTTTAACACTTATTTCATCCAATTTTACTCTTCTTTATCAAATCATTTATTATAATTTATTATATAAATCCATTTTATAATGATTTATGCTCTTATGGATGAATATTATTTATTCTCCTTTATTTTTAATAAATTGATGATTATTATGCATAATTTTATCAATGATGGTTTATTAATATATTTTGTAATATCACTCACCATTTTAGCCTCCAAGATATTTGCCAGATTGAAGATTTGATCTCCAAATCATCATCAAATATTCCAACTCAGAAATTCGCTGGAATAAGAAGTGACAGTTTTACGGTTGATATTCTGGGAAAATGAAGAAGAATATGGAAAATCTGGAACATGGGTTTTGTCCAGAACGGGCCCAATAAATTCATTGAAGAACGGTTTACCCAAATTCGGACTGTATTGAGAGATACACAAGGTTCTTTGAGCACGATTTTCTCAGATTTGTTGTTGCGGCCGTCCTCCAAATCTCAGCTGCAAAGCCAAATTCGCCTTGCTTTTGTTGAAAGATTGTTGGAAATGTATTTTCTGGTTGATCAAGTTGTTAGGAGCAATCCAATATTGTTATGGGAGATCATATTTTCTATTTAATTTCTCTTCCTTCTAATTATAAAAGGAGAGCATGTATTATGTATTAGGGAGGATGGAGAACAATGGATGATTATTGAATTTCCTTTGTAACATTATAATTCCTTGACTCTTGTGAGAAAAGAGCAATTGATGTAAAAGCTATTCATGTTTTATTAATACAAAGAGGCGTTTTCGTTCTATTTCTCAAGCTCTGCAGTAGCCCAGTGGCGCTTTCACCGGCGGTTGAGGGCCCAACCCTAGTGGAGTGACCTGCTGTTTATATTTATATTCTTTTATTTCTATTGTGTGAAGTGTGTTTAATGTTTGTTTGAATTACAGAACTGGTTTACTGTTGTTAGATCAAATACAGTTATTGCTATTTCCTTCTTTACAAGAAGCATGATTCGTTGTTCGATTATCTTGTTGTTATTATAAAGCTTCACTGACTTGTATCTGCTTTAAGTTGTTGTTCCATTTCTGTTCATTATTTATTCATAGTCTTTGATTAGCAAATAGATTAGTTGTAGTTACATGTTGCTATTCCTTTTCAGATTGCGTTTCTTTTAAGTTGCTTTCATTGAATCTGCTTTTGTTTCAATTGATTTAAGATCTCCAACTATAGAGGATAGAGGATTTTTCTCCCAAGTCCCCAGATTGGTTATCTTGCATCAATTTCTAAGGGAAAGAGTTACTGCTACTGCATCCCTGATCGATTTTTTGCAAGATTAATGTAGTTTAATCTTTCCATTCATGTCACTGTAATTAGGTTTCTTTACAATCATTTGTTACTTTTGTATTTTTTATTTTGTACTACATCTTCACAGCATTGCTCTTGGATGAATTGCTGCCTCAGACTGAATACACTCTTGAAATAAAAAGTCGCTCCCGGATTGATAATTAATGTGAGATAAATAGGTGTTAAAAAGATACCTTTTATGCCTTGACATTTTGGCGCCGTTGCCGGGGAGAGTGTATGCTATTTAAAAGGAGTGATGCACATTTGACCTTTTTTTTCTGCTTGGGAAGAATTGGGTATTAAAGACAGAAGGTAAGAACCTACGCACTGAGCAAGAAACACACTTGTTCACTGGCCCACTTCACAGCAGAATTGAGTGAAAGCTTAAGGTAGGAGTGAATGCTTGCGTTTTTTTGAATTTTAGAGGTAGAGTCTTTTTTGAAAAAAAATCTTGTAATTCCACTCGAGTGGTGATGTAAGCACCATCCATTTCACTAACCAATTGATAGGAACATTTTAAGGAGGATCCTCAAAGAAACACCTGAATAACATCTTCTATTATGGTAAGAAATGGCTCACATTGCAACTTTCGAATTCCCTATCAAAGATCTAGGAGGAGTGACACAAATGCACATAATTCCCCCATTGTCTCTACCAAATTTTCATAGTTTGACAAATGAAGATCTAGATACATTCTTATTTGAGTTTGAAATACTTTGTAGAGGATATGATTATTGTACTAATGATGAAAGATTGAAAGTGTTTCCTCTTACTCTAAAAGGAGCAGCTCTCTGATGGTTCATGAGCTTAGGTGGAAATTGCATCCAAACATGGGAGGACATGAAGAACATATTCTTGAAGAAGTACCAAGACTATTGCAAATCCAATGAAGATATTTTCAGTATGATACAAGGGGAAGATGAAAGCTTGGAGGACTATGTAGAGCAATTTTGATACAACCTTCAAAAATCAAAGCATAAGCATTTGGAAAAAGAGATCTTGAAAACACTCCTTCTTAAAGGAATCAAAGATGAATTTTTAGAACTCTTAAATTTGATAGGAAAAGATGATGTTTTTCAGTTATCATATGATGATGTTTGTGAGTTGTGCATAAGGTATTCAAGAGGAATTTCCAAGGCTGGTAAGAATTCTAAAGAAGTTTCTTCTTTCTTTTCCAAATTTGATACAAGAACAGAAGACATAAGAGCTAAAATCAAGGTTTTATTTGAAAATTTTAAATATGATTTTATTAGCTCTCTAAATTCACAATTGAATGTTTTGCAGGTTCAGAGAAATCAAGAATTTGATGAAGTGTTTTTCCCTCATTACCAAAAGGAGCATCCCATAGATAATCACTCTTCTTTATCTAATTTGGAAGTAGTATATCAAAGAGATGCGGAAGCTGCAACAAGGTCAAAACCATGGAAATCATGGCCTACAGGTATGATTCAAAATACTTCCTCTCCATTCTCTTACTTGCATAATCCATTATGGAATACTCATATGTTAGGGCAGCCATGCCAATCTCAATATAACCACCACCAATCTTGTCTACAAGATTGGCATGGTTCATCTTATGATTGTATGACTATTCTTCCTCATCTTGTAGCACAAACACATCTTCCAGCTCTTCCACAACACCTTGCTTACCTATCAAAATCATCCACTCAACACAATCAACTACATCATCAAGATGCTTCATTCCCTACACAATCTCCTGCTCAACTCATTCCACACCCTCACCATAATAAACCAGTACAACATGCTTACAGTTTTGAACTGCAAAATTCACCCACCCTTCCCACCCATTCTATCTCACATGCACTATTGGAAAAAACTTACACTGAGATTCAGAATGTACCAAATCCAAAAATTGTGGAAGTTATGAAAGAAAATGAGGTTTCTTCTAGTTTGCACCAACAAACCATTTTAAAACCTCAAGAAATTCATGATACGATGGATATTTAAAATCAAGGAAGTAAAGGATATATTGAAGATTGGTTTCAATCCATCATTTTTTTGCAACATCACTTCATACTTCAACAATTTTTGGAACCATCTTTTCAAGGGAAGTTGGCTTTTCATACCCTAATTTTTATTAACATACATTTTTCAAATTTGAGTATGTATATACTAGAGTCCTTATTTTGGAAATGGCTCCACTAGAAATACTCTTATACGTAATCTTATTCATTCTCCAAATAAGAGTAGGATAGTGGAGAAAATAAAATAAATAAGGAAATAAAACAAACACATTTTTTTTTTTTTGTAAAAATAGTTGTTTCTTTGTTGCAACACGCTGTGCAATCAACATTGATGATAAATATTCTAATTTATTTGTGTATGTAGATTAATTATATTGAAAACAAAAATTCTACAAACACTTATATTTATTTTTATCATCAATATGGAAAAATTGCTTGAATATCATTTTTTTGGCTTGCGAGCTTGATGAAATTTCTGAAAACACAGTTGGGACAGTCATGTTTTGGGGGACCAAAATTGAATATTTTTAAAACCCATTTCTATCATAAGTATCCCTTAATGTCTACTTTCCAACCCAATTGTAATCATTCAATTTGGATTTGAAACGAAAAAGTTAGAACCAAAACATTGACAGGGTGTCTAGTAGGCAGCTCAGGAACAAAGTTGGGACAGTCAGTTTTTGGAGGCCTAAATGATTATATTTCTAAAACCTGTTTCTATGGGAGATTTCTCTATGAATCTGGTTTACAACGCAATTTTAATCACTCAATTTTGATATCGTATGAAGAATTTATGACCAAAATACTGACTGCCTATCATAAATCAGCGTTTTTGAAACTCTGTTTTCTCGGCTGTTCCTTAACGTATTTGACCCATCAATTCTTCTTGTCTTCAAAACCTGTTTGTACTAGAGATCAATAAATGAATCTAATTTAATATCCAATTTGAATCGGCTCAATCCATGATCAAACGAAAAATTTATGCTTTAAATACCAACTATTGGTCTAAGCTGGAAAATAAAAAATGACTCTATTATGCAGGTTTTTCTAAGAAAATTTGATATATCATAGCATTAAATTTTTAAAACCTGTTTCTATTGGAGATAAAAATTTGAATTAGCTCTCATTTTGCTTTTGAATCACTCAAATCGGACAAAAAACAAAGAAGGTATGATTAAAACACTGCTGGTCAGTATCGTCAACCACTGCTCTCCCGCAGGTAGCAAATATAATTTGTTTTATTTTTCTGTGGACTTGTTCTATAGAGTAACTACTTGTTTATTTTATTTCATAATTTTTGGATTAATATAGCCCACACACCTCTCTTTCCCCATGATTTAATGTTTTATTGTAGGTAGACACACGTTTTTTGCAAGTCCTAGCAGAACAAAAAAGGTCAATTTATGGACAAGCGATTCTTGAAAGAAATTTTAGTGAAACAAGGGCATTTCATCCAGTTCATTACCTAACAGATTCATAACAAGAAGAAATGAAGAATTGGTTTCCATTTGAAGATTCATGTCACTGCTGCCAAACATTTTTCAAAAGATCATTTTTTTTCCATTAATAGATTTGATATTCTCTTAGAAATAACATCATAGTTGTTGTAACTTAATAAAGTGTTTTTTCTTTTCTGATTTAATTTATGTTTTTGTGTTTCAGGTGTTAATCTCTTCAAATTATAATTTATGTTCCATTTGCAATTGAAAAATAAGAACCCTACCATGCAAGTTTCAGTTACAGAAGGCAATTCTTTGGCAGCACCAATTCTGTGAAAAAAAAATTTAAAATTTTTTTTTTTCCTAAAACTTGTACATAAACTTTCCTTTCTATTTGATTGGATTTGCTTAGCAATGGATTGCATATTAGCTTTGTTTTTTTCCCTATTTTTTTTCTTTTTGCGTGTTTATAGCTATTTGTTGTTCCTCTGAAGGAACAACCGTTGTTTCTCTTAAGAAGCAGTGCGTTTATGTGTTTATTTTTGTTGTTCCTCCCAAAAGGAATAACATTTTTGCTAATTAGTTTTGTTGTTCTTTTAAAAAAGAACAACATTTTTTTTGCATGATTTCGCTGTTCCTTTCAAAAGGAACAACACCGCATGATTTTGTTGTTCCCCTCAAAAGGAACAGCAACGCATGTTTTTGTTGTTCCTTTGAAAAGGAATAGCACCGCTTTTTTTTTTTGTTCCTTTCAAAAGGAATAACAGTTTCATTGTTCCCTTCAAAAGGAACAACACCGCTTGTTTTTGCTGTTCCTTTGAAAAGGAACAACACCACTTGTTTTTGTTGTTCCTTTCAAAAGGAATAGCACCGACTGTTCTTGTTGTTCCTTTCCAAAGGAACAACATTTTCGCAAATTGTTTTTGCTGTTCATTTCTAAAGGAACAACACTTTTTGAGTGCATTTTTCTTGTTTGTGAACAATTTTTTGAGGATTTTTTTGAATTTTTCATAACTTTTTGAAATACAAACATACAATTTATGAAAGGATACACAATCATACAAATTAAAGCTTACTGTAATCAGCAAATCAAAAGAAATCGTCATTTTTAAGAAAGTTGTTTAGTAATGATAAGAAAAAGGAAAAAGGGACATAATCAATAACATGATCTTGTTGTCTTGCTACCACTAAATTTATATGATCGATTATATTTATCATGTTGGTTCTTTCCCATATTTTATAACTTTCTTTGATTTTTACTTATGGAGTAGGAACAAGAGCATATTCTTTTCTATTGAGCTGTTCAGACTTCTTCCACCATCCCTACTCTTAAGGAGTGTTGAGCCATCTTTTATGAATAAATAGGAAAGTGGTATATGAAAAGAAAAATATTTACATATTTCATTAATAATTTTATAATTTGGCAGATGGAGGATAGGGGGTCTCATCAAGAGCCGGCCTACCATGTTCAAAAGGAAGCAAGTGAAGTGGAATTTCCATCATGGCCACCAAACCAGGGATATGGTCCAATGGACAATTGAAAAAATTAAGAAGTCCTTGGAATAGGAGGTCTCATCACTAGCCGGCCTGCCCACTTTTCACTTCTTCCCAGTGAATGGCATTGTGATTTATCTGGTCACCAAGCCAACACAATGGCCTCCGTTATGACAATTAACAAGCACTTCCTCAGCATAAATAAAGGACAATGGTTCCAAGGGTGAGAGAGCAACTCTGTCAAGGTTATGGACACCTGTGGGCAATAGAGCTTTGCTGATGGTATTGGAGTCACATTTATACACATCAATAGTAATATTAAACCCTTTTTCCTATATCTCTATTTAAATAATCAGATGAAAGTATGAATCTTTAACCTTTGATTTCGAACCTATTATACATGAAAATCACCATAAATCGATCACATTAGTTTAAGTGGGTAATAAATGCATTTGTACTTATGTTTATCTTAAGTTGTCCCTTCTCCTTATCTTTGAATCATTACAAAACGCTTCTATATCTATTTACGATTTATCACATGCATGGATTTCAGTAAATGATATAATTTCATTGATTGTATCATAAGTATGTATGTCTTTCCATGTTGTATAATTGATGTGCAGTACGCTGCCATTTTTCCACAATATTCATACTGCATTTCTACAGAATTTTTGTTGATTGAACTTTTTGCATGCATCTTATCTATTGCCATTCCAAACTGAAACTGTGGATTCAAGAAAATTGCATACAGAATCATGATTTGTTTACAAGAGAACAAAAAGTATGGGGGAAAATTCTATTCGCAGCACAATCACACTATTGCAACTAACAGCAAAGGCTCGTGAATGCACACATGGCTTCCACCTTTTGCATCACTTTCGGTATTCGCTCAGCCTACATCAGCTTCAGCAAAGGCCAGTCTCTACATGTCATTCCACATTTTTTCGGAGGTAACACTTGAGTTAAAATAACATAATTTTCTGATTTATTATGAATTTAGGGGAATTTCATGAAAATTCATTTAGCATTATTTATTATCTTTCATTCCACATCTTTACCACTTCCCATTCTTTTAGACACGTCTCATCTTTTAGTTTGGGGGAGTGTTGATTTCCTTCATTTCTTTATTATGACCATGTCAGTAATCTTCTTTGATATTCTTATTCATTCTCAACACCTCTCTTATTCCATGTTGTTTTAAACTAATCATAGATTTCAACAGATTTTAGCAACCACCTCTCTTTGTTTTCTAGCATCGCATGAGGACATGCTAATTCTTCAGTTTTGGGGGGGGGGGGGGAGAATTGCTACACATGATGGATGTTTTCCACTTTCTTTCTCATTTAAGGCATACAATTTCATTTGTATATAGTGCAGAAATTGATTTTCATATATCTTTAAAACTATGAACTGAATTCTTGTGATTTCTGGATAACAAAGAGGTATCATTAAAATACACAAACCCAGATAATTTCACGCTAAATTAGTTCATAAAATTTCGAAAATTATGCACTATCACCTACAACCATTTTGTTTATATCTCATGATCCGTGCATCAAAACGATCCGATTTTTGAGAAAATGATTAATGAGGGTTGTTGTTACTTATGTCACATTTTTCTGCAACTTCATATGCATATAGTTGAACATCAACTGTAAAAGTTGTTATGCCTCTATTGCTAGAATTGAATATTCATTATTTGAGGAAACATTCATTTGTTCCATCTATTTCATGAGTTGGGATGAACAATTTTCTTTGCTTGGTTAACACATGGGTTTTGTCTTTGGGTTGCATGAGAACATGCAATATATTCAGTTCTGGGTTGCATGAGGACATGCAATATATTCAATTTGGGGGTGTGTTGGGTCGTGAATACGACCACTTTTTAACACTTATTTCATCCATTTTTACTCTTCTGTATCATATCATTTATTATAATTTATTATATAAATCCATTTTATAATGATTTATGCTCTTATGGATGAATATTATTTCTTCTCCTTTATTTTTAATAAATTGATGATTATTATGCATAATTTTATCAATGATGGTTTATTAATATATTTTGTAATATCACTTACCATTTTAGCCTCCAAGATATTTTCCAGATTGAAGATTTGATCTCCAAATCATCATCAAATATTCCAACTCAGAAATTTGCTGGAATAAGAAGTGACAGTTTTGCGGTTGAGATTCTGGGAAAATAATGAAGAATCTGGAAAATCCGGAACATGGGTTTTGTCCAGAATGGGCCCAATTAACTTTTGCAAAGAATGGTTTACCCAAATTTGGCATATATTGAGAGATACGTAGGGTTCTATGAGCACGATTTTATCAGATTTGTTGTTGTGGCCGTCCTTCAAATCTCAGCTACAAAGCCAAATTCGTCTTGCTCTTGTTGAAAGATTGTTGGAAATGTATTTTTTGGTTGATCAAGTTGTTAGGAGCAATCCAATATTGTTATGGGAGATCATATTTGCTATTTAATTTCTCTTCCTTCTGATTATAAAAGGAGAGCATGTATTGTGTATTAGGGAGGATGGAAAACAATGGATGATTATTGAATTTCCTTTGTAACATTATAATTCCTTGACTCTTGTGAGCAAAGAGCAATTGATGTAAAATATATTCATGTTTTATTAATACAAAGAGGCGTTCTCGTTCTATTTCTCAAGCTCTGCAGTAGCCCAGCGGCACTTTCACCGGCGGTTGAGGGCCCGACCCTGGTGGAGCAACCTGTTGTTTATATTTCTATTCTTTTATTTCTGTTGTGTGAAGTGTGTTTAATGTTTGTTTCAATTAAAGAACTGGTTTACTGTTGTTAGATCAAATACAGTCATTGTTATTTCCTTCTTTACAAGAATCACAATTCACTGTTCGATTATCTTATTGTTATTATAAAGCTTCGCTGACTTGTATCTGCTTTGAGTTGTTGTTCCATTTCTGTTCATTACTTATTCATAGTCTTTGATTAGCAAACAGATGAGTTGTAGTTACATGATGTTGTTCCTTTTTAGATTGCGTTTCTTTTAAGTTGCTTTCATTGAATCTGCTTTTGTTTCAATTGCTTTAAGATCTCCAACTGTAGAGGATAGAGGCTTTTGCTCCCAAGTCCCCATATTGGTTATCTTACATCGATTTCTAAGGGAAAGAGTTACTGCTACTGCATCCCTGATCGATGTTTTGCAAGATTGATGTAGTTTAATCTTTCCATTCATGTCACTGTAATTAGGTTTCTTTACAAGCATTTGTTACTTTTTTATTTGTTATTCTGTACTACATCTTCACAACATTGCTCTTGGATGAATTGCTGCCTCAGACTGAGTACACTCTTGAAATAAAAAGTCGCTCCCAGATTGATAATTAATGTGAGATAAATAGGTGTTAAAAATATACCTTTTATGCCTCGACATCATTTTCAAAAACATTTCTATGACACCAATTCGACCTTCCAACCTTCCTGCCATGGGGGGTACGTGGCATGCCACGTGGCCCTTCCCCATTGGCCACCACATAATGAAATGCTAACTTAAATAAAATTCAACTTAGACTTAAGAACAAAAAAACTAAACTTCCTAATCATCATCGGTGAATCAAGTGGTGCCACTTAGCATAGTATCATTTGTTGTTTCTAGAGGATAAACCTGCAACTGCTGACTGTACCTGCCACATCAACACTGTACCTGTTCTGCTCATTTTTTACCTATTTTGGAAAATGAACTGTAGACAATAACTTAGCCATAGAAACTCGAATTTTGATGAAACGAGTTGTGCCGGAATCCCAGCGAAGAACTTTATCCAGTCATTCATGTTTGAAGCAATTTCGAGCACTTTCATTTTTTTGTTAAAACTTGAGCTTTAGATCATAGAAGGTCATCAATCTATGGGATCGGGTACCTATTTCGAACAATGATATTGTTCAACGCCCGATAGTTAATACAGAGTCTCCAAGTACCATCCTTCTTCTTTACCAACACGATTAGGCTCCCACAGGGTGATGAACTCGGTCAAATGTGGCCTTTCTACGTTAGCTCCTAAATCTACCTCTTGATTTCATCATTCTCCATAACAAAGCATCAATATATTGGTCCATTGGGCAGTGATGCACCTAGGGTCAGATCGATGGGGTGCTTGAACTGATAGTGCAAAGGCACCCCTGTGGGTGAGGTGAAGATGTCCCCATACTCCTCCATGACCTTGTCAATTTGTTGTTGTTGTATGGAGGAGCCTTGTCTTGAGGTTGTGGCCATAGTCTTCTTCTTGCCCCAGGGGCGGATAATTAGGAAAACAAATTTCCCAGTTTTGGAAATGAGCTTACTCCATTTTTTTGCATTAACCAAAGAGATAGCCACAAGTGATGGTACCTTTGGTATCTTGTATAACTTATTTCCAAAAGTAACAATAGCAGAGCGAGGTCACAATTCATACAAAACATTTCACTTCCACAAGTATGTTTGGCCTAATAATACATCACAAACATCAAGAGGAGCAATGTCACATAATACCTCATCTGTTAAGGGCTTGATGTTGTAGGGAAGGTGGCACTGCTGGATGATGTGGAGATCTCATCCTTGGTGAAGCCACCCGATGGTGTACGAATGTGGGTCTGTTGTGGTCGGAAAGCCCAACCGCTTCACAACCTCTACTAAAATGAGGTTCTTTTGGCTCCCACTGTCAACAATGAACTATAGTTGGGAACCATTTACCCACATCTGGGAGTGGAAGAGGTGCTCCTCCTCCTCTGGATCTTTTGGTTCCTCCTTCTAGATCTTTGTAGTGGCAATGGTGGCATTGGGCTCCGCATTAATAATCTGCTTCCCTTTTTCATTCCCCCTGCCAGGTTTTGATTCAGATTCGGAGCATGCATTTGATTCAGAAGCCCTCATCTCAGCCACTACTAACTTCTTGGCGTAACACTCACTTGTGTTGTGAGTGGAGCTCTTATGGAACTTACACCACTTTCCCGTGCCCTTCTTTGGCTTCACGATGTTGTTATTTGCTTGTGGTTTCTTTTTGTTATATTGGGCCGACATGCCTTGACTTTATCCTTTGTTCTGCGGTTTGGGGGCACCATTCCCTTGCTTTTGATTCATAGATCGAAAGTCTCACATGTTCTATTCGAATTTTTTCTCATTCTTAGTAGCATACCGATATGTCGTAGCAAGCGAGGAGGTGTCGAGGAACAACATTTCCTCCTGAATGTATTTGTGCAAACAACTGTGGTACTTCAAAACCAAATTTTTCTCTGAATATTTGATACCCAATTTTGTGCGCAGGGTATGGAACAAATTCATCAGCTCATGCACATCTTGATCCCTTTATTTCTGCAACATAGTCCATTGTATGTACTTGTCCTCATAGCACCCCATAGAATAATATTGTTCCTTAATGGCATCTCGGAAAGAATTCCAATTGGTTACGGCCAAGAACAAAGAGGGTTCCCCCTCGTCCTTTTTCTCACAGTAGGTTTCCCACTAGTCCTTGACATGGGGCGTAGCATTGAGGAGTGCAAAAATAATATTCTCTTGGTCAGAGAAGTCATGAACCGAGAAATATACTTCTAATATATTCAACCATATATCTACGATGTTTACATATATTTAGCCCTCAAATATGGGAATTTCAAAGTTTACTTGTACTTTAAAAGGAGTTGTGCCTCCAGAGTGGCTATTGGATGCAGATGCGCTACTGGTGGGCAGTCGTTGAAGAATCTGGGAAAATTTATCCATCATCGCGTTCCTTTGTTTCTCTAGGGCCTCCTTGGGAAATATTTTGATAGGATCTCCTGATCCCTCATCTTTCTTTTCATCCCCCATGGGCGGTCATCGGAGTTTTCAAGGCTGATCTTGCAAAAGTTCAACCAGATCAAGCCCTAACTCCTTATACCCAGACCTCGTTGGGGACATGCAAAGGAGGATCAAGAAAGAGTAGACCCCTCAGATACCACTGATCTGGATTTATGCAAGAAAGAAACATAATACACATATAACCATAAATACAAAAATGTAGCGGAAATAAAGCTTCATTTCATTAATATCAAAGAACTAAAATTTGTTTACAAACATAATGGAAATAAACTAGCTAGGGCACTGGTAGCTTATCTCTGAGAAGAGATGTGGTGGCTACAAGCCTCTGAACTGTGTTACAATGAGGCTTGAGGGCCTATTTATTATTGAGAAACAATGGAAAACCCTAAACATCCAAAAACCTAACCCTAGGAGATGAAGCACCAAAACTATGGGCCCCGTTTGGGTAAATTGGTACATCAACTTCCAAGGGATGTAACTTTGGCATACGATCTCTGTTTGACGTGCTCAATACCTCATTAGAAATATCTATTCGAGTACTACAACTTTTGAGTGATAAACATTGGTCCACGACCATGTCGCTCCTGGGTTTCCCAAAAAAATGTTATTTAAGGCCTCAAAATGGCTCTGGAAGTTCAGAATCCTAAGAAACTGCTAAAAATAGTAAACTATGCTATAATTAAGGAAACTTCAAAAATGAAAGAAACAATGGTGGGGCCCCAAGTGGAATAGGTAGGAAGCCACCAATATCCACCTGGAGCATTATAATCGATTCATACTCTCCATTTTCCATTCTTTTTAGGAATAATTACTAAAGGTGAAACCCATTGATTGTATGATATTGGATAAATGAAGTTTACATTTAACAGTTTCTGTAGTTCCTATTTAACAATTTCCCTTAAGTTTGGATTCATTCTTATTTGAGGTTGTTGGATTGGTATGGAATTCTCCTCAATATATATGTGATGCATGCAAGTTTTAGGATTAATTCCTTTCATGTTAGTTTATTCCCATGCATATGCAGAAGAGTGTTTTTGTAATATTTCTTTTAATTTCCTCTGAAATTCTTCCAAATTTTTATTTACATTTAATTTTTTTCTTGGAAAATTTTCTATTGAAGAATTTCCAAATTCCTCTATAGAATGTAAATACATCCGTCAAGATGATAAATATTCAATATTGAATTATTCTTGAAAATTTGACTAGTCTCACAGTATGAAGAGGATTAATTATTTTCTATTGAATTTAAGATTTGATCCTTTTCACTTACTTGTGAGATAGTAAAAATATGTTGTATATCATTATCATCATCCATCCATACTTCACTTTCTACCTCTATCATTGTTTTTGCAGGTGGATACAATGTGAATTTCTTTGTTGAATTTCCATCAGAGATAAACATATCACCAGATCTACAACCAATAAAATCATCATCTATAGCTAACCATGTTCTTCTTAATTTTAATGGATGTCCTCCTAAGTTATTCTTGGGTGTCAAGATCATGAAATCAACCATATATTCCCAAGAATATAAGGATACATAAATGTCCTCTCACACACCATCAGGTTTAAATACAAATCTATCTGATAATTGTAACAATGTTGGTGTATATTGGAGATTACAAAGTTTTAGTTTATCCTTAGTTTTTTTACTCATGATTTTTATAGCTGCTCCTATATCAACCAGTGTGTTTGGTATTTCAATACCATTTATGTGTGTTTTCATAATGGGACATCCTATATCCAAACATTTTTGAAATTTTTTTTCCCATCATGATATCTGCAAATTTTCCAACTAAATGAATTATTTTGACTTATTTTCTTTTTCTTCCTGGTCTTTTAATACTTAACTCCCTAATTGTCTTTGCAAAACATGGAATTTATTTGATAGATTGTAGCAAAGGAATTATTATGCAAACATTCTTCAGCTCATATAACATATCATATCAAGCAACATGATTTTCTTTTCTACCCCTTTATCAATATTTAATCTTTCAGGGAAAGCTGGTCTTGAGACAAATACTGAAGGTTGTTCTATAATAAAAATGTGTAGGAATTTTTTGTGTCTGGAGATTGTCTTTTTGATGGAGAGGGATCTCTTCCTTAGAGAGATTATATTTATTTTGAGGATTTTTCATTATGATGAATATTTGTATTCTCCTCAAAATAATCATCCTTTTTATTTTCCTGAGTAACAATAGATGGTGACTTCTTTTCCAATACTCTACCATATCTAAGTTGAACATTGTTAATATCTAATGGAGTTATCATATAGGTTTGGAAATTTTGTCCCTCAATGTTGTAAAAAGGTTGTAAATTTTTATTATTTGGGTTCAGAAGTGGTTGAGCAGGTTTGGTCGTTGTGGAAATTATAAAGAAAGTTGCGGATTTGGATTTTGAATTTTGAGCTTGAGGTAGTAGTTGACTAGATTGAGGAAAATATTATGGTGATAAAGTAGGATAATGTTGAGGGATTTGAGAATACTGAGGATATCTTCCATAAGGATTTTTCCATCCTTGTGCAAAGGTTGAGGTTGAGGCCAGTATTTCCAAGGCATAGGTGCAAGCAAATTGTTTTGTGGTGGTTGTGCATATGTTTGAGTGTTGAATCCTTGGTTTTTCCCTGGTGTTTTGGAAAAAAAACAAAAAGGGTCTATTTGATTTGGAACTACTTCCTCTTGGTAAACAACTTTAAGACCTAGTATTGAAGGACATTTTTTTGTATCATGATTTTCTACTACCACAAATTTCTACACTCTTTAAGTCAAGAGGACATACTCAAGGAATTTTTCTTTCTACACTTAGGACAAAAAATAGATAAGGCACCGCTTTCAAAAAATTTCTTGTTTTGTAATTTTAAGGTGTTTATTTGTTCACTAAGACTCCCTAAAATGCCTATTTTAAATTCATCAAGAAAATTTCCTATTTCAGTGCTACTTGTTGTTATTGTTTCATATTTATCAACTCTATAGATTATAGGGTCTCTTGAACTCTTTTCAACTCTTGACTTACCTCTTGAAAGATGTATGCATAATTCAGAAATTTCTGGTAATGATAACTTAGAAATATCTCCTTTTCCCATCATGTTGAGGATATCTATCCATTCTAATGGATTTTAGTAGGAGATATTTCAAAGTATCTTCATCCAAATTTTCCATTTTATCTCTCTTAAGATTATAACTAAATATTTCAATTAAATCCTCAATATTTTCATCTTTTATTTGCATCATTTTAAAAAATTCATCCTTAGATTATGGGGCATGTAGTAATTCTTATAGTTTGATAATAATGAAGTTTTAATTTATTCCCATGTTCTAATAGAGTTTTTTATTAAACCCATGAACCATTTTAATGTTTTACCCTTAAGTTTTGCTAAAAACAATTTCAATTTTTGAGAATCGAGAAAATAGTTATAATACTTGCATAAAAATTCGAACTCAAAAAAAATGTTTCAGGATCCTCAATTCTTAATCCATGGAAGTTAGGAAGGATATATGGTGAGATATTTTTCATTTTTAATGTAGTATCCTCATCATAGATAGGAAACCCTATAGGATCTATTTCTCCTTTATCTTCATCTCCTTCTTTTCCCCTTCCTCATCCTCCATGTCTTCCTCCACCTCCAATCCTAGGTCCACCTCCTCCAATTCTAAAATGTTCATCATTTTCATTGTGTACTTGTCCTTCTTCTTCCCTAGCCATTTTTGATTCTTAAGAACTAAAGTGAGGTTCCAAAATTGAGCTTGTTTTTTCTCCTTCTAGTTCTTCTAGTTCTTCTATCAATGGTATATTATAATAGATTTATTCTTCCTCTTCTTCACTAAGGACTTCTAGTTCTTGTGCTAGAAGTAGTTCTCTAGTTGAAATTAGGAAAATTACTCCTTCTGTTGGGGATGTAGGATATTTTTCTTCTACAACTCCTTTGGTTGATGAAGTTAGGAATTTCTAGGTTGGATTTCAGATCTCAATACCTCAATAATTCTATGTCTGCCTGCAATGGATAGTATGTGAGTTTGGGTGGATGGTGTGGCACTAGGAGGTCATGACTGGGGGTGAGTGGTGTTGTTGGAATTAATCTTCTAGCTCTAGCTACAAATCTTCCTCTAGAACCTATTTCCCTATGGATATCATTTTTCTGTTTTATTATGTTTTTTTTAGAAATAAAAAGGATCCTATTTACAATTCCCTAGAAACGACACCAAAATGTTTGTCGATTTAAGGTCTTAAATTTCTTACATAAATTATCGACCGAATTTGGTAAAATTGTGAAGTGCAAGTGCACTACATATGCTAGAAACCTCTTTTAATTCAGTTTATTGATGGGATGATTGAGTTTGTAGGACTTACTTCTAAGGGTTCTTTTTATTCTTATGTTCCTAATGAAATTGATGCTTTAAAATCACAATTTAAGTTCCTAAATTCAATATGATTTTTACTTTGCAAAATAGAACTAAATTAAACTTAACCAATCTATTGTTCATCTCTAAAAACAAAGTTACTTAATCTATCATTCTAATAGACCTACGCATAAAGACAAAATCAAATTCTAGGAATGGAAACCATACATCTTCTCATCTACTGAAAATGAAAACTTGTAAAGAAATTACTATTGCTCTTGAGAAGAAATCACTGCTTAAAAGAACTCACACATTTGCTGAAAGGAAATCACTCATGAACTTGTAAAACTATAATGAGATAAATCACAACTGCTTCCGAAATAAAACTTATGAATAAATTTGTGAAAAATAATCACTCTACAATTTGATAATTCGAAAGGGAAGACTAAAGAATCTACATCAAATGGCAAAATGAAATTATGAAAGTAACTACATGAAATGATAACATGAAATTGTGGAAACAACTATCTAAATCAAATGAAAAAAAGAAACTTATGAAAATAACTACATCAAATGATAAAATGGAATTCTTGAAACAACTACAGCAAATGACAAAATGAAAAATAAACATAAAATGCAGAACCTTCATTGTGTAATATTCCCAATTAGCCCAAGCTAATGGGAATATACAATTTTGTTTCAATTTTCTATTTCATGAATAAAAGTGTAAAGGAGGATCAATAAAACTCTTAATCAAAAAAATAAATCAATTCCACATGTGAACATGGAAAAATCTGGGCTATTTACATAAACACACTTAGGTGTGAAAGAGACTGGAGCACTTGACCAAGTCAACCAAAACCAAATCAACAGTGTTGTCTAGATACAGTGAACCTCCTAGAGGCACAACACAATTTTAGTTGGAGGATTCTCATGTGAATGCAGCTAAATCATTGAGATGATTTAGGTTTTGACAAGACTTTCATCCTATAAAAGGAAGAGCAGGATAGTAGAAGAAGGTTGTTGATTGTGTATATTTTTGAATATATTTCTTATTTAGACATATATCATTCTCTGATGTTTAGCTGAGGATAGTGTTGTTTAGCACTAGGGTGTTCCTGTTCGAGAATCCCACCTCTTCCAATGAGGAGCTCTTGGAAGAGTCTTGCTAATCTCATCCACTATCGGGCATTTGGACAAGCTCATCTTCCAACTACAATGTAGATCATGTTGAAGGTTTGGTTTTCATTCTAAGCTGCAACAAGTGGAGGCTAGATCTGCTTAGATCTACGCCATTCCAGGGCCTCTTTTCATTGGGAAAGTCTTCTATCCCATTGGCAAGATATTTTTGAACATTTGGAGCTACATTTTCAGATCTTGGCATCAGGCCAATCCAGTGCTTCAAACTACAGCAGAGTTTCCCTTCCAGGACTGCGTTATTTGCAAGAAGGAAGTTGTAGGGTGTTTTGACACACTTTTGAGGAGATATCTCTAGTGTTGGGGTTTTTCCCTTCACTATGGTGATCCATGGATTAGATTTCTGATCCATGTTCTATACAGATCTGATCTTCTTCTATTGTATTCATCTTCAAAAATTTCTGAAGACTACTATAGATCTGCTACATTAGATCTCAGATCTACTCACTGTGTTGCATGTTTTGATCAAAACCCTAAGGGGATCTTGTAAAGGATCTTTTCTAGTGTACAAATCTGAAATAGATTTGATATTTTGTACACAAATATGCTCTAGATCTGGAGTGTAATATACAGCTGCTGCAGCTAATAAAAATAATGTTGTCAAGCCATTTTTTGGTCAATACATGTGTTGCAGCCCTCTTTCTTGAGGAATTTCTTCTATTATTGTCTTCTACATTCTGTTGTATACTGTAAGGGCCTCATTATGGATCTGATTTATTGTTGTATATATGAAATTTGATCCCTCTTACTAGTCTCCTGCTATTTCTCTCAAAAAATGCATTATTTTCCTGCAGTATTGTCGCATATTTTCTAGCTATACTAGGTGTGGGAGGTCTGTTTACCTCACCTAGTTTCATTTGTTTTTTCTACCCTTTTGGATTTAGATGCTATATCTCCAGATCTAAGGGATCCAAGGGCTACAAAATAATTTCAGTGCACATACTTCTGAAAAGTGCGTTATTCCAGCAGGTATTGTTGAGTGTTCCCATTTGGGGATATTACAGTGGTATCAGAGCATCCATCTTGGCACATCTTGTGATTTTATTTCTTGAAGAGCCAAGATGTATTCAGAAAAATAGGGGCACCTCACTGACAGAGAGAAGAGGTACCTAAGAAGAAGACAGGAGAAGTTTGATTACACCAATGATGATAAAGACAAGGGAAAAGCCCCTGAATCTGGAAGTGATGAATATGGGAAGGAGTTTGCAAAAACCCTTCCGAAAGCCATGCAAGATCTTGCTAGAGAGATCAAAGAGATGATATTAGACAGGATCAAGGAAACTCCTAGGAGATTTCATCCTGTAGAAATCTCTACCATGTCTCACCACTGGAATGATCAACCAGTGAACCATCCACAAGCTCCACAATGCTCTACTATGCCTACTTTTCTGGTTGTGGAGAATGAAGGGCATCATGAGCAAGCATCCCTTGAAGACTACTTTGAAGAATATGATTCTTTGAATCATAGATTCAAGGACCACTTGATTTTTAAAGATTTTTGTCACCTCAAGGACAAAAGAAGACCAAGGCATCAGTATAGAGATGGTGGATTCACACAGAATCATGATCGACGTCACTCTATGGGCATATTCTTTTTACCCAAGTTTGATGGTTCATCCACTAGTTCTGCCAAAGAATTAGTAGAAAAACTGGATATCTACTTTCAGTTGAACAAATTCCCTGAGATGGAAGCTATCAAGAATGCAGCGTTGCACTTTGAAGGTGAAGCACACAACTGGTGGTTCCATGGGTTGTCTACATTGGGCCATGCCAATGTGACTGCCTATTCTGAGTTCACTAGAATACTGGTGGAGAGGTTTGACAGAAAGGATCCAGAAGCACCTTTCATGGGCCTTGCAAATTTGAAGCAGTCAGGTAATGCAGATTCTTATATCTCTGAATTTCTGAGATTATCTTTCATGGTTCCTGATCTGTCTCCAGCAAGGAGGGTGTACATGTTCATCGATGGCTTGTATGAACCTCTGCATGGGTTGGTTAAATATACCAAGCCCATTACCTTATGTGATGCCATTGAGAGGGCTAGAGACCTTTAAAATTCCTTTCCAAAAGCAAAGGAAAAATTTCAGAATAAGCCCTATTTTCCTTCTAAAGGAAAGGAAGAGAAAGTTTCTCCTTCAAAGGAGAGCTCATACAAGAAGCCTCTGGATAATGAAGTCTGGAAAGATCTAAGAAGGAGGAAGCTATGCTTCACTTGCCAAGAACCATGGGTACCTGGACATAGATGTGCTTCTGGTAAAGCACATTATATGGAGGTCTTCTTAGATCTTGAAGAAGATGAAGATGATGAGCCAAGGAGGGCTCACGGCACTGACAATGTTGGAGGAGATCCAACACCTTCAGGAGATGAGAATGGAGCATTTTCTCCTATTGGAGGAACTCTTGCATCCTTGAGGGGAGTGCCTAAGTACTTGACCTTGAGAGTTCAAGGGTCAATCATGAATCAGAGGATTTTTGTATTGACTGATAGTGGGGCTACCCACAATTTCATTGATGCCCATCTTGTGAAAAGGAGGGCAATACCCACAATTTCATTGATGCCCATCTTGTGCAAAGGAGGGAAATTCCCACTGATACTTTTGAGGGATTCTCTATTTTGATCCCAGGAGATAGAACAATGCAATGCATGCATTATGTTCCATCACTTTCAGTAACCATGGGATCCTACACTTTGGTGGATCACTTCTTTGTAGTTGAAACACCAGACACCAATGTTATTTTGGGTGTTCAATGGTTGATTACATTGGTGAAAGTCACCACTGATTGGGAGGCTTTACAAATGGAATGGGTGGACAAGAAGAGTGGTGCACTTCAAATAATCAAAGGCATGCATACTTACCCCTCACACAACACTTCCACACAAAAAACAGAGATGGATTTGCATAGTGGAAGCATGGACCTCACTGTCCCTTCTCTCATGTTCATGAGATTTATGCAAGGGACACTCTTATCTAGTGGAAAACCACCTAGGAGGCCACATGATTCAGTTTTGGTGAGAAATATCTCACTAATTGATGCTCCAAAATCAGATCCAGGAGGGATGGTAGCATTAGAAGACACATCTACAATGCTGAAAGGCTTGGGAAAGCACAAGAAGGAGGGAGATTTTCCTCTCTCATCATCCTCACCCTCCTTCATTTTTTATTATGCGTTGTTGGAGGAGAATAAGGGAAGGTATGTCCTTCCTAATTGTACCTTTGGCATAAGAAATGTCAAAGAAGAGATTAGCAACATGGCAGGCATTCCAATTGATGCATCATCAGCGTTGTCTTTGTTGGGGAGTGTAGATCTATATTGGAAATCCCAGCTGTTGGTGGATTATTTCAAAGATCTCCACACTTGTATGATGCTTTGTGACCAGCTGCAGGAAGAGGTCTATCTAGTTCATGAGGGAGTCATCTATCATCATGATATGAGCTTCTCACCTAGAGCCTCCAAGCTCAAGGAAAGGATTCTACAAAGGGCCTTCAAAGAGTTATGTTTCAGCCCTACCTATTCTATGAAGATCTACAACACTATCATGATATGCTTTGAATGGGAAGGCTTTGGAGGAGAGCTACATCAGCATTTTCTAGAATGCAAGGGCTATGTGGTACTAGGGTAGCCAAAGTAATCTATACAAGATTAATTTCAGTCATTTCTTCCTTCTCTTGAAAAGGGAGAAAAACAATTGTGCACAATTCCATGTATAGAAGAAACATTGATGGTGAAAAATCTGATCATGTAATGCGAGCTTCATTTTCTGATTTGACACATTATTTCACCATGTTTTTGCAGGCCATGACTCCCAAGAGGAGCGTTGTATCATGTAAATCTCATGGAAAACATTGGGCCACTACAATTTCTGAATTTGGCCACTCCCTTTTTGGGCAAAGGGAGATTCTTTTTCATGATGGGTGCTTCCCAAAGGCACCAAACATATCTCACATTTTCATCCATGGTGAGATAACTTGTGCAAAAATTAATTGGTGGGGAAACCATTCATACCTTGATCTGATGCAGACAGGAGATGCACTACGCTGGCACCATATGTGGGACTATGACCCACCTCCTCATGCTCAAATTTCTGTTTGTGTATATGTAATTATGCTTCCATACTTGGATGATATAGTTGTACTTTTCATGGGATTGTATGTAGAGAGGATGGGTAGTTTGTATGTACCACATGGGATGGAAAATCTATATGTACCTTATGCTACATGTTTTAGAGAGAGTATTGGACCAACCATGTTTGTTTCTATTGAGTTCTTGACTCCTTGTGGGATGGATTTTGTACATATCATGATGACCTTGGAGGAATAGTTCATGGAGGCTTGGATTGGTGAACACCTAGCTTATGAGGAGAGATTGATCTCTGATAGTGTCACCAATGAAGAAGGAGAAGTGTTGCATCACTCACCCTATCAGTTGCTTGAGGACAAGCAAAATTTTGGAGGGGAGGACTGTAATATTCCCAATTAGCCCAAGCTAATGGGAATATATAATTTTGTTTCAATTTTTTGTTTCATGAATAAAAGTGTAAAGGAGGATCAATAAAACTCATAATCAACAAAATAAATCAATGCCACATTTGAACATGGACAAATCTGGGCTATTTACATAAGCACAGTTAGGTGTGAAAGAGACTGGAGCACTTGACCAAGTCAACTAGGACCAAATCAACAGCGTTGTCTAGATACATTGAACCTCCTAGAGGCACAACACAGTTTTAGTTGGAGGCTTCTCATGTGAATGTAGCTAAATCATTGAGATGGTTTAGGGTTTGACAAGACTTTCATCCTATAAAAGGAAGAGTAGGACAAAAAAAGAAGGTTGTTGATTGTGTATATTTCTTAATATATTGTTTGTTTAGACATATATCATTCTCTGCTCTTTAGCTGAGGATAGTGTTGTTTAGCACTAGGGTGTTCCTATTCGGGAATCCCACCTCTTCCATTGAGGAGCTCTTGAAAGAGTCTTGTTGATCTCATCCACTATTAGGAATTTGGCCAAGCTCATATTCCAACTACAACACAGATCCTGTTGAGGGTTTTGTTGTCCTTGTAAGCTGTAGCAAGTGAAGGCTAGATCTGCTCAAATCTAGGCCATTCCAGGGCCTTTTTTCACTAGGAAAGTCTTCTATCCCATTGGCAAGAGAGTTATGAACCTTTGGAGCTGCATTTTCAGATCTTGGCATCAGGCCAATCCAGTGCTTCAACCTACAGTAGAGTTTCCTTTCCAAGACTGCGTTATTTGCAAGAAGGAAGTTGCAATGTGTTTTGACACACTTTTTGAGGAGAGATCTCTGGTGCTACGGTTCTTCACTTAAGGCGATCCATGGATTAGATTTTTGATCCATGTTCTGTACAAATTTGATATGCTTCTATTGTATTCATCTTCAGAAACTTCTGAAGACTACTATAGATCTGCTACTTTAGATCTCAGATCTACTCACTGTGTTGCATGTTTTGATCAAAACCCCAAGGGGATCTTGTAAAGGAGATTTTCTAGTGTACAGATCTGAAATAGATCTGATATTTTGTACACATATCTTCTCTAGATCTAGAGTGTAATATACAGTTGTTGCAGCTAATAAAAATAATGTTGTCAAGCCATTTTTCAGTCAATACATGTGTTGCAGCCCTCTTTCTTGAGGAATTTCTTCTCTTCTTGTCTTCTACATTCTGTTGTATACTATAAGGGACTCATTATGGATCTGATTTATTGTTGTATATATGAAATTTTATCCCTCTTATTGGCATCCTTCTATTTCTCTCAAAAACTGTGTTATTTTCCTGCAGTATTTTTGCATATTGTTGCAGCCCCATTCTTGGTTGTTTTCCAGCTATACTAGGTGTGGGAGGTCTACTTACCTCATCTAATTTGATTTTTTTTTGTTCCCATTTTGGATTTAGATGCTAGATATCCATATCTAAGGGATCCAAGTGCTGAAAACTCATTTCAGTGCACATACTTCTGAAAAGTGCGTTATTCCAGCAGGTATTACTGAGTGTTCCCATTTGGGGATATTACACATTGTTTACAGGTGCCCTCCACAAATAGGTGGTCTCAAATATTTACTCCAATAGTCAGCTACACATCAAATATTCAAATCACTTCTCATTAAAAAGGATGGAAAACAGAGTTTTAAAATATCACAGTCACATCAAAAATTACGCACACTCCATTCATTTTTTGTTTGCACGGCGTTTACAAAATCATATCCTCGTAAATGTTTGAGGCTTTCATGCCTAATTAAGGTAAAAAAGATATAATTTTACTTCTAGAAAAATAATAATATTGTCTATTCACAATTTTCTATTTGGCAAAGAAATTCGTGAATCATGAAGATCTTGGACTCTCGCTTGCATGTTCAGCAAGGTGTTGACCACTCCTTTGACCACGAAATTAAATAGTTTCTTTCATTATATGGCTCAGATGAATAAGAGGATTTCATTGAGGAGATCAATCTCCACCTTTCCATGTACGTCTTCGCTTAGCTCGCACCTCAGAGTCTGGAAAATTGTGATATCCCCAAATTGGGACTGTCCGCAATTCATGTCTGAAAATGCATTTTTTAGAAATGTATGCTACAGAAATAAGAATCAACCCATGGATCCCTTATATCTAATAATATAAGACCTAAATACAAGAGGATATCAAAGACAAATCCTTCTAGGTGAGTTAAACAAGTCTCCCACATCTAGGATGGTTGAAAATGCCCAAGAATGGGACTGCAACAATACAAAACAATACTACTCAGAAAATAATGTAGTTTATTAGAGTAAGAGAAGGAGTTCAATATGGAGGCCTAAAAATTACATTTACATCAGAAAATTAGATTTTAAATGTGGCCCATACAATGTACAAGAGAAAAATAGAAGACTTATATGAAGAAATCCCTCAAAGGAAGGTGCTGCAACATATGTATTGACTGCAAAAGGCTTGACAACGTTATTTTAAAGAGCTGCAACAACTGTATATCACACTTCAGATCTAAAGCATATCGGTGTACAAAATATTAGATCTATGTCATACATGTACACTAGAGGAGTTCCTCTACAAATTCCCTTTGGGGTTTTGAGAAAAACATGACATACAAAGAATAGATATGAGATCTAAGTTGCAGATATGAAGTAATATTCAGGAATTTCTGAATGTAAATACAATAATAAGCAGATTATATCTGAATATAACATGGATTATATCTGTAATCCATGGATCACCACAATGAAGGGCAAAACCCAAACACCAGAGATATCTCCTCCAAAAGTGTGTCAAAACACCCTGAAACTATACACTTGCAAATAACGTAGTCCTAGAAAGGAAATTGTGCTGTAGGCTCCAGTATTAGTGTGGCCTAATGCCAAGATCTGAAAATGTAGCTCTAAAGGTCTAATACTCTCTTGTCAAGGGGATAGAAGGCTTTCCCACTGAAAAGAGGCACTAGATTGGCCTAGATCTGAGTATATCTAGCCTCCACTTGCTGCAACTTACAAGGACAACCAAACCCTCAATAGGATCTATGTTGTAGTTGGAATATGAGCTTGGAAAAATGCTTGATATTGGACAAGATGTACAAGAATCCTCCAAGAGCTACTCAATGGAAGAGGTGGGATTCCCAATCAGGAACACCCAGTGCTAAATAGCACTATTCTCAGCTAAACAGCAAGAGAATGATATATGTCTAAATAGACAATATATTCAAAAAATATCATACCATCAACAACCTTCTCTTGATTTCCTCCTCTTCCTTTTATAAGTTAGAAATATTTCCAAACCCTAAACCATCTCAATGATTTAGCTCCATTCACATGTGTAGCCTCCAACTAAAACTGTGTTGTGCATCTAGGAGATTCATTGTATCTAGATAGCGTTGTTGATTTGGTCTTGGTTAACTTGGTCAAATGATCCAGCCTCTTTCACACCTAAGTGTGCTTATGTAAATAGCCCATATTTAGCTTTGTTCACATGTGGCATTGATTTATTTTACTATTTAGGAGTTTTATTGATCCTCCTTTACAATTTTATTCATGAAACAGAAAATTGAAACAAAATTATATATTCCCATTAGCTTGGGCTAATTGGGAATATTATAGTCCTCCCCTCCAAAATGTTGCTTGCCCTCAAGCAACTGATAGGGTGAGTGCTGCAACACTTCTCCTCCTCCATTGGTGACACCATCAAGGATCAAGCTTTCTTCACAAGCTAAGTGTTCACCAATCCAACCCTCCATGAATTGTTCCTCCAAAGTCATCATGAGATGTACATAGTCCATCCCACAAGGAGTCAAGAATTAAAATGAAACAAACATGGATGAACCAATATTCTCTCTAAAACATGTATCATAAGGTACATAGAGAGTCTCCATCCCAGGTGGCACATACAATCCTCCCATCCTCCCTCCATACAATCCCATAAAAAGTACAACTAGATCATAAATGTATGGGAGCAGAACTACAAATATACAAACATAAATTTGAACATGAGGAGGTGGGTCATAGTCCCACATATGGTACCAGCGTAGTGCATATCCTGCCTGCATTAGATCAAGGTATGGCAAGTGGTTTCCCCATCACTTACTTGCTACACATGTCATCTCACCATGGATGAAAATGTGAGATATGTTTGGTGCCTTTGGGAAGCACCCATCATGAAATAAAATCTCCCTTTGCACAACAAGGGAGTGGCCAAATTCAGAAATTTTAGTGGCCCAATGTGTGCCATGAGATTCATATGATACGTCACTCCTCCTTGGAGTCATGGCCTACATAAAAATGGTGAGAGAATATGAAAAATCAGAAAATGAAACTTGCTTTACATGATCAGATTCTTCACCAACAATGTCTCTCACACACATGAAGTTGTGCATGGATCTTTATCCCCTTTGAAAAGAAGGAAGAAATGGCTGAAATGACTCTTGCATAGAGACCCTTGGCTACCCCAACTCCACATAGCTCATGCATCCTAGAAAATGCTGATGTAGCTCTCCTCCAAAGCCTTCCCATTCAAAGCATCTCATGATAGTGTTGTAGATCTTCATAGAATCGATAGGGCTGAAACAGAACTCTTTATAGGCCCTTTGTAGCATCCTCTCCTTGAGCTTGGAGGCTCTAGATAAGAAGATCCTATCATGATGATAGATGACTCCCTCATGGACTAGATAGCCCTCTTCATGCAGCCAGTCATCAAGCATCATACAAGTGTGACTACACTCCCCAACAATGACAGTGTTGATGATGCATCAACAGGAATGTCTTTCATGTTACTGAACTCCTCTTTGACATCTACTATGCAAAAGGTACATGTAGGAAGGACATACCTTCCCTTCTTCTCCTCCAACAATGCAGAATTAGAAATGAAGGTGGGTGATGATGATGGGAGAAGGAAATATCCCTCCTTCTTGTGCTTTCTCAAACCTCCCAGCGCTGTAGCTGTGTCTTATACTGCTCCCATCCCTCTTAGATCTAACCTTGGAGTGTCATGTAGTGAGATATCTCTCACCAAAATTGAATCAGGTGACCTCCCAGGTGGTTTTCCACTAGATAAGAGTGCCCCTTGCAGAAATCTCAGGAACATAATAGTGGGATAGTGAGGTCCTTGCTTCCACTACACCAATCCATCTCTATTTTCTGTGTGGAATTGTTGTGTGAGGGATAAGTATGCAAGCCTTCGATAATTTGAGGTGCACCACTCTTCTTGTCCACCCATTCCATTTACAAAGCCTCCCAATCAGTGGTGACTTTCCCCATTGTAATCAACCATTGAACACCCAAAATAGCATTGGTGTCTAGTATGTCAACTACAAAGAAGTGATCCACCAAAGTGTAGGATCCCATGGTGACTGAAAGTGATGGGACATAATGTATGCATTTCATTGTTCTATCTCCTGGGACCAAAACATAGAATCCATCAAAAGTATCAGTGGGTATTTCCCTCCTCTACATAAGATGGGAATCAATAAAGTTGTGGGTAGCCCCACTGTAAATCAACATAGAAACCCTTTGATTCATGATTGAACCTTGAACTCTTAACGTCAGGTACTTAGGTGCTCCCCTCAAAGATGCAAGAGTTCCTCCAATAGGAGAAAATTCTCCATTGCCATCTCCTGATGGTGTTAGATCTCCTTCAAAATTTTCAGTGCTGTGACCTCTTCTTGGTTCATCATCTTCATCTTCTTCAAGATCTAAGAAGACCTCTATATAATGTGCTTTACCAGCAGCAAATCTATGTTCGGGTACCCATGGTTCTTGGCAAGTGAAGCATATCTTCTTCTTTCTTAAATATCTCAAGAATTCAATATCAAGGGGCTTCTTGAATGAGCTCTCCTTTGAAGGAGAAGCTTCCTCTTCCTTTCCCTTAGAAGGAAAAGAGGGCTTATTCTGAAAGTTTTCCTTTGCTTTTGGCAAGGCATCTTGAAGGTATCTAGCCATCTCAATGGCATCATGCAAGGTAGTGGGCTTGGTATATTTAACCAACCCATGCAGAGGTTAATCTAAGCCATTGATGAACATGTACACCCTTCTTGTTGCTAGAAAAATTAGGAACCATAATAAATAATCTCAAAAATTCATAAATATAAGACTTTGTATTACCTGACTGCTTCGACTTTGAAAGGCTCATGAAAGGTGATTTTGGATCCTTTCTTTCAAACCTCTCCACCAGTCTTCTAGTGAACTTAGAGTAAGAAGTCACATTGGCTTGACCCAATGTAGACAAGCCATGGAACCACCAGTTGTGTGCTTCACCTTCAAAGTGTAGTGCTGCAATCTTGATAGCTTCCATCTCAGGGAATTTTTTCAACTGAAAGTAGATATCTAGATTTTTTGCCCATGCTTTGGCAGAACAAGTAGATGACCCATCAAACTTGGGTAAAAGGAATCTGCCCATAGAGGGATGTCGATCATGATTCTGAGTGAATCCACCATCTCTATGTTGATGCCTTGGTCTTCTTCTTTTGTCCTTAAGCTAACAAAACTCTTGAAAACTCAAGTGATCCTTGAATCTCTGATTCTGAGACTCATATCCTTCAAAGTAGTCTTCAAGGGATGCTTGATATTGAGGGCCTTCATTTCCACAGCCAAAAATGTAGGCATGGTAGAGCGTTGTGGAACTTGTGGCTGGTTCACTGGTTAATCATTCCAGTGATGAGACATGTGAGATCTTTCTCCAAGATGAAATCTCTTAGGGGATTCCTTGATTCTTTCCAGTCTCATATCTTTGATCTCTATATAAAGATCTTGCATGGCTTTCAAAATGTTTTTTGCAAACTCCTTTCCATCTTCATCACTTCCAGATTCAGGGGCTTTTCCCTTGCTTTATCATCATTGGTGTAATCAAATTTCTTCTGTCTTCTTTTTAGATACCTATTATATCTTTCAGTGAGAGGCTCATCTTCTTCTAAAGAAATATTGGCTCTTTAAGAAATCAAATCACTGGTTGTGCCAAGATGATTGCTTCGATACCACTGTAATATCCCAAAATTGGGACTGTCAGCAACACATGTCTAAAAAATGCATTTTTCAGAAATTTATGCTACATTAATTAGAATCAGCCCTTGGATCCCTTAGATCTGACAATATAAGACCTAAATCCAACAGGATATCAGATACAAATCCTTCTAGGTGAGGTAAACAAGTCTCCCACACCTAGTATGGCTGAAAATACCCAAGAATGGGACTGCATCAGTACAAAACAATACTACTCAAAAAATAATGCAGTTTATCAGATTAAGAGTAGGAGGCCAATATGGAGGCTTAAAAATTACATTTACATCATCAAATTAGATTTACAATGTGGCCCATACAATGTACAAGAGAAAAATAGAAGACTTATATGAAGAAATCCCTCAAAGGGAGGTGTCGCAACATATGTATTGACTGCAAAAGGCTTGATAGCGTTATTTTAAAGAGTTGCAGCAGTTTTATATCACAATTCAGATCTAGAGTATATCGGTGTACAAAATATTAGATCTATATCGTATTTTTACACTAGAAGAGCTCCTCTACAAATTCCCCTTGGGGTTTTGAGCAAAATATGACATACAAAGAGTAGATCTGATATCTAAGTTTCAGATCTGCAGTAGTACTCAAGACTTTCTGAATGTAAATAAAATAATAAGCAGATCAGATCTGAACAGAACATGGATTAAATCTGTAATCCATGGATCACCGTAGTGAAGGGCAGAACCCAAACACCAGAGATCTCTCCTCCAAAGTGTGTCAAAACACCCTGCAACTGTACACTTGAAAATAATGCAGTCCTGGAAGGGAAACTGCACTATAGGCTCCAGTACTATTTTGGCCTGATGCCAAGATATTAAAATGCAACTCCAAAGGTATAATATTCTCTTGTCAAGGGGATAGAAGGCTTTCCCACTGAAAAGAGGCACTATATTGACCTATATTTGAGTAGATCAGGCCTCCACTTGCTGCAACTTACAAGGAAAACCAAACCATCAACAGGATCTGCGTTGTAGTAGGAAGATGAGCTTGGCCAAATGCCTGATAGTGGACAAGATGTAAAAGAATCTCCAAGAGCTACTCAATGGAAGAGGTGGGATTCTCGATCAGGAACACCCAGTGCTAAACAACACTATTCTCAGCTAAACAGCATGAGAATGATATATGTCTAAACAGACAATATATTTAGAAAATATCATACCATCAACAACCTTCTGTTGATGTCCTCCTCTTCCTTTTATAAGTTAGAAATCTTTCCAAACCCTAAACCATCTCAATGATTTAGCTCCATTCACATGTGTAGCCTCCAACTAAAACTGTGTTGTGCATCTAGGAGATTCATTGTATCTAGACAGTGATGTTGATTTGGTCCTGGTTGACTTGGTCAAATGATCCAGCCTCTTTCACACCTAAATGTGCTTATGTAAATAGCCCAGGTTTAGCTTTGTTCACATGTGGCATTGATTTATTTTGTTGTTTAGGAGTTTTATTGATCCTCCTTTACAATTTTATTCATGAAACAGAAAATTGAAACAAAATTGTATATTCCCATTAGATTGGGCTAATTTGACTTCTAGAAAAATTAGAATATCGTTTATTCATGATTTTCTATTTGGCAAAGAAATTCGTGAATTGTGAAGATCTTGGACTCTCACTTGCATGTTCAACAAGGTGTTGACCCACTCCTTTGACCACGAAATCGAACAGTTTCTTTCATTATATGGCTCAGATGAATAAGAGGATTTCCTTGAGGAGATCAATCTCCACCTGTCCATGTACAAATTCACTTAGCTGGCACCTCAGAGTCTGGAAAACCATGGATTTGGCTACAAAAATGTGGATTAGTTGTAGAATCACGTCAATTACATAGCTAATATAGTTTACTTAATAATAAGGAAAATTATTAAATATGAAAGAAAAGACATTCAAATACCTTACCATGTCAAAAACCTGAAGTTTGATGCTTATTTGAGTTGATGATGGTGGTTAAAAAGAGGAAAAATAGGTAAAAAAGAGTGTCAAAATGAAGCAATCATGAGGCTCTATAGTCACCTAGAATTCTTATGCCCACAACAATTAATAATTGTGGTTATCCAAAAAACCAAGGGTTGATAGATGCAGTTTGCAAAATTATTGGTGATACACTTCTTGTATTTAATGTTTAAGTGGAATTCTTGTAGGTATGTTAACCATTTATGATGGAAATAATTCAATAAATTTACTTATTTCTGCATGAATCATAGAGGCATGTGATCAATGTATATGATCATCTCCTTCCCTATAATATAATTCTTCCACTTTTGGCATGCATGCATGATGGACTACATATCCTTGTCATAGCTAATGTATCTTCATATAGTATCAGAGAGTGTTTCATTATGATAAGCCACTAGATGTCCTATCTGAGGGAGGACTGCATAAACAACATTGTTGGAGGTATCCATCTTAATCTCAAATGGTTGTTGTAGGTATGGTGGGATGAGTATTGGTGTAGAGAAAAGTGTAGAAATATGATGATATAATTGCAACTTCTTAAGAAATTTAATCTAAATCAAGAGACACAATTCTACTCTACTGCTTTGTGGAAATTAATTCACAATTTATATTAACGTTCTCAAACATTCATCTATCACTTATATAAGTAAATTTATTTATCTAGGGGAAACAAATTAGTAAAATCCCCTTAATCATGCTTGCATTAATCGAATTAATAGATAATGTATTAAAATTCCTTGCTCACACTAAGCTCAACCTGGAAGTGAATGACCTCTCTCTCTGCTCAATGAGAAGCCTTGACCTAGAATTAGTCAATTTTTCCCTCTGCTTGAGCCCCTATTTCCTTGCTCTAATACAGAGGAATTAGGCTCTATATTTTAGGAAATTTCTTGCAATTGATTGTGCAATTTCCAAGTGTTTATCAGCTGACTACATGCAACACCTGTACACTCAAACTAGTTTACAAATGCTTGTTACACTGCATTGGAATCTCCACCACAGTTGGGGAACTCAAATTGTCTTGATGCATCGTCTATTTTGAGTTGATTGATCAATTAAATGGATTATCGAGGTTATACATAATCTACGAATGTAGACAAAAGTGTCTTCCCTAGACTAGTTGGCTTAGTATAGAAGAACACAAGGACAAAGTAGATATTGTTTTCCTTAAAGTAAATAGATAATGGGATGAACCTTACCTGTAATATGAAATATGCTTCACTTCTTTCTTGGCTTGAATGCTCCAACTCTAGCTTCGTTTGCCAAAATTAGAACCTGAAAAATCATACAACGCAAGCCAACAATCTACACATTCTATGTAGAATCATATAAATACTTCATTAAATGGATCAACATGGCATCAAAATACACGAAATCATAACATCACATATAGTAAAACAAAGAACTCTTTGCATTAATATAAATGGAAGGAGTTACAACCATAAATAGATGTCGATATTATATAAGAGCTCCTCCAGGATGACTTGTTCCTTCTTTGTCACAAAGTACAACTCTAATCACCCTAATGGCTGGAATGTTACCTCTCTAAAACAACAACATAAGGGTAGAATTTAATCTCCAAAAGACAACCCCTAGCTTATGGATGGCAAAAAATATGTAGGTGATGGGAGTTAGTTGGGAATTCTTATCCAATTACCAATTTAAGGTTTTAGATCCACTCTTGATGGGAGGATGGGATCAAAGTATAATGGATGGAAAATCAAAGGTAAGATAGGATAAGATCCGAATGTTTTATCAGAGGTAAATGGTTGTAAAAAATTTTGGAAGCTTCTGGAAAAGGAGGCTTCCAAAATTTATGTCTTTTTCCCTCATTTATAGGACCAACACAAGTGCAAAGGGGAGAAACTTGTAGGTGATTAGCGTATGCCAAAATGGAGTAACCTGTAGGTGAACACTATCCAATAGGAGGACAGGGAGAGTTTGTCCTTAAAATGAATGAGAAAAGGTGTTTTTAGGAAAAATCTCTGCGATATGAAAGTGTCATGCATAGGGATTTGTGATATGATGATGTCAAGGTGTAGAAGGATTTTTATTGATACAGTTTGTAGGCCAAATGACTAGATGTGAAAAAATGACATACAATAGATTTCCCCCTGAAGCACAAAGTCAGGAATGGTGACTGATGACTAAATTTCTTTACTTGTGACAAGTCAGGATCAAGAACAACCAGCAAGATCATCTTTTGTTACAACAAATTTACATCATAATATCTTTACTAAGGGAGGCATACCCATACTCAATGCATAAGCTAACATTACATGTACAATGATAAAAAATACACGTCCACTAATGAAAAATGATGGAACCATCACTGGATGACTATTTGTATGACCATAGCCATCATACATTATGATTTTTTATTTATCCCGAAATCGTAACCTATATGGATGAAACTAGATCTGGGGTATCCTATCTCATTCACATAACCATCCAATGTACGAGTATAACCATGAGGTAGAGTTGATCATGGTATACACCATCTAATTACCTACCAATGATTCAAGTCGTTAACAAACGTGAGAGAAACCACCGATGATGTTAATGGATCTCAAAGTATTGTGGTAAAATATGTATGGTGTGAGTAAATGAGTTGATGTCGAACACCACACAGAATATTTTGGTCAAAGGCTAATGATGTAAACCTGTCCTTGAGAGCGAGGAAACTTGCCATTTATTTATGCAAGTAGCAAGGTACCTAGGGGTGTTTCTAAGTAAACTTCATGGATAATGAGTTGATGTCGATAAGAAACCCATCACAAGGGTCTTGATGTATCCCTCCTCAATGCCAAAAAATAGGTATCATGATTTGAGATATAATGATGATGATACCAAACTAGATAAATAACGTTAGACATGGAATCAAGGCT
The DNA here is from genome assembly GCA_034641835.2 of Pinus albicaulis. Taxonomy (NCBI): domain Eukaryota; kingdom Viridiplantae; phylum Streptophyta; class Pinopsida; order Pinales; family Pinaceae; genus Pinus; species Pinus albicaulis. The sequence goes on along the minus strand of CM076578.1, from coordinate 1,826,207,783 downwards.
TAAGAGTATTGTAGCAGATGTTTACTAACTAAATTCTCTTGAACACAACGATGAAACTAAACAGAGTTGGCAACATTTACCCAAAACATAAAATGGAGGCTTTTGACAATAGTATAATAACCAAAATACAAGCAGATTACCCAACCCAAAAACCACAAAGATGAAGTGGAAGAGTGTCGTGTTCAAGAGTGAATCGTTGCCATTAGAAAATGGAGTTCCCTGTTTTCCCAATTTCCTGAACCATACTAGTTAGTACCTATTTATTTTTTAATAAGATTGAGGAGGATAACATATGCTTGATCTATAAATTCATCCTTTGGATGAATCCCTCCAAGTATTTTTAATGAACCCTAAGAAGGAGTGGTTCGGTCTCGTCATGTTTGAAAAATAAATCATTTTTTGATGTTTTAACGAGTTTGGAAGAGGTAAAACTTGACATATTTTTAATGTTTAGTGAGTTTGAAAAATAAGCAAAAAGGAAAAATCCAGATTTTCCTTTTTGTAAGTAGTCCCTCAAGTCTGAAAAGGAAGAAAACAATACTCAATAGAACCTCTTAGCCATGTTCAACTAAGGTATTCATTTTTTGTAAATAGTCTATCTTAGTCCGGAAAAGGGTTAAAATTATACCGAGTAGTTTTCTTTTCATTTACTTTTACAAGTTCAAAAAGACAAGTGCTCGACAATCTTTTCATATTTTAGGAGTCTAAAAAGAGCTAAAATAGAACTTCTCCTGGAGGAACGAGTGGTATAAAGGGTAGAAATTAGTTCCAACCATGATGGAATTGCTCAAAAAACATAGAGATCATGAGGCTAGCTAATAAGACCACTCATTGTAGTGGTTCCCCAGGAAAGGGTCAAATAACCAAATGAAAGCATATGATCGACCAAGTAGATGGTAAAATGGAATGAAAAAACCAATGCTCATTTGGAATAAACAAGCTGACAAGAAATGGAAATCATGAGAGACAAAATGAGAATGGTTTCATTTTTACACAAGCTTGAAACAAGGAAAAATTTTCTTGAAAGTGGTTTCATTTTTTATACAATATTGAAACGACAAAAAAATATCCTTGAGAGTAGTTTCATTTTTACACAAGCTTGAAACAAAGACAAACTATGCTTGAAATAAGTTTGCATGCCCCCAACATTATGACTCAATTTGAGGTACATGCCCCCAATATTAATTTCATTCACTTAAGTAGGCTATTGATTACTAATAGGTGGATGGAATGATGGTTCATTGACGAGATCAAGTGAAAGAATCAGTTGGGAATTTACAATATCTAATCAAAGATTCAAATTGGAAGGGATATATTTCTTTTCTTTACGAGCTTGACATAGGAAAAAAACTATGCTCATGGGACCTTGTTTCATTTTTAACGAGCTTGACACAAGACAATGAACTCTTATCTAACACCTTGCTTCATTTTTTAAGGAGTGTGACATAAGAAAAGGAACTTTTCTTCGAAAATCTTGTTTCATTTTTTAAGGAGCTTGACACAAGAAAAAGGAACTTTGCTCCGAACCTTGATCACGGCCATTAGGAGGCCATGGTTTCCAATATTTTCTCACCAGATGGGAGAACAAAACTATAGAAAGTATCAAAGGATCCAATGGAAATATTAGACTCCAATGATCCCTAAAAATGATGGACTACATTACCTATTAGATCATCGGTAGATGCGGGAATGGAGAAGGTTGCCACATAATTAATTTGTGGCGAGGGAGATACCAGTTGCATATAAATACAATTTAGGGATGTTGGTTGATTGGGAACCAAATTAGGACCAACAAACAAAATTTGGTCAATAGTCATGATTAATATTCCTTCATGCGGGAAACACATCACATGAAAGAGACAAGAGACAAGAGCTCCCATGATATACACATAGTCATGTCGAAGGAGTAAATTAAAATCCATAGGGCCTTGGACTACGATCACATTGATTTACACAGTATTTCCTCTCAAAGTAATAGGAAACTAAGGAAGGATCCATAATGGCTAGCTTATTCTGTTAAAAGCCAATAGGTTTTGGGCAATGGGCACAAGCCGTGGAGAACGAAAATCTTTCCAAGTAGTTGAGGAAAAATACTAAAATATGCGCTTTCATCTATGATTTTTCTAAGTATGATCGCATTATAAGCTTGTACTATGATTTGGAAGGGCACGTAAGGAGGAAGACAATATCCTTTCAGTCGACTCCAATCAAAGGAAGTGACCAAACTACTTGGAGGGGGTGTCGTGGGAATGGGATAATTGCCGCCTTGTGCTATGGGAGCGGGAAGGTTTCCCCCTAGTTCTTTGGAATCTGAAGAAATAAGAAGAACCTTTACCAATTATTCTTGTGCCATCTTGTCTCAAGTAGAGAATATTACTCTCTTTGCTCATATAAAAATTATAATTAACTTATTTTATAATTCATATTAGGTATGTGAATACGGTCATCTTGATATTTTTCTTGCAAGATCTTTTTCTTTTCATTTGTACTAAAGACACTTGCAGATCCTGAAATTACTTTGGGATTGGCAAATAAATCTTCATCCTGAGATTAAACACAATTCTTCCTCCTCCAATTAAAATACTTTTAGCTCTTGACTAATTATGAGGATATCTTATGCTTAGTCAAGATAGGTTTCCTTTTATTTTCGTTTGCATCATTGCATTTATTTTTCAAGACTCCTTGTGAAGGATAAAACCTCATAGCGGCTTGAATGAGCCCTAATTTCATTCACGTTTAAGAGGTCATATTTTCTAAATTTATATCACACGGGTGATTCTTTAATATTCAGTTTGTTAATCATAAACATCATCACTCTTAAACAAACTAAATATAAGTCGTGCGCATATTGTATATACTTGTTTAGATAGCATTCACCGGGTTAACTTACGTTAGTTCTAGGACATGGGTAACTAGAATCCCATTTAAATCAGTCAATATTTCCATCTTAATGGAAATGAGTTTAATTGGGACTCTGACTGGGAAATTTCTCACAGGTTGAGCCAGGAAATTTCCAAGCATCAACAGTAAACCAAAAATGAAATTAGAATATCACACTCCACATCAGGGATTTTCACCTCATGAAAAAACCACCCTTGCTAAACTTAATTACTAAAGAGTAAGATTCCAAGTCAACACTTTGTTGTGGTGAACTGACATGTCTCTAAGAAAGGTAGTTCATTGAATATATAGATAAATCTGTCCAAATAGATCAAGTTGTGTCAAAATATAAGAAATTCAAATTCATTACATTAACCAAGGTAATAATGATAGAAGTAGTACTTTCAACTTCCTAGGTCAAGTTGACCACTTCATAGCCAACTTATAAAACTTATCCAACTACACAGACTTCCAACCAAAAAATAAATAGTCGTAGACCGCTCCTCCTCATTCCTCACGCAAGCCACATAGTAATGATAAAATGGCTTAAATGGTATCGCATTCTATAAAAGATACAAATACCCAGAGCCTCATTGTTTTGTCTACAAGATTTTTTAGGAATCATTAGACATTAATGATGAAAAAAGAAATAGTCGAGTTTGTTGGCACCCTTAGAAATAGATCATTAACTTAGTTCATAAATTTTGTGGAGAATCAATCAAGAAGAAAAGAAAAGATAAAATACAACACCGAATCCTAACAATATTACCAACCTAACAAGAATTGTAACATCAAAAAGAGAACTCCTTCCCCAAAACCCCTTATTTTTGCACAAAAAACATGAAAAAATAATCAAAAATCGAAAAGTGGTGATGATACATCACCCTTTGTTTAGGGGTTAAAATTCCAACATTTTTCAACCATGGAAATAAAAACAAAAATCATGATCATGAAGAAACTTAAATTTCCAACAATTTTCAACCATAGTGTTAAATATCAAATAACATTACTCTAAAAAATCTTTAAAATTTGACATTTTCAACCATAGAATTAAAATCAGATATCATGAGTACAAAATACCTTATAATTTCAACATTTTTCAACCATCACGTTATAAACCAAATATCATGACTAGATAAACCTTAAAAATAAATACCTAAATCAAAGAGTAATTCTACTAAAAGCAATTTATTTTAAAGGCTGAAAGTATAACTCTTTTGTGATCTTGGCCTAAAACAACTTGATCTATTTTTAACGAAACACTAAAATTGCAATATTTTTTAACTATGGTTTATAAATTCGTTACTAATGTACACAATTTTATGATAAATGCCTTAGAAAAGCATACTTAAATATGATGTAATGAAAAAAATGATTTTTTTAATTAAATATGAAAGGTTGTTATTTAAAAATAAAAAATAAAAAAATCCAAACAAAATAAAACAATAGAATTTTATTAAAACAAAAAAAATAAGATAAATAACAAAATAACAAAACAAAACAAAAAGGCAAAAGCAAAATGTAATGAATCATTGAAAAGTATTTGGAAAAAAAAAAAAACTAAAACCTATAAAAAAATCTATGTAAAATAATAATAATAACAAATAAAACTTAAAAAATATCTATATTGTATAAGAATAAATAAAAGAAAAAAATGTAAAATATATATTAAAAATTTCTCAAATTTAAAAATCTTAAATTATTTTTTAAAGATATAGGGTTTGCAAAAATTTAAAGCTTTAAATATTATATACAACACTCACAAATATATTAAAAATTAAAACATATTTAATTAAACAACAAAACAATTAAAAAGTTAACAAATATATTAAAAATATATACATACTTGATTAAAAAAACAACATTAAAGAAATATAAAAAAATCTTTTATTTATATATATATATATGAAAAAAAAAAATGAAAAACATACTTGAAATAAAACAAAACAAAAGAATTATAAATGTGTTTGTATTTTATTAGGCTGTGAGTGGCTACTTGCATGGCCAACATCATGCTGAAGGTGTGAATTCCGCACACCAAATGCAATACATTTTTATTTATTTATTTAAATACGTTTATTTTATTTAGTATTTATTTTTGTTAAGTTATATATCTATATATATATATATAATTTTTATTTTTATTTAGCTTTTTACTTTATTATTTTTGAAATTTTAAAATGTATTTTTGTTTTATAATTTTGTTAAAATATGTTAATGATTTTTTTATTTTATTTTTTTTAATTAGGTTGCTTCTATTATATTATAGAGTCTCAAAGATTACATTTCTCTTCCTCTGAAGTTGGAAGGCCAATTCCGGAGGGAAGTTTCGATATCAAAATCACAAAAAAGGGGTTTCCCCAGACGGGGAAACTAGCCCAAGAATAGAGCATAGAGAGTTGATAATACGCTGCCCATAGCAGGAAACTAGCCTGACAAGTGATAAGTTTAAGACAGAACCATAACACTAGAATCTTTGAAATAACAAAAAGATGTCTAGAATAAGAGATAAGCACCCAACAATTAAGAAGATTGACAACTGTCATTCTTTTCTGAAGAATGGAGTGGCTCTTCCACAATCTTGCATGCATAATCTGACTCGTCCTCCTCCTGTTTGGATGCATGGGCTATTGACGGTGGAAGAAGCAGCACGTGGACATCAGGCAAAATGGAGGAGGCCGCATAATCATCAACCGCACAAGTTCCTCCTTCGTCCAAGCTTGAACTATCATGGTCACTGCTTAAATTTCTCTGCACTAGCAAAGCCTTCATCTTGCGGGAGGAGAAGGCAGGAATGGGAGAAATGGTGGAGTTGCGGGGTCTTTTTCTGGGGTGGAGGCCGAAGCCGGAGGGTTCATAAGGAGAATCTAGAAGGTGGAGAGATGGGCGGGTAGAGAGATTGATGGGGTCGAAAATTTCTGGCTCCTCCCAATCAACAGAGAAATTCATCGTCCTATCCGCAGAGGCCGAGGAGGGAGGTCTTGAGGGAAGACCATGTCCCCCTGATCTGCGGCACCTCATGTGATGTTGTCTAGGCATGGCGGAGGAGTGGGACTAAGAAGAATGCTGAGTCGAAGGAGCGTCTGAGGGAGCATCTGGGGAACTAAAGTCCAAGGAAAAGCTAACAAAGGGGCAAGGAATGGAACAGAGGAGGCAAGGCTTGGAAGAGACACCAGGTGCATCTTCGCAGAGCCAAAGGGAGAGGCGAATGGCAGAAGAAGGAGAAGGGGTGGCAGATTTAAGGGCCATGGGAGGCAACCAAGGTAGGATAGTTGAAGTAAATGTGTAGCGGATAGTGGTTAAGGCAGAGGATGTTGATGGGAGGCTGGCGAGGGTGGTAAGTAAATGTCCCACGCACCAACATCTAAAGCAGCTTGGGCAGACATGTGCATTTTCATGGGGAGAATAGGTGCCCTGCCACCTTGTGTCCAAGTGGCCCTACTGATTAGCATGGTCTATCACCCGCATCTAGGAGTTTTATTTTGTTTTTTTGTTAATCAACCACTTCTATTAATTCAATAAAAATTTACATCGCGATGAACATCGCTTCTGTTAGGGTCATTATTTGCATACTTCCACCAAGGATCAAAACACATTTGCATGGGCATCTTAGGTGTCCCATTCTGAAGGAATTTTCAATCATTCCATTAGGTCATGATATAAAATTGTTCCACTGGTGGTTGTCCTTGTCAAGTATGTGTTTCAAAGGGTGTTCTCCACTGGTTTTCGCTACAAAACAGGTTTCAGAGTATGTTCATCATAAGGATCCCGGAAAGATATTTCCAATGGTATATCATACTCCCAAAACTGACTTCTGGATTGGAAGATATGCTTAAATGAATAAAGGCCCTAAAACACAACTCTACCCCTTTTATTTTTATTTCGATGACCTTTAGAACTTTACAATTTCTGCCTTTTTATGTATTTTTCCCTTTACCCCAAAGCCTTATTTCATGGTCACATCCTACAAATTCCGATGTGATCGCATCGCATCACGATTCATGGGCTCCAAATTGGCCCACCCCCGATTGACCCACCTCTGATTACAAAACTCCGTTGCGATTGAATCGCCTCCGATTGGATCGAGAACATTGTAAGCCCGATCACATCGCAAATATTTAATTTCGCACAACATTTGTCCCCGCCCTTCCGATTTCCCCGATGCGATGAATCGCATATCGCCAATCGCATATTTCATTGCCAAGCACTTAAACCTGCTCCCCTTCCTGATTGCGATTGCACTTAACAAAAGTGTTATTTCCTTTTTTAAATGCGATAAATCTATTTTAAAGGTTTCTTAAGTCTTTTCATCACAAAATTGTTTTATCACATGTTTTAAACCTCCGCGCTTTTTCCCATTGATGTGATGAATCGCCCATCGAAATTGACAGTTCCTATAAGTACTTTGCCTCCACTCCCCTTCCCGATTGCGATTGCAATTCCTCCCTTGGGTACCACCTTAAATCCCTTCTGCCTTTTCAATGAAAAATGGTTTTTCCCTTTGTAAAATGTGGAAAACTCATTTTTATTTGTTTTAAAGGGATTTTTCATTTACACCATCGGACATCGTTTTCCCCTGCTTATCCCCGCAACTCTATTGTATTATTCCATCACACATGTTTCCATCGCATCGCAAGTTTTTACGACATGCTCCCACTTCCCTTTTGTTTCGATTTGCGATTGTGATTTCCCCTTTCCCCCTATACACTGTCGCATCGTAGTTTCCAATCTCATTGTCCCAATACACCCTCCCCCCTTTCTGATTGCGATTTGCGATCGCAACTCGGGCCCACCATCCTTTCCTTTGCTCTTTTTCACTCAAAAGGGGATTTTTCTTAATTAAATGTAAAATTTCATCTGTATTGGTTCCAAAGGACATTTCTCGGCATAAAAGGATTTTCAAAAAAGAAAAAGAAATAGTCAAGGTCGTGAACTAATTATGAACTAAAGACATCTGCAGTAGCGATGAAAAGGGGATTTGTTCTTCAGATTTCCTATTTTCATCCATTGGATGTAACAACAAATCCTAAATATGGTCAACATGTATTGTTTCTCCTTCTTTTTAGGGGCAGATTGTTGGTGTTTTTCCTATGTTCATATTTCGGTTTCTGAGCTGGTAAAATAGCTCCTCTTTCTGTGGATCTACTCCCCTCAAAATTCTGTCTATTTAATGTAATTTCTAAATCATTTTTAAAGGGGAAAAAAGTGTGGAATAAGTTGGAAATCACTGAGGACATTCTGCACTCCATTTGTAATAGTTTGGCAGGGAATTAATAAAGAAATGTAGCACTGATTTGTGGGATCCCTATGGTATGGATTTTAGCATTGTTCTATCTTTTGTGTTCAACGGTTAATTGTTATGTTTTCCATTCATTTCATTCATATCTCTGGTTGAATGTTTTCAAGATAGATAGGTAGAATCCATTGTATAATGCTCTGCCTTGGGAAATCATTCAATACTTGATGTTTTCTTCTGTTTCAAAAGGATCCATCTCTTATGCCCTTTTTAGCTCCTCACCAGTCTTAAACATTCCATCATTATTTGAACTGAATTGTTAAAATCCCTACCTACCTTGTCCCATAAAATACCATGTATCTTTGATTTAATTTCCCAGATTCAAACTACCCAACCCCATCTGATCCTACAACCCTGAAAATTTATAAAAACATTTCCAATTATTATACCTAGCTTAAAATCAGTTTACTCTTACATTTCATTGAATATTTTTCCCAGAGAGAGCCCTCTCCTAACCTTGTAGGGCTAGCTACAAGGCTGAGTGTGGTTTGAGGTTACCCTGATTTGCCTTCCTTCAGCCTAAGGTTCAAATTAGGTGCTAACAGCTTCAAAACATCATTGGCCTCACTCCTACAAGATTTGTTTGCCAACAAATAAGGAAAAAAACACCCAGACATCCGCAAAATAAAACTAGAAGACCTAAGACCGATTATCGAGATGGATCATAATTGTCCCAAAATAAAAATACATCCCAAAATCATCATTAAACATGCACATTACCACGAGCCAGGTTATTGGGCCCACCACGCCAGGGTGACGAAATGCTTCATGTACATGCGACTCCATGTATTTCATTCTCCATTCAAAGTTTTCTGACTGCTCCTCGAGCTTCTTCTAACATCTTTGAAGGGAGACTAGCATATCTATAATATGCCACTAGTTATGTTATCATTCAGGAAACTAATGACCTCATTGTTGTTGAAAATTGTAACTAGGTTTGGTCTTCATTATGATGTAATTGTAATGATGACATTGCATATTATTTATAAATAAAGGAAATGAAAGAAAAATAAATTATATTTTTGGGGTATGGGTTTCATACTCAAGTTTGAGTCAAAATCATGTTCATGTTTTTAGGTATTCTCGGTCTTTCTAGTATAAATAATAATATTGGTCACATTTCATAGTCCCATTTAGACTCATTGTAATGAAGAAAAATATTTATTTTATCAAGGAAAATTCATGGATAATCCCAATACCAACTCGGCCCAAGATTAAGATCAATTCGACCTAAAGGAGGGCTATTCCACCCTTAAGAAAGGTTATAAATAGAAGGGATATTGACCTCCCTTGGATACACATCTCAAGCAAGTTATCTACAATAGCGAAGGAGAAGAAGAGTAACTACGATGATGAAGAAGTAGAGAAAGAGGTCAAAAAAATTTCAAGATTTTATCTTGTCTCACTAGGGTTTGTGAAGTTTCCAGTTGTAGGAGGTTCGAAATTTTGTAGAAGTTTCAAGGAGCCGAAATTGCAGTGCCAAAATTTTATTCTAGGGGTCGAAGTTGCAGCAGTAGTGAAGCAGTATCAAATTTTTTGGAGTTGTCACAAGGAATATCTTGTTGGGGGCTAGCTTGGTGCTTGGAGGGTTTGTTGACTTTGGTCTTTGGGTCTTGGAAGTCTCTTTTGTAAGAATATTCTAAAGAAGAAGAGAATCATTTTCTAGGCTTTCCCCTTGGAGGGGTTTTTCACTAGTTTTGAGCCTATAGCTTGTGTACTCTGTCTCTTTGTGATATTCATTGTTTTGGTAATTGCTTGATGAAAAAATCTAAATAATTAATAAAGAACCAAATAATATCACAATTAATTATGATGATAAGGAAAATAAGTTCTAATCTACAAGTCTCCATATTTTCCAACATGGTATCAAAGCTAAGGTGCAAGAAGGAGACTAAATATCACATATTTGTTAGCATTATGGTAAGGATTATAAGGAATGGTTTCAAGGTTATTGGAAATATCTCTACATCTATCAAGAATTGTCTATTGAAGATCATCTCCAAGCTTGCAAAGGAAGTAACAGATGGAAGCTTGTTCTTCTCTTTAGTTGGCACATTCAAGGACAAGAATGTATGGGATATTGGCAGTGGTGCCTCTAGACACATGACGATAGAATGCAGACAACTACAAACCCTATCTAATTGAAACTCATATCATCTATCTAACTTGGAGACAAAAGGAAATATCCAATGAAAGGCATTGGATCTACATAATTGGAGCTCGAGTTAGGTGGAAGCATTCACCATAACAACATCTTATATGTTCCAGGTTTCAAGAAAAATTTACTTTCTATTTCTTGTCTAAAGGATAAGGGTGATAGAATTGCTTTTGTTGATGGAAATGTTTTGGTTTGGGGTAAGGGCTCTAGTATTAATGAAGTAAGGGAGATTGGGATTTTTTAGGGTACATTGTATAGACTCTATACACCTCTAACTCAAGCCCTATTTCAATTAGAAGTGAGTCCTTCCAAATTATGGCATAGAAGGTATGGACACCTTCATTATAAGATTTTTCATTAGAGAAAGTTTTAGGTCTAAAATGGGCATCCTAAGAAAAATGTACAACCAAAATAAACTTTATAAGAACCAATAGGATTCAAGATGATGATGTCAAACTTGGGGGACGATTCACCATTTTTGGAGTTAAAAAGTGAAAATATTAGAAAATAATGAAATAATAAAACTACTTTTTCAACTCATATTTTCAACTTGTATCCTTAAGGTTTAACTCAAATTTTGAGCGTGAGTACTTGTTAGCTGCAAAATTTAATTCCTCATCCAAGGAGTACCCATGTTGTGTAGGTTTTAACTCTGTATAGAAATTGTCTGCAAACGAATCTTAAAAGCATAAAATAAACAATAGAGAGAGAATAAAACATAAAACAGATATACATAGAGATTTTCCCTTGGATCCCAAATCAAGACTGCCAGCTTGATTTTTCATTATATTCCTTTTAGTGTTACAACACACATATATATATACATGTCGAAGCATTCATAAACCCCAATCCATTAACCCTGGATTAGAACATAACTGTAGTTCCCTTGACCCGATCTACAAAATACCAGGGGTCGAAAACCATCATGCCCCAAAACCATGTGCAAAGCCATGCACAAAACCATGGGTAGGTCCGCCCACCAAAAAATAGGGTCCAAAAAAAATTTCCCAGGCGCTGCCCTGGACCCTGAACAAGGGGGTTTCCGGCCCCCTTATGACCCCCCTGTTGCGCCCGGTGCAAGGTACAGGGGGGTTCCCCCCCCCCCCCCCCTCCACACGTGCGACTAATCATGGAAATAATATAACACATACCCAACATTCTCCCACTTGTTGTTTTCTTTCTGTAGGAGGCCACAAGAGAGCTTAGTCATTAGTCCAAATATACAACACCCATTGTTTCTCTACACCAAGAGAACTTCTAAGTGCTCACAAACTTCATCAATGCATCTGCAAAATTCTTCAAAGTGTCCACCTTTACCAGCAACACCCTATTATCCTCAACCATATCTCTCACAAAGTGATATTAAACATGAATGTGTTTTTTCTTTGAATGATAAGCAAGGTTCTTAGCCATGAAAATTTCACTTTGGCTATCACATTCTATCCTTATAGATCGTTGCGCCAACCCCATACTTGAACACAATCTCTACAACCAAATTGCTTCCTTGCTTGCATGAGTGGCTGCCATTTATTCTGCCTCTGTAGTTGAAAGAGCCACTATAGACAATCTTTTACTCATTCAACTGAATGCACCTCCAAATAAGCTAAACACATACCCACTTATAGATATTTTTTGGTCCAGATATCCAACCCAGTATGCATCAAAAAAACCATGGATGTCAAAAACTCTATCCAATATTGGTCTTCCCTGGTAGCACAAACCATAATCACTAGTGCCACGCAAATATCTGAAAACCCGCTTCACTATTGTCCAATGCTCCCTCCCTATTTTTGACATAAACCTGCTCAATACCCCCATTGTATGTGCAATGGCTAGTCTAATACATACCATTGCATACATCAGGCTACCCACTGCACATGCATATGGAACACGAGACATATCCTCCTCTTCTTCTTGTGTCTTGGGACATTGTTCAGCAGATAAATTTACACCTAGAGGAATAGGAACCTTCACCGGTTTACTATCCTGCATATTGAACCTTGGAAATATTGTCTCGAAATACTTCCTCTGGTTTAACTAGAGCTTTTTCTTTGTCCGATCGCTCTTAATATCCATGCCCAAAATATAGTTTGTAGCACCAAGATCCTTCATGTCCAATTTGGAGAACAATTGGGTCTTCAAATCTGGGATAATTTCTTTGTCATTTCCAATTAGCAACATATCATCCACATACAAGACCAAATAAATAACATGGTCACCAATTAATTTAAAATATACACAGTGATCCTCTTTTCTTCTGGTGAAGCCAATTCCCCGTATATAGGTATCAAATTTCTGATACCACATCCTTGGTGACTATTTTAACCCATACATAGAATTTTTTAACCTGCATACCAGTTCTTTCTTACCCTTCACCATAAATCCTTCATGTTGCTTCATGTAGATCTCCTCTTCTAGATCCCCATGAAGAAATTTTAACTTCACATCCATCTGTTCTACCTCATAATCAAAAGCAGCAACAACAGTTAAAAGTAATCTAATAGAAGTAACATTGGCAATAGGAGAAAAAATATCACCAAAATAAATTCCTGGCTCCTGAGAATAACCTTTTGCTACAAATCAAGTTTTTTATTTCTCCACCTTACCTTCTACATTCATCTTCTTCTTAAACACCCATTTTCTCTTGATGGGCTTCCTTCCAGTCGGCAACTCTACCATATCCCATGCCTCATTTTTGTGCAAGGATGCCATTTCATCAACCATGGCCTCCTTCCAGACTTTTCCATCCTCTAAATCTACTGCCTCCCTGATATTTTTGGGATCATCATCAGTTATAGTTAAAGAAAAATTTGAACGGAAAGTAGATGGACTATACCTTTCTGGTTGCCTTCTTTCCCGAACGGATCTTCTCATAGTTGGAGTTTTTGGCTCTTCCTCTTCTGAATCTTCTTCTGTTGTAGAGTCTGATTCATCCTCCATTAGCTCAAACTATATCTTCTCAGGTTCCTTTGGTAGGACTTCATTTTTAACAACATCTTTCACCTTTGTAAACACCACATCTTGGCTATACATAACCTTCCTTGTTTCTAGGTTCCAAAGCTTGTAACCTTTTAAACCATCCTTATACCCAATAAAGATGAACCTTTCAGATTTATTATCCAACTTGGTCCTTTTCTCCTTTGGAATATGTACATATGCATCACATCCAAATGCCCTCAGATGTGAAAGAGAGGATTTCTCACCATTCCATACCTCATGTGGAGTCTTATCCTCCAACATTGATGAAGACGATCTATTAACCATGTAACATGAAGTCTCCACTGCTTTTTCCCGGAATTCTTGTCCTAACCCAGTACCACTGAGGATGCTTCTTGCCTTTTCCGTCAACGTTCTATTCATTCTTTACGCAACTCCATTTTTCTGAGGTGTGTATGGATTAGTCTTCTTTCGTGCTATACCACACTTCTTATATAATTCCTTAAATTCCTTCCTACAAAACTCTCCACCATTATCTCTACTCAGCACCATTATCTTCTTCTTTGTTTGGTTTTCCACCAGAGCCTTAAATTATTTAAATTTGTCAAAGACTTTAGATTTCTTCCTCAAGAAATATATCCATATATTCCTTGAGAAGTCATCTATGAATGAGACATAGTACACAGATTTTCCCAGTGATGGAACCTGTTGGTGTCCCGTGTTTTGATAGTTTGGCAAATCAAAAGACAAGGCAACATCAGAACCAATCTTTAGAGTTCCAGGATCTAGTCCTCCTGTTCTCAGAGAGGGATCTCTCAATTGTTTGTTTGCAAAGGTTTATCTTGTGTGTTTTGAGTATTGGTTTTAGACTAGTTATTAAATGCAGGTGTTTGTTTGTTTGTTTCGTTGAATTGATACAACAGAACATGAAAGTTCTAGGAAAGATATATAGAGTGGAGAAACATCTGGTTCATTGGGAAATGGAGTCAAGAAGAGGTCATAACACACTCATTAATGGATATGGGATATCAGAGGGAAAATCTAACTTGGCCGTAGGATCCTTTGGTTTTGGAATGAGATGGACATCAATGATTTAGAAAGAGAAAATTAATTCTCAAACAAAGGGAATTTGAAAGCACAATTTGAACAATAAAGAGCTATTTGGTAGACAGGGCTAACCATAAATTATACAAATCACACCTTTAAGCAATTAATGATTTCAAAACAACTTTTAAAATGAAATCTAAGATTTGGGGAACATCCTATTTCCTCAAATATTTTATTTCAAATGACTTAGAAAACATAAAATATTCACTGATAATTGCAGTCATAGAAGAGGGAACACCTAACACATCTATGATCACAACTATAAAGACCTTTAAGACCACTGTTTAAGCAAGGACAAAGGGAAAGATCAGAACAGACCTCCTTGACTTGCTGTAAACAGGAAACTTCAAAGGGGGACTTCAGTAACAGTTTTTAAGTGGCAGCAGACAAGCAGGGAAAACCATAAATCATGCTGAAACCAACTATTCGAAATATTAAGGAAATAAACAAGCATGAATACTAAAGAGAGAGGTTAAAGACTCTAAAATACTTTAGCAGAAGAAAACATAAAACAGTGAAGGGTGAATAGGTCTAAGGTGCTTCTAGGAGTCATTTCTTAGCCTAAAACTTTCAACCTATTGTAGTAAGAAATTATGGAACATAATGAAAACAGGGAAAAACATTTAACAGTTCAGAATACTTCACCAACAGCCAAGCTCATGGATCCAATGATAGAGCCTTCATAGTAACAATCATATAACAACATCATCAGGGCTTCAAGACTTCAATTTCTTCTTCAACTTCAACAGACTGTGTATTATTTCAGAGAGTTCCAATATTACAACTAGTGATCAACCAACCCCAACTCTTCTTCTGCAATAGTATTTATAGAAGAAAGAGGAGGTGCAATCTGATGAAATATCTCTAAAAATAATTAATACAGACTTAAATGGCTTCTTGGCCTTTGGGGGCTCAATGAAGCAACTTACATAGGTGTCCTCTATATAAAATCATTTACATTAACTATTAGGTTTGTTGGAAAGAATTTGTTGACTTCAAGGCTCCTTGTTATCCTTGTAATAACTTCTGCTGACAGCTGACCATAAGTTCCTTTGGTTGAAATAACTGTTTCAGCTGTATTGATGCAAAATACCTCCTGGTCTGGTAATAACTTCAACCCTTTTTTTATTACTTTGAGGCTGCAGGTGGCTCTGTAGTGGCTTGGAATTTAACTAGCCTCTGATGTGGCAGCGTATGCTTTCTGTCTGATATAAAAACTCACGATCTTCTTTAAACTGTGTTTTAGGCTTATGATAATCCATTTTTAGCCGTAATCCCTATAGATCTACCTTCAATTTTTTGTCCTGATATATTTTGTCTTCGGCACTGATACTTTTCTGACTGTGCTTGATTTACTGTGTTTTTTGCTGGTGTGCAGGGCTCCGCAGGGGTGATATGGCATCAATGCCACATGAATCACTAATGAAACGTGAATTTGAAATTTGTGGATGATTTTCTTTGATGGATTAGAGGCTGGAGGATTGTCACCCTCTGCTTCTGAAATTTCTTTAGACATAGCGAAAAAAACCATTAAACCCTGCAAAAAATGAACAAATATTATAAAATATATGCATGTGTAGGTTTACTACTTCAGAAGGCACATGGAGGAAGCATGGTTGTTGGATGGCATCATCCAACGGTCGAGATCGATTTAGAGGAGGTCATAGGAGAGTGAAAAGAAATTTGAATCAGAGTCGTCGACCGCGCAAAGATCGACGGCCGGGAGCAGAGGCGAAAAGTCAAAGCGGAGGAATCAGGGTGATGAATTGTGGGTCATCCATCTGCAGATCAGATCGATAGGGGAGATGCTTTAATGACCGCATCGTATTTTGGTTAACCATCGGGCTTCTTCAGTGAGCGATCACCGTCTGACGAGCGGCCTCAGATCGGACGGTGGACGTCAATATCGCGTCGGGTCCATGTCTGATCTTTAACGCGCGATGGATGGTGGTTTTGTGAACAGTGCTCAAGCCACTTGTCAATTGGTGTATGGAATCGCTGCAAAATGAAAAAATACCACCGCACACTCAAAAGCGGTGCAATGAATACTGCGTAGTTTTGCAATGGTGAGTGGTTAGCAGGGACCACCGGGGCGATAAATTGTGCATCATCGATTTGCAGATCAGATTGACGGTGGAGAATGCTTTGAACTTCGGACCGGCGGAACACCTTAGAAAATAATAAAATTCCCAAAGTTTCAAAATAACATAAGGTTTCAATATTTTTGGGGGTGGGATATATATAAAATATGGTTAGGCGCCCGTCTGCGGGGCCATGGGTTACATGGAAAGCCATATGACCGGGGGGTTATGGATGAAGGGCTAATCAGCATTGAGTGATGTGATAAGCGCTTGGAGGGCTAGCGCTTGGTCCCAGCACCAGGGCGCATGAAGGGTAAGGGTTTAAAGACTTAGCCCAAAGGGGCTTAAGTCTACCATATATGAGAAATGCATTTTTATGGATTTTCAAGTATTTTTAAAGGAGTTTGAGGGTTTCGATAAGGCAAGGGAAAGGTCTAAAAACCTTATCAAAGGGATTTTGATGAAGGGGAAAGGGGAGAAACATGAAAATGAAGGTTTTTCGTGGGAGAGGAAGGGGTTAAAATGAGGTTAGTTTTTGGAAGAAGGGGGAAAAGGAAAATGGTGCTTGCAGCAGTTTTTATTCATGTAATGACAACAGAACTTATGAGTTGAAAAGGGGAAAAGTAGTGACGATTACCCAAAGGATAGGATTTTATTAAAAGAATTTAAGCATCAACAATTTTTAGCAATGAAATTATTTCTTGAAGGCTATCCAAAATCATTTAGCCACCACTTGATATAACAGAATTTATGGGTGGCTAACAGTGGCTCCACTTGGGGATGGTGCCTTCTTAACGGCATCAAGAACTTCAGAATTGAATTTTCTGGGAGGCTGACCTGTGCCTCATCCATTGGGTTGCCTTTCTTTCTGTGGATGATCTTCTTTTGTTCTGAAAAATATTAGCATTCATGGATCAACAATGGAACCTAATCAATACAACCTTTATACCTACCCAATCCTACTAGTCTAACATTTTTTCTTCTTGCGAAGTGCACTTGGATTAGCTTAGCAAAATATTTTACAACATTTTATTCTTTTGAAAACAAGAAAAATAATCTATTTCTACTCCTTATTCCTTCATGGACTTAGATTAAGAAGTTGAGCCCATATGATTCTCTACCTAATCTACTGTCTGTTGGGATTAAATTGTCCAACAGAATTTATTCTCTAATTTCTACAACAAAAATTTAAAAGCACTCAAGTCAAGATTGAACAATCTAACTTGATGTTGATCTATGGCATAAGGACAAACTGCACATAGACATTATTTTGCACAAAATTTAAAATAAAATGGAATGCTTGAGATCTGAAATTTGAAAGCATTTCCTTCCTCTTTTTTACAGCTCTGTTTTGATCTTTGTTTGAGTTGTTTTTGCTTGTCCTCTGGTTTAGATTTTGAGCTAATGGGAACCAGCTTTACATCTTTCTTGACTCAGAATTTGAAACAGATTTGAGTCACTTTATTTTAGAGACTTAGGATCAGATTTTGAGCATGTTTGAACCTTTAATTTCTATTCTAAACTATCTACTGATAAGCCAAGATTAAAAAGTTTGGAAAATCGAATTCAATATCCTATCAGCAGAAAATTTAAAGCTAATTAGTCAAGATTAAACTTTTTGACTAACTAGAAGTGTGTTTTTCAGAAGTGGCATTTGAGTTTGCACACTTTCAGATTTGTTTCTCTTTTTTGGTATGGGGCTATACCTTTCTTGTTTTCACAATCTTCCCTCTTTTCTTTGTTTTTGTATTTTTTATTTTCATAACTTTGAATGCAATGTTCAGAATATGATATTTACAATGACAAAATAGAATGCTTTGAAACTTATGATTATTGGAAGAAGTAATGCTTGATCATTCTTCCATTAACAAGACCTCCATACAGATCTTCTCCATTCAATTCTTTCAAGAAAAATGTGTTGTGACCCCTTTTAGCATGAACAATATAAATGCCTTTCCAGAAGTTCTCAAACTTGCCATGTTTTCCCTTCTCTTCTCTCCTTGAATCCCATTTAAGAACAACATTTCCAACTTGGGAATTGTCTTCCTTATTCCTTTTATCAAATATATTCTTCATATTTTCTTGGACTAACTGAGTTCTTTCATAAAATTCTTCTCTGGTCTGCTGCAAATGGATGGTTTGATTGATTCTCCTCTGCATATCATTCTCTTCAACATGTGCTTCTTGAAGGAGCTTCATGACTGGAAGTCCTAATGAGGTGGGAAATATTGCATCCATGCCATAAAATAACTGATAGGGGGAAATATTTATTGATTTCTTTGTAGTTAACCTATCAACCCATAAGGCATGAACCAGTTTATTGTGCCATGATTTTTTATTTTGTTCCAACATTTTTTTGATGATATTGATGAGACTCTTGTTGGAAGATTCAGCTAATCCATTTCCTTGGGGATAATAAGCAGTGGAATGGCCCAAGGTTATGTGGTATTTGTAACATAAATCAACCATCTTTTTAGATTTAAAAGCAGTAGCATTTTCTGTTATGATTTTTCTAGGGCAACCAAATCTTGATAGGATATTTGTTTCAAGAAACTTGATAATGATAGAGTCATTAGCATTCCTGGAGGGTATAGCTTCTATCCACTTGGTAAAGAAGCCAGTGGCTGTGAGGATCCACTTATATTGAGCTAAGGAGGATGGATGAATTTCCCCAATGAAGTCTAAACCCCATTGTTGAAAAGGTGCCTCAACTCTGATAGGATGTAGGGGTAAGGGAAGAAGTTTCCTTTTGCCATCAAAGATTTGACACTTATGGAAAGACATGACCAACTTCTGAGTGTCTGGGAAAAGGGTGGGCCAATAGTAACCAGATCTAAGAATTTTGTTTGTTGTGGCCTTCCAGTAGAGGTGTCCTCCACATTCTTCGTCATGCAACTCATGCATGATTTTTCCTGCATCATCTTCAAGTAAAAATTTAAGCAGAATTCCAACAACATTTTTCCAATATAACACCCCATCTAGGATGCAAAAACTCAAAGCCTTTTGTTTCAAAAATCTAGCTTTATTTTTAGACAAAGAAGGAGGGGCATTTAAATATATAAGCACATAAATAATGTCAGCATACCAAGGAGAATTAAAAAATGTTTCTTCAATAAAAGGAGCAGTAGATTCTTCTATTTCTTCCAACACATCTACCATATTCATGTCTAGTGCTTGGAAGTTAGACTTAGCCATAAGTTTTTCTAATCCTTGCCCTGTAACTAGTTTGGTGGGCCTGATTTCTAAGTCATATTCAAGAATAGTTTCAATCCATTTTCCCCTTTTACCATCAGGGTCTTGACTTAGAATGTCCTTGACAACAGTATGTGGAACAAAAGCAATTATGTGAGAGTGTAAAATATAGACCCTAAAGTCTTTCAAAGCTTTCACTAATGCTAAGGCTTGCTTCTCCATGATGTTATATTTGAGAGGAGCGTCTCTTAAGGCCCTACTAAAGAAGGATATTGGTTGTTCCTGTCCCAAATCATTCTTTTGAATTAAAACTGCAACTATTGTATGTTCATATGCAAAAGAAAATATATAAAAGTCTTTGGTGAAATCTGGGCTAATCAAGACTGGTGTTTGAGTAAGAGCTTTTTTGACCAGTTCGAATGATTGTTTAGCTGGTAAAGTCCATTTTACACGGACATCTTTCTTAAGCATGTTTGTAATGTTTTTTAATAGCTTAGCAAGATTAGGAATAAATCTCCTTAGAAAATTAATCTTTCCGGTGAAAGATTGCAACTCTTTGAGGCTTCTTGGATGGCTGATCTGCAATATGCCATCTATCCTTGTAGGGTCTATTTTTATTCCCTCTTCCGAAATTACATGGCCAATAATTTTAACTTCTTGGAGACCAAATATTGTCTTCTTGGGATTTAATGACAAGCCAAATTTTCTGCACTTCTCAAAAACTTTTCATAGGTGAATCAAATGTTCTTCATCAGTTTTTGAGAAAAATGTTATGTCATCAAGGTAAATGATTATAAAATAGCCAATTTCTTCAAAAAATTATATGTCCATGGCCCTTTGGAAGGTGACCCCTACATTCATTAATTCAAAAGGCATTTTGACGTACATAAAGGTGCCCCAAGGTGTGGTAAAAGCAATTTTGATTTGATCATTTAGGAGCACTAACACATGGTTGTAACCTGAGAACCCATCTAAGAAGGATATCCTTCTTGACCCAACCACCCTTTGAAGTATATGGTCCATCTTGGGTAAGGGGTAGTTGTCTTTTAAGGAGGCTCTATTTAAATTTCTAAAGTCAATACAGAGCCTAATTTCCCCTATTTTCTTTCTAACAGAAACTAAGTTTGATACCCACTCTGAAAATCTAATGGGTATTATGATCCCAACATCATGCATTTTTTCAATTTCTGCCTTAACTAAAGGTAGTAAGAGAGGGTTTATTCTTCTTAGTTTTTGTTTAAAATAATTTTTATTTTCCTTCAGGGGAATCTTGTGCTGGATGATGCTAGTATCATATGATTTTAAGTCTTTGTATCTCCAAGCAAACACATCTTTAAACTCTTTGAACAACTCTATGTATTGAGATTTTATGTGAGCTGGGAGAGTGTTATACATCTTAATCATCTTGGGTTCTACTAGACTGCCTATGTTATGCTCTTCTACATTAGTTTCCACAGGCTCCATTCTTGGTTCTTTGGCTACATCGTTAAAATCAAAAAGGTGTTCTAAAGGTGCTAGACCTCTTGGAATTTTATCATTTTTGCATTGTAAAAATTCCAAGTCTTCTTGGTCTATGTTGTCAATTGTCTCTGTTTCGAAAGGATTTTCATAATGATTTATATCAACAGAATATGTCATTTGAACTTCTGGGATTTGTTCAATATACAAACAATTTTCTTTATGGCTGGTTTCTGATATTGGTATGCTGAAATCATTTTCTGATTTCAAAAAATCATCTATGTGTTTGTTAGAATCAAACACTTGCCAGTGATCTTCATTATCAGGCACAACGGGCCTATGTTTTACCTTTATACGGAGTTGTTCATTTATCTTAGGTATTTGGAAGTTGTTGGCATTGAAGGCGAGTTCATTTGCTAGATGATTCAGTGCTCTAGGGATGAAAATGAGTTCATATTTTTTGAAGGTTTTTAATAAATCAAAGGCAGCGTTCCGATATTCCCTAAGCCTTGGATTTCTAGCTGAGTATTCTCCTTTGATTTGTTTTATGATAAGTTCAGAATCCCCTAGGATGGATATCTTTTGGGCTTCTAACTGTTTAATAAATTGTAAGCCTAGGAGAAGGGCTTCATACTCAGCGATATTGTTAGTGCATGGGAAATCCAATTTGTATGAAAAAATTTGATTCGTATTTTGAATCCAAACACCTGCCCCTGCACTTGTTTTGTTACAGGATCCATCAAATTTTATTGTCCAAAGCACATTTGCCTCATTTTCAGTTTCTTGTTGCTGTTGATTGTGAATGTTTTGAATTTCATTGAAGGGAAGGTTTGATTGTTCTTGTGAACTGATTGGGTACATTTTTTCCTTATCTGGTTGGGTGATTTCATATTCGTTACATAAGATAAATGAATCTAAACTTGATTGAATAGAATATATTGGAGTGTTGTTTGGTTTTTCTATGTTGCTAACCATGTACTTCATGTTAGATTCCCTGTATAGTCTTATGTTTTGGTTAAAAACAGGGATGGTGGCATAAGACATGTCCATTTGAAGGCTTCCCTGAAGTTTGGCTCCCCATGATCTTCATAAGAGCATGCCATACTTAGGGGGAATGTTAGCTACAATGTTGGGAAACCAGCTCCAAAAAGAGAAGAAAAGAGATATCAATGCCTTAGAAATAAGCCACTTCGAGGGGGCAACCTCCAATACATTACATGAATGAACAATTCTTGGATGATAAATTTACAAAACCTCCTTTCTATATATAGGAGTCCATGGGGCCATAATGTAATCCTAGTGGGCCACAATGTAATCCTAGCCGACCTAACAATAATAATTTAAGGGCACAATAATAACAAAATGGGGGTTACAAGGTACAATAATAACAATAAGGGGGTTACACTAACAACAATAAGGGACTATACTAGTAATATAGGGACCTAACATGCCCCTCTCCTTCAAAAAGTGTTGTCCTCAACGCTTGAGTAGCTCTGGGTGCTTCTGTATAAAATTCTCATCCTCCCATGTAGAATCTTCAATGGGTAAGTTCTTCCACTTGATGAGATACTCCGAAATTGATCGATTTCGTAGTTGTCGAGTTCTTGTTTCCGTGACCGCTTCAGGTTCCAATATGATTTTTCCTTCCTCATCAAGTTCTGGCAATATTGTTTGAACTGGAATATTTTCACCTATAACCTTCTTTAAGCATGAAACATGGAAAACTGGATGCACTCATGAAGAAGCAGGAAGCTCCAATTTGTATGCCATAGCACCAATATTTTGCAACACCTTGTAAGGACCATAGTACTTTGGTGATAATTTATTATCCTTCTTAGCTTGCTTGAGGGACATTTTTTTGTATGGTTGTAGCCGTAAAAATACCCAATCTCCTACATCAAAACTTCTCTCGCCGCGATGTTGATCTGCCTGTTGTTTCATTCGATTTTGTGCCAAATTCAGGTTATCCTTTAAGAGTTGGAGAACTTCTTGCTGATGCTCGATGTGATCTTCCACTGCTTGAACCTTCGAATTTTCCCTTAAAGAAGATGTGATGGATGGTGGATGATATCCATAAAGTGCCATAAATGGGTCATTTTTGCTGCAGTATGGAAGGAAGTGTTATACCACCATTCAGCGAGAGGTAACCACTTGACCCATTGTGTTTGTTTATCAGATACAAAACAACGAAGATATCCTTCCAAACATTTATTTACTATCTCATTTTGACCATTAGATTGAGGATGATAAGATGAGCTATGAGATAATTGAGTACCCAAACAATAAAATAACTCTGTCCAAGAATTTCCATTAAAAATGGGATCTCTATCGCTCACAATAACCCTTGGGCTTCCATGTAGCTTTTGAATTTTGTCCATAAATGTAGTATCAATTGTACTTTATTTAAATGGATGAGATAATGCACAAAAGTGTGCATACTTGGTAAGTCTATCAACTACCACCATGATGACATTCTTTCCTTCGGACTTAGGTAAACCTGTGATAAAATCCATTGAAATTTCCTCCCAACGTTGACTTGGAATGGATAAAGGTTGTAGAAGTCCTGGGGTCTTAATTGTCTCCACTTTATTCTGCTAGCAAACCAAACATTCCGCCACAAAATTTTGAATATCAGATTTAAGGCCATCCCAAAAAAATTCTTTCTTCACCCTGTGGTAAGTTTTTAAAAATCCTGAGTGTCCTCCTAAAGGAGAAGTGTGCAATTCCAGAAGAATCTTTTGTTTTAGTTGGAATTCTTACAAAGATATAAGCGATCTTTGTACCATAAGGAATCATTTTTCCAACTAAATGTATCAGATGTACTAGGATCTTGCTGCAACTTTTGAATGAGTGTCCATACATCTTTGTCCTTCTTCCATTCATCTCTTACTTCGGTTATCCAATCTGGTTGGATAATAGAAATGGCACAAAGCAATGCTTCCACCTCTTCATTCTTTCTTGAGAGTGCATCTGCAACAACATTTAGCTTCCCTTTTTTGTAGATTATTTCAAAGTCATAACACAACATCTTTGTGACCCATTTTTGCTGCTCTTCTGAAGATAGTCTTTGTTCCAAAAAGTGTTTAAGACTATCATGATCAATTTTTACCTTGAAGTGTCTTCCCATTAGGTAAGTTCTCCATTTCTTTAGTGCATGCAATATTGCTAACATTTCCTTCTCATAAATAGGTTTCTGTAAATACTTTCCTTTGATTGGATGACTTTCAAAAGCAATGGGTCTTCCTTCCCGCATTAAAACAGCACCAATTCCATTTCCTAAGGCATCACATTCCATAATAAAGGTTTTTGTGAAGTCTGGCGTAGCTAAGACCGGTGCTAGGCACATTGCCTCTTTAAGATGTTCAAAGGCCTTAGTTTCTCCAGGAGTCCATGAAAATGCATCTTTCTTCAATAATGTTGTTAGAGGTGCTGCTATTCTCCCATAATTCTTAACAAACTTGCGATAATACCCTGTTAACCCGAGAAATCCTCGCAACTGCTTTATGGTTGTGGGGACATTCCATTCCTTAATGGCTTTAATTTTGTTAGGGTATACTTTAACACCCTCGTGAGATACAATATGACCCAGATATTCCACCTCTTGTACTCCAAAGAAACATTTGGATGTTTTTTCATATAATTTTTTCTCCTGCAATAGTTTGAGCACCCTGTCAACATGTTCAACATGATCCTTCCAAGACCTGCTGTAGATTAGTATATCATCAAAAAATACTAGCACAAATTTTCTAAGGAAGGGTTTGAAAATGAAATTCATCAACCCTTGAAATGTAGAAGGTGCATTGGTAAGGCCAAAAGGCATGACCAGATATTCATAATGACCCTCATGATTTCGAAAAGATGTTTTTGGAATATCTTCAGTCTTCATTCTAATTTGATGATATCCTAAACGAAGATCCAACTTGGTAAAATAAATTGATCCATGTAATTCATCCAATAATTCATCAATCACAGGAATGGGAAATTTATCTTTAATGGTGAGCTTATTGAGCTCCCTATAATCCGAACACGTTCACCATGATCCATCCTTCTTGTGTACCAATACTACAGGAGCAGAGAAAGAACTTTGACTAGGTTGAATTATACCCACCTCTAACATTTCTGCAATCATACGTTCAATTTTGCTCTTTTTGACGTAAGGATATCTATAAGGTCTTATTTTTGGAGGAACACTTCCTGGAATCAAATGAATAGCATGATCATGATCACGAATAGGTGGGAGTCCTTTGGTAGTTTCAAACACCTTGGAATGATTGTCCAAGACTTGTTGGAGATCTGCAGGAATAGATGATTTTGATGTTGGAACTTCTAGTGAGCATAATTGTGCAATTATGCCTCGTTGTTCTTTCTTTAGAAGCTTTTTCATGACATTAGATCTTATTATCCTTCTTGGCTTCCCTGTAATACCTCGTAATTCAACTTCCTTTCCTTCTAAAAAAAATTTCAAGAAAATTTCTTGAAAATTAAAAGCTACCTTCCCCAAAGATTGTAACCATTGTACTCCTAGTACAACATCAGCACCTCTCATAGGAATGGAAAGAATTGGAATAGTCAATACATATTCCCCCATGGTTAGCTTGATATTATGGCATTTCCCAAAGCAATTTATAGTTCCTCCATTTGCAACCATCACTTGACATTCTGGTGCTGGGTATAGGAAACAATTTAATTCTTTGGCTACCTTACAATGAATAAAATTATGGGTGCTACCTGAATCAGTCAACACTATTACCTTTTTCTTCTTGATCTCTCCTTCTATCTTGAGAGTTTGAGGAGTGGTAATTCCTGCCAGTGCATTACATGATATGGTCGAATTCATTTCTTCCTCTTCTAGGGCCGGTTCCTGGTGTATATCCTCTTCTTTTTCATTTTCTTCTTCTTCTTCACAAGCTATGTAAAATAATTTATTTTCAGCACACTTATGACCTTTAGTGTATTTTCTATCACAACTATAGCAAAGCCCTTTTGCTCTTTTTTCTTCCAATTTTTGTGGTGTCAACCTTGTAGGTTGTGGAAATCTAGGCGTAGCAACACTTCCTTCTTTATAGAATTGAGTGGTAGGCTTCCTTGTCGCCATAATTTTACATTCAACTTTTTTTGCCAACCTGAATGCCTTCTCCAATGAATCAGGTTCCAAAACATGAACTTCATGTTGGATGTTATCCTTTAGAGTACCTATGAAGAGATCAATCCTGTGTTCCTCTGGAATATCAGTTACCCTTATATTCAATTTTTGGAAGTCCTCAATGTGCTGCTCCACTAAACCCTTTTGTTTGAGATTTATCAATTGGCTAAAGAAGGTGTTGCTCTTTGTATCCTCATAATGTGCTATCATTTCCTCCGTAAAAATTGACCGAGTGACAATTTTTTTACGGGAGCAAAGCCATCGATACCATACAAATGTATTTTGTTCTAAATGTAAAGTTGCAATGCGTACCTTTTGTGTGTTTTGCACATTATGGAGATCAAAATATTGCTCCATCTGTAGTATCCATGTTACAGGATCCTTTCCATCAAACTTCCTCATATCCATCTTTGGAATATGGTGGTTCTTCCCGCCAACATTAGAGTTTATGAAATCACGATTAAAATTTATTTTGTTCTCATCATGAGGCTCTTCTACTATCTTTTCACCATTAGGAAACATTTCTTGTATCAACTTTGTCAAACCTTCCATGTCTGCTTTTAGAACATTCTTCATGTTTTCCATTTTCTCATCAATATTAGCTTCCATGTCATCCATCTTAAATTCCATGCCAGCCTCCATGCCATCAATCTTAGATTCCATGCCATATATCTTATATTCCACGCCTTTCTTCAAACCATCCATCTTAGTTTCCATGCCTTTCTTCAAAACTTCCATGTCATTTTTTGTTGCTCTTTGCGAGAGCGAAATTTGTTGCACTTGCTCTTGTAATTTGGATATGTCATGTTGCTATTCTTCATCTTCATGAGTCATAGTAGAGCCTTCTAAAGGTTTAATGGGTGTTGAATTCTTTTTAGGGGCCATTTTAGAATCCAATACTGATATCTATTCTACAATATGCCCTTGGAATCAATTCAACTTGATTCTTCAAACAAAACTTATGTAGTTCGGGAAAAGAAATATACACCTTTTACTTGCTTTTGAGGAGCTCTATATTGAAATTAGATTATCTCTGTGATTGTGGATCTTAAATATCTGAAATTCAGCAATAAATTAGCCCTCTTAATTCTCTTTCAAATGCCATATGTCTTATCTAATTTGGATTCTCCAAGACAAATTTATGTCCAATCTCCCACAATGACCGAATTCTGGACTGGTTCAGTCGAGCGAACTTGTATGGCATGCCACTTGTTATTGTTTCCTCCTTTAGCTCTGAAATTGATACACAGGAAACTAAAGTTCGTGTACTTTCAACTACTTTTTATAGAATTTCAATTTGATGCTCAGAGAGAGAGTTATTGAAATTTTCCCACGATCACCTCTTTGAGATGAAATTCGGGAGCCTGAAAAAGCACTACCTTCCACGGATCATATCTCCAAAAATATTGCGAACCAAGCTATGCAATTTTTTGACAAGTTTCCTTAGGATTTCAGCTTCGCACCATAAAAATTTCAGATTCTGAACCTTAGTAGAAAATTTTTTATAGCGCAAATTCCACGATGACCTGTTTAGGAGGCTGAAAAAATACCTAACTTCCACAGATCATATCTCTGAAAATATTGCGAACCAAGCTCTGAAATGTTTAGAAAATATTCCTCAGATTTCCGCTTCGTACCCTAAAAATTCAAATAAACTTTTGTAGAAAAATTTATATCGAAAATTCCATGATGACCTATTTGGATGAAGAAAAACCCTAGAATCCAAAGCTCTTATACCAAATGTTGAGTAACCAGCTCAAAAAAGAGAAGAAAGAGATATCAACGCCTTAGAAATGAGCCACTTCGAGGGGGCAACCTCCAATACATTACATAAATGAACAATTCTTGGATGATACAATTTACAAAACCTCCTTTTCTATATATAGGAGTCCATGGGGCCATAATGTAATCCTAGTGGGCCACAATGTAATCCTAGCCGACCTAACAATAATAATTTAAGGGCACAATAATAACAAAATGGGGGTTACAAGGGTACAATAATAAAAATAATGGGTTTACACTAACAATAATAAGGGACTATACTAGTGATATAGAGACCTAACATACAACTATATCCATTACTAGACTCTTAGCAGGGATTTGAGCTAAATTAACACATAAATCTTTGATTAAAACCAAACATTTGACTCTGCTTGAGTCAAAGGAATACAAATCTTGTTATGGTTTAGTAATCTCTAAGCCTAAGCTTTCCATTACCACCTTGGGCATTAGATTGTGTGAAGCTCCTGAATCTAACATGACATTGTGTAAAATTTTCTTGTGTATGTTCAAGCTAACATAGAAGGGAGGGACAGCCCCTTCTTGGTATTTTCCTTCAACTTCTGGACCAAACAACAACTCAGGTTTGTCATCTTTCAAGTTCAAAGTGTCAGTATCTCTTCCTAGGTTCAAAGCTTTCAAAACTTGGTTTTTGTACACCTCTTGGGTTACTAGTTCAGCTAGGGGAATGGTAATCTTTATCTTAGCATTCTCTCCCTCAAGGCTGAAAGGAAAAATTGGCTTGTTCATATTTACATATGTTTTTTCAATTGAATTCTTTTCAGCAGTTTTGATTTGATGAACCTTGTTTGGAGTGGTGATTGGGACAGTTTTATTAGGATCACTAGTTGAAGTGCTAGGGGTACTCTGTTCAACATTTGGTTGGACACTTTTGTCTTTGTTTAAGTCAAGTTTCTTGGCCAAAATGTTGGTTTTCTCTGTTGTCTTTTTGGGTTGAGTTTCTGTGTTTTTCTTGATAGTAGTATTAGTGTTCTTATCCTTTGAATTATCTATGCTCCCCTTGCTCCTAAGATCATATTATTTATGCACCTCCATGATTTCATTTTCAAAACCAATCTATAGTCATCCGAATATTCATAGGTGTTTATATTTTGATCATAAGAGGAAAAACCTTGTTCTTCCTCAGTGAGGAAAACATCATCTCCACTATCTGATCCAATCAAGTTTACATGAGATTCTTCCAACCTTTCCAACTCCCTATCTTCCTCATATTTATCTACATAGTTCTGTTAGAAGGGAGGTCTAATCTGTTGGTCGCTTTCCTTTTGCTTGTCTTGATTGTTTTCTCTTCTATAATTCTGATTTCTATTTTTGTTTTGATTGTTTTGAGGTTCTCTTGGTGGTAGTCTCTCATTTAAATTGATCTTTTCAAGCATCCTCTCCATCACCTTCACTAGGTTGTCAATTTTTGTGTTAGAAGCTGAGGTTGATGGTAGTAGGTCATCATTATAAGTTACCCTCTTCTCTAATCTCAACCTATTTCTTTTCTCGATTATGTTTGCTTCTACACTCAAAGCTCCTTTCTGCATGTCTTCCAAGGTTAACTAATCTCTCCCTCTTAATTCATAAGTCATTTCAGCATCAAGGCCTTCGGGATACCTTACCAAGGCCATGCCTTAGGGAGGTTTCATGTGAGTTGGGAGAGCATTGTAAACACTATTGAACCTAGTGGAGTAATCATGGACACTCTCCCCTTTATTTCTCTTGAGGCTGCTATACTCTGCTAGTATTTGGAGAGGGTTCCTTTTGATTTCCCATTTGTTGATAAATGTTTGATGCAAGGCAGGGAGATCATTTATGTTATTAGGAGGTAAGTTTTTAAACCATTTCTTTACATCTCCTCCTAAACTTTGGGCAAAGATCCTCATCTTCACAGTTTCATCTTCTATCTCCATGTAATCAAATGCATCTTCCATCCTATCTACATGATGTTGAGCTGTTGTAGACTCTTTTCCAGTGAAGTGAGGGATTTTGGATTGGTAATCATTTGGTAAGGGAAGTAGAGGTTGTGGTAACACTAATGGGGCATACCATGTTGCCATGGCTGGAAATAAGGGTGGATTTACAAGAGGTGGATTTACAAAAGTAAGAGTGGGCTGAACAGGAGTGTTTTGCACAGTGGTAGTATAGATTGGAGTGGAAGAAACACTTGGGCCAGCAAACTGATTTTGAGAAGACTTGTTATGGAAAAGAATAAAGTGATAAAGAAGCTGGGAGTCAGGAGGAGTGGAAGGTGAGGCTTCTCTACTAAAGCTCTGTTGCAAATCTGCAAAGTTAAGGTCATTCTTGTTTAAATCACCTTGAGATCTAGTTCTAAAGATGTTCTGTGTATGATGTAAATCAAAGTGTGAATCCTCTAGGACAACAAGGTTTTCAAGGACGGAATTTGTTCTTAAGAGACTCCTATTAGCAGCTGATTTTCCAGAGTTAGAAGTCTGCCACAGAAATTTTTTTAAGATTGTCAACGATTAAAGGAGGATTTGGGTCTAGATGGGATCTAGTGCTGATCCTATGTGAAGCTAGACTGTTTTTTGGAAAATGAGAGAGGTTGAGGTTTTAGGGATTGTTTTTGGAAGTTCTTACCTCTCACGATGTCTTATCTAGTAAGGAAACTAGGCTTCTAAATGTCTACCAAGCTGTTTAACACAGTCCTAAAGAGATCTGGGAACCTAGATGAGTAATAGGCCTACTAGGGCTAATGGAGTCGCCAGGTGGAAAATTTTTAGCTTTTACAAAGATAAAAGATTGGATGGTTCCACCACCATGCTTATTCTGAAGCCAAACTAAAATGTTTTTGGGTTTTTCTGAGTTTCTTGATCTCATAGGTTGTGAGAGTGTCCTAAATCTGACTTAACACTTAGCTAGGGTGTCAAAACATACAGAGTTCACTCTTATGGCCTGGTAACCGAATCCTTCAAGGTTTGATAAGGCTTAATGATAATCCTAAAGGTTACTTAGTTTGTCACTGATTCAAAAGGTCCTATCTGATTACCATTGCCTGGTAGTGCTTGAGGGAGGTTACTTATGTTATACTAGATAGTGAGTGTTTTGTTTTGAATATTTTACTCAATGTCCCACCGTGATCACCATTATGTTTGTGTGAGCAGTGGGATAAGTCTAGAGGGTGTTCTTTATCAAGTCTAAGGGCCTAAAGAGTTTTAAGAAGTGTTTTCAAACAAATGTATTCTCAGTAGGTCCCACCGTGATCGCCATTATGTTGGTGTGAGCGGTGGGATAAGTCCAGAGGGTGTTCTTTATCAAGTCTAAGGGCCTAAAGAGTTTTAATACGTGTTTTCAAATCACTGTATTCTCATTAGGTCCCACTGTGATCACCATTATGTTGGTGTCCCATGTTTTGATAGTTTGGAAAATCAAAAGACAAGGCAACATCAGAACCAATCTTTAGAGTTCCAAGATCTAGTCCTCCTGTTCTCAGAGAGGGATATCTCAATTTTTTGTTTGCAAAGGTTTATCTTGTGTGTTTTGAGTATTGGTTTTAGACTAATTATTAAGTGCAGGTGTTTTTTTGTTTGTTTGGTTGAATTGATACAACAGAACATGAAAGGTCTAGGAAAGATATATAAAGTGGAGAAACATCTGGTTCATAGGGCAATGGAGTCAAGAAGAGGTCATAACACACTCATTAATGGATATGGGATATCAGAGGGAAAATCTAACTTGGCCGTAGGATCCTTTTGTTTTGGAATGAGATGGACATCAATGATTTAGAAAGAGAAAATTAATTCTCAAACAAAGGGAATTTGAAAGCACAATTTGAACAATAAAGAGCTATTTGGTAGATAGGGCTAACCATAAATTATACAAATCACACCTTTAAGAAAATATTGATTTCAAAACAACTTTTAAAATGAAATATAAGATTCGGGGAACACCCTATTTCCTCAAATATTTTATTTCAAATGACTTAGAAAACATAAAAGATTCACTGATAATTGCAGTCATAGAAGAGGGAACACCTAACACATCTATGATCACAACTATAAAGACCTTTAAGACCATTGTTTAAGCAAGGACAAAGGGAAAGATCAGAACAGACCTCCTTGACTTACTGTAAACAGGAAACTTCAAAGGGAGACTTCAGTAATAGTTTTTAAGTGGCAACAGACAAGCAGGGAAAACCATAAATCATGCTGAAACCAACTATTCGAACTATAAGTAAATAAACAAGCATGAAGACTAAAGAGAGAGGTTAAAGACTCTAAAATACTTCAGCAGAAGAAAACATAAAACAGTGAAGGGTGAACAGGTCTAAGGTGCTTCCAGGAGTCATTTCTTAGCCTAAGACTTTCAACCTACTGTAGTAAGAAATTATGGAACATAATGAAAACAGGAAAAAACATTTAACATTTCAGAATACTTCTGTTAGCCACCCATAAATTCTGTCATATTAGGTGGTGGCTAAATGATGTTGGATAGCCTTCAAGAAATAATTTCATTGCTAAAATTTCCGATGCTTAAAGTCTTTTGATAATATCCTATCCTTTGGATAATCGTCACTGCCTTCCCCTTTTTCAAACTCAGAATCCTGTTGTTTCCCAAGAAAGAATACTGCTGCAAGCACCATTTCCCTCTCTCCCCTCTTCCAAAACTAACCTCATTCTATCCCTCTATTTCCCATTAAAAATCCCTCATTTTCATTTTTTTCCCATTCCACCTTCGTCAAAATCCCTTTTATAAGGTTTAAAGACTCCTTCTTTGCCTTATCTGAACCTCTCTAACCCTTTGAAAATCATTAAAAAACCATAAAAACCCACATTTTGGGCATATATGGGTCCTAGCCCTTTTTCCCATTAACCCTTGGTCACATTATTTCCCATGCGCCCACGGCCCCACAGTCGGGCGCCAAGCCGCGTTTTTAATTAATAAAAACCTCTATTTACATTAAATTTCCGATTTTTTATTATATTATAATTTTTCGCTGGTTCAAAGTTTCAGCCGATCTCCACTGTCGATATGATCTGCAGATCGACGGTGCGGATTCCATCTCCCCGGTGGCCCCCACATTCCACTCACCTTTCCAAAAAAACCGTGTGGTATTCATCGCATCGCCTCTGGGCGATGGCAGTTTTTTCCCGATCGCTAGCGATTCCACTCATCGATTGACACATGGCCTAGGCATTGTTCATAAAACCGTCATCCATTGCACGTTAACGTTCGAATGTGGACCCCGCGTGATATCGTTGTACACCGTTTGATCTGGGGTGGGCCATCCAACGGCTATCGCTCACCGAAGATGCCCAACAGTTAACCGGGCTATGACGCGACATCCAATTAATTTCCGCCATCGATCTGATCTGCAGATCGACGGTTCATATTTCATCGCCCATTTCCGTCACCCAGTCAACATTTCCCTTTTTGACTTTCCATTTTCCGCTCCCGACCGTCGATCTCTGCGTGATCGACGACCCTGATTCAAAATTTTCTTCCACCTTCACTACGCCTTCTCCCAATCAATCCTGACCGTTGGATGATGCCATCCAATGGCCACGCTTCATCCACATGTCCTCCACAGCAATAAACCTATATATGCAGGATTTTTTAATATTTGTTTGTATTTTGCAGGGTTTAAATGGTTTTCTCACCATTTTTGAAGAAAATTCGAAGG
Organism: Pinus albicaulis; assembly: GCA_034641835.2. Lineage (NCBI taxonomy): Eukaryota > Viridiplantae > Streptophyta > Pinopsida > Pinales > Pinaceae > Pinus > Pinus albicaulis. The sequence continues at coordinate 1,826,174,105 of CM076578.1, read as the reverse complement.
CAGAGGATGATGATCTTCCTGCCTTTGATTCACCAAATAAAATCATCATAGGGTTTAAAAATCCACGTTTTATCAATGATTCATGAGGCATTGATTCCATTCGACCCCTGCGCAGCCCTGCACACCAGCAAAAAACCATGAATCAAGCACAGTCAGAGGAGTATCAGTGACGAAGACCAAAATTTATCAGGACAGAGGATGAAAGACATATTTGCGGGGATCACAGCTAAAAATTTTTATCGAAAGCCTAATCCCCAATTAAAATATAGTTTAAAGATAATCTCAAGGGTTTTTTCAACAGGAAAGCCTCCACCGCCACATCTGAGGCAAATTGATTCCTCCCAGCTGCTGAAATGCTAGCTATGCCTCAAAGTATTCAATCAGAAGCCGAATTTATTGATCAGGATCAGATATTTGTCTCAAAACGCAGCCAAAGAGTAAATTCTTCCAAGGAACTTAATGACAAAACATCTGCAGAATTACTTCGACGCCACACAGAGCCTCAAAGGTCAACAAAAGCTCCCACCGAGCTTAAATCTTTGTGTAAAACATTTGATACAGAGTACACCCATGTAAGTTTCTTCATTGAGCTCCCCAAAGGCCAAGAAGCCATTAAGTCTGTATTAATTGTAATTAGAGATCTTTTATCAGATCTCACCTCCTCATTCTTCTATATATACTTTTGTAGAAGATGAGTGAGGGGTTGATTGTTGGTTGTTGTTTGATCACTAGCTGTAATATTGGAACTCTTTGAAATAATACATAGTCCGTTGAAGTTGAAGAAGAAACTGAAGTCTTGGAAACCTTGATAATGTTGTTACATGCTTGTTCCTGAGAAGGTTCTATCATTGGATCCATGAGCTTGGTTGTTGGTGAAGTATTTAGAACTATTTTATGTTTTCCTCTGTTTTCATTATGTTCCATAATTTCTTACTACAATAGGATAGAAAGTATTAGGCTAAGAAATGACTCCTGGAAGCACCTTAGACCTCTTCATCCTTCACTATTTCATGTTTTCTTCTGTTGAAGTATTTTAGAGTCTTTAATCTCTCTCTTTAATCTTCATGCTTGTTTATTTCCTTAATAGTTCTAAAATTTGGTTTCAGCATGATTTATGGTTCTCCCTGCTTGTCTGCTGCCACTTAAAAACTGTTATTGAAGTCTCCCTTTGAAGTTCTTTGCTTACAGTGAATCAAAGAGGTATGTTTTGATCTTGCCCTTTGTCCTCACTTAAACAGTTGGCTTAAAGGTCGTTATAATTATGATCATAGATGTTTTTAGGTGTTCCCTCTTCTATGACTGTGATTATCACTAAATCTTTTATGTTTCTAAGTCCTTTAAAATAAATCTTTGAGGAACTAGGGTGTTCCCCGAATCTTAGATTTCATTTTAAAAGTTGTTTTGAAATCATTATTTGCTTAAAGGTGTGGTTTGTAGAATTTATGGTTAGCCCTTTCTATCAAAGAGCTCTTTATTGTTCAAATTATGCTTTCGAATTCCCTTTGTTGATAATTAAACCTCTCTTTCCAAATCATTCATGTTCATCTCATTCCAAAAACAAAAGGATCCTATGGCCTAGTTAGATTTTCCCTTTGATATCCCATATCCATTGATGAGTTTGTTACGACCTATTTTTGACTCCATTGCCCAATGAACTAGATATTTCTCTGTCCTATATATCTTTCCTAGGCCTTTCATGTTCTGTTGTATCATTCCAACCCTACCAAACAAACAAATAAACACTTGCACTTAATAACTAGTCTAAAACCAATACTAAAAGCACACAAGATAAACCTTTGCAAACAAACTTTTGAGAGATCCCTCTCTGAGAACAGGAGGATTAGATCCTGTAACTCTAAAGATCGGTTCTGATGTTGCCTTGTCTTTTCATCTGCCAAACTATCAAAACACGGGACACCAACATAATGGCGATCACGGTGGGACACTTTTGAGTCAGCGACAATCTAAGTACCCCTTAGGACTCCAGAAATCCCTTATTTTTCAAAGACTATACAGTGATTATCAGCCACCTCATCGCCACCAACATAATGGCGATCACGGTGGGACCCTGAGTAAAATATTCAAAACAAAAGACTCACTGTCAAGTATAACATAAGTAACCTCCCTCAAGCACTACCAAGAAATGGTAATCATGATAGGACTTAATTAAATCAGTGACAAACTAAGTAACCCTTAGGATTCTCTTTAAACCTTATCAAACCTTGAAGGATTCAGTTACCAAGCCATAAGAGTGAACTCTTTATGTTTTGACACCCTAGCTAAGTGTTAATTCAGATTTAGGACACTCTCATAACCTATAAAATCAAGAAACTCAGAAAAACCCAAAAAAATTTCAGTTTGGCTTCATAATAAGCATGGTGGTGGAACCATCCAATATCTTACCTTCATAAAAAACTAAAAGTTTCCACCTGGGACTCCACTAGCCCCAGTAGGCCTATTACTCATCTAGGTTCCCAAATCTCTTTAAGACTGTGTTAACCAGCCTTGAAGAAAGTTTAGAAGCCTAGTCCCATTTTAGAAAAAACATCCTGAGAGGTGAAGCTTCCAAAAAAAGTCCCTAAAACCCCCACCTCTCTCATTTTTGAAAAGCAGTCTTGCTTCACATAGGATCAATAATAGATCCCATCCAAACCCAAATCCTCCTTTAATTGTTGACAATCCTGAGAGAATTTTGTGGCAGACTTCTAACTCTTGAAATTCAGCTGCTAATAGGAGCCTCTTAAGAAAAATTTATGTCCCTGAACACCTTATTGTCTTAGAGGATTCACACTTTGGTTTACATCATACAAAGAACATCTTTAGAACAAGATCTCAAGGTGAATTAAACCAAACTAACCTTGATATTGCAGATTTGCAACAAAGCTTCAGTAGAGAAGCCTCACCTTCCACTCCTCCTGATTCCCAGCTTCTTTATCACTTTAGCCTTTTCCATAACAAGTTTTCTCAAAATTAGTTTGTTGGCCCAAGTATTTCTTCCACTCCAATTCATACTACCACTGTGCAAAACACTCCTGTTCAGCCCACTTTCACTACTGTAAATCCACCTCTTGTAAATCCACCCTTATTTCTAGCCATGGAAACATGGTATGCCCCGTTAGTGTTACCACAACCTCTACTTCCCTTACCAAATGATTACCAATATAAAATCCCTCACTTCACTGGAAAAGAGTCTACAATAGCCCAAAATCATGTAGATAGGATGGAAGATGCATTTGATTACATGGAGATAGAAGAAGAAACTGTGAAGATGAGGATCTTCGCCCAGAGTTTAGGAGGAGATGTAAAGAAATGGTTCAAAAGCTTACCTCCTAATAGCATAAATGATCTCCCTGCCTTGCATCAAAAATTTATCAACAAATGGGAACTCAAAAAGAATCCTCTCCAAATACTAGCAGAATCTAGCAGCCTCAAAAGATATCAAGGAGAGAGTATTCCTGACTACTCCACTAGGTTTAATAGCATTTACAATGCTCTTCCACCTCACATGAAACCTCCTCAAGGCATGGCCTTAGTAAGATATCCCGAAGCCCTAATGTTGACATGATGTATCAGTTAAGGGAGAGGGATTACTTAACCTTAGAAGACATGCAGAAAGGAGCTGTGAGCGTAGAAGCAAACATAATTGAGAAAAGAAATAGGTTGAGATCAAAGAAGAGGGTAACTTATAAAGATGACACTACACCCTCCACATCTAGCTCAAAGACAGAACAGATGTTGGAAGAGATCATGAAAAGGATGAGCATACTTGAGAGAACACAACCAAGAGAAAATCAAAACAACTCCCAAAACGAAAATAGAAATCAGAATTATAGAAGGGACAACAATCAAGATAAGCAAAAAGAAAGTGACCAACAGATTAGACCTCCCTTTCAACAGAACTATGTAGATCAATATGAAGCAGATAGGGAGTTGGAAAGGTTGGAATAATCTCATGTAAACTTGATTGGATCAGACAGTGGGGATGATGTTTTCCTCACTGAGGAAGAACAATATTTATTCTCTTATGATCAAAATACAAATACCTATGAAGATTCTGATGACTATAGATTGGGTTTTGAAAATGCAATCATGGAGGTACACAAAAAGTATGATCTTAGGAGCAAGGGAAGCATAGATAATTCAAAAGATAAGAACACTAACACTATTGTCAAGAAAAACACAGAAACTCAGCCCAAAAAGACAGCATAAAAAACCAACATTTAGACCAAGAAACCAGACATGAACAAAGATAAAGGTGTCCAGCCAAATGTTGAACACAGTACCCCTAGCACTTCAGCTAGTGGTCCTAATAAAACTGTCCCAATTACCAGTCCAAACAAGGTTCAGCAAATCAAAGTTGCTGAAAAGAATTCAATTGAAAAAACAGATGTAAATACAAATAAGTCAATTATTCCTTTCAGTCTTGAGGGAGAGATTGCTAAGATAAATATTACCATTCCCCTATCTGAACTAGTAACCCAAGAAGTGTACAAAAACCAAGCTTTGAAAGATTTGAACTTAGAAAGTGATAGTGACACCTTAAACTTGATAGATGACAAACCTAAGTTGTTGTTTGGTCCAGAGGTTGAAGGAAAATACCAAGAAGGGGTTGTTCCTCCCTTCTATGTTAGTTTGAACATACATGAGAAAATTTTACACAATGCCATGTTAGACTCAGGAGCTTCACATAATTTAATTCCCAAGGTAGTGATGGAAAGCTTAGGCTTAGAAATTACTAAACCATACAAAGACTTGTATTCCTTTGACTTAAGCAGAGTCAAATGTTTGGGTTTAATCAAAGATTTTTGTGTTAACTTGTCCCAAATCCCTGCTAAGAGTTTAGTCATGGACATAGTTGTAGCTGACATTCCCCCTAAGTATGGCATGCTCTTATCCAGATCTTGGGGAGCCAAACTTCAGGGAAGCCTTCAAATGGACATGTCTTATGCCACCATTCCCATTTTTAACCAAAACAGAAGAATATATAGGGAATCTCACATGAAGTACATGGTGAGCAACATAGACAAACCAAACAACTCTCCAATATATTCTATTCGATCAAGTTTAGATTCCTTTATCTTATGTAACAAAGATTAAATTACTCAACAAGATAAAGAAAACATGGACCCAATCAGTTCATTTGAACAATCAAAACTTCCCTTCAATAAAATTCAAAACATTACCAATCAACAGCAACAAGAAAATGAAAATAGGAATGACATACTTTGGACACTAAAATTTGATGGATCTTGTAATAAAACAAGTGCCGGAGCAGGTGTGTGGATTCAAAATACAAAACAAAGTTTTTCATATAAATTGGATTTCCCATGCGCTAACAATATTGCTGAGTATGAAGCACTTCTCCTAGGCTTACAACTACTTAAACAGTTAGAAGCCTAGAGGATATCAATCTTAGGAGATTCTTAACTTATCATAAGACAAATCAAAGGAGAATACTCAGCTAAAAATCCAAGACTTAGGGAATATCGAAACGCTGCCCTTGATCTATTAAAAACCTTTGAAAATTATGAACTTATTTTCATTCCAAGAGAACTGAATCATCTAGAAAATGAACTTTCTTTCAATGCCAACAATTTCCAAATACATGAAATAAATCAACAGCTCAGTGTAAAAGTAAAACACAGGCATGCTGTACCTGATAACGAAGATCACTGGCAAGTGTTTGATTCTGAAAAACACAAAGATGATTTCTTGAAATCAGAAAATGATTTCAGCATACCAATATCAGAAACCAGCCTGAAAGAAAATCGTTTGTATATTGAAAAAATCCCAGAAGCTGAAATGACATATACTGCTGATATAAATCATTATGAGAATCCTTTTGAAGTAGAGATAATTGACAACGTAGACCAAGAAGACTTGGAAGTTTTACAATGCAAAAATGATAAAATTCCAAGAGGTCTAGCACCTTTAGAACACCTTTTTGAATTTAACGATGTAGCCAAAGAACCAAGAATGGAGCCTATGGAAACAAATGTAGAAGAACATAACATAGGCAGTCTAACAGAACCCAAGATGATCAAGCTATCCACCACTCTCCCAGCTCACATAAAATTGTAGTATATAGAGCTGGTCAAAGAGTTTAAATATGTTTTTGCTTGGGGATACAAAGACCTAAAATCATATGATACCAACATCATCCAACATAAAATCCCTTTGAAGGAAAATCAAAAGCCTTTTAGACAAAAACTAAGGAGAATAAACCCTATTTTATTACCTTTAGTTAAGGTAGAAATTGAAAAGATGCATGCTGCTGGGATCATTGTGCCAAGTAGGTATTCAGAGTGGGTCTCAAACTTAGTTTATGTTAGAAAGAAAACAGGGGAAATCAGGATCTGTATTGATTTCAGAAATTTAAACAGAGCTTCTTTAAAAGACAACTACCCCTTACCCAAGATGGACCATATACTTCAAAGGGTAGTTGGGTCAAAAAGGATATCCCTCTTAGATGGGTTCTCAGGTTACAACCAGGTGTTAGTGCTCCCAAGTGATCAAATCAAAACTGCTTTTACCACACCTTGGGGCACCTTTATGTATGTCAAAATGCCTTTCAGATTAATGAATGTAGGGGCCACTTTCCAAAGGACCATGGACATAGCCTTTTCTGAAAACATTGGCTATTTCATAATCATTTACCTTGATGACATAACTGTTTTCTCAAAAACTGATGAAGAACATTTGATTCACCTGAGAAAAGTTTTTGAGAAGTGTAGGAAATTTGGCTTATCATTGAATCCCAAGAAGACACTCTTCGGTCTCCAAGAAGGTAAACTTCTTGGCCATATAATTTCAGAAGAGGGAATCAAAATAGACCCTACAAGGATATATGGCATATTACAGATCATCCATCCAAGGAGCCTCAAAGAATTGCAATATTTCATCGGAAAGATTAATTTTATGAGGAGGTTTATTCCTAATCTTGTTGAGCTATTAAAAAACATTACAAACATGCTTAAGAAAGATTCCGGTGTAAAATGGACTTTACCAGCTAAACAGTCATTCGAACTGGTCAAACAAGCTCTTACTCAAACACCAATCTTGATTAGTCCAGATTTCACCAAATACTTTTACATCTTTTCCTTTGAATATGAACATACCATAGCTATAGTTTTACTTCAAAAGAATGATTTGGGGTAAGAACAACCAATATCTTTCTTTAGTAGGGCCTTAAGAGATGCTCCTCTCAAATATAACATCATGGAGAAGCAAGCCTTAGCATTAGTGAAAGCATTAACAGATTTTAGGGTCTATATTTTACACTCTCACATAAATTCTTTTGTTCCACATACTATTGTCAAGGACATTCTAAGTCAAGACCCAGATGGTAAAAGGGGAAAATGGATTGCAACTATTCTTGAATATGACTTAGAAATTAGGCCCACCAAACTAGTTAAAGGGCAGGGATTAGCAAAACTTATGGTTGAGTCTAAATTTCAAGCACTAGACATAAATATGGTAGATGTGTTGGAGGAAATAGAAGAATCTACTACTCCTTTTATTGAAGAAACATTTCTGAATTCTCCTTGGTATGCTGACATTATTTATGTGCTCTTATATTTAAACGCCCCTCCTTCTCTGTCTAAAACTAAAGCTAGATTTTTGAAACAAAAAGCTTTGAGTTTTTGCATATTAGATGGATTATTGTATTGGAAAAATGCTGTTGGAATTTTTATTAAATGTTTACTTGAAGATGATGCAGGAAAAATCATGCATGAATTGCTTGACGGAGAATGTGGAGGACACCTCTACTGGAAGGCCACAGCAAACAAAATTCTTAGATCCGGTTACTATTGGCCTACCCTTTTCCCAGACACTCAAAATTTGTTCATGTCTTGCCATAAGTGTCAAATATTTGATGGAAAAAGAAAACTTCTTCCCTTACCCTTACATCCTATCAGAGTTGAGGCACCTTTTCAACAATGGGGTTTAGACTTCATTGGGGAAATTCACCCATCCTCCTCAGCTCAACATAAGTGGATCCTCACACCTACTGACTTTTTTACCAAGTGGATAGAAGCTATACCTTCCAGAAATGCCAATGACTCTATCATTATCAAGTTCCTTGAAACAAATATCCTATCTAGATTTGGTTGTCCAAGAAAAATCCTAACAGACAATGCTGTTTCTTTTAAATCTAAGAAGATGGTTGATTTCTGTTACAAATACCACATAACCTTGGGCCATTCCACTGCTTACTATCCCCAAGGAAATGGATTAGTTGAATCTTCCAACAAGAGCCTCATCAATATCATTAAAAATTTGTTGGAACAAAATCAGAAATCATGGCACAGTAAACTGGTTCATGCCTTATGGGCTGATAGGTTAATTACAAAGAAATCAATAAATATGTCCCCCTATCAGTTAGTTTATGGCATGGATGCAGTCTTTCCCACCTAATTGGGAGTGCCAGTCATGAAGCTCCTTCAACAAGTGCAGATTGAAGAGAATGATATGCAGAGAAGAATCAACCAAACAATCCATTTACAGCAGACCAGAGAGGAAGTCTATGAAATAACACAGTTAGTCCAAGAAAATATGAATAAGCTATTTGATAAGAGGACTAAGGAAAACAATTTCCAAGTTGGAAATGTTGTTCTTAAGTGGGATTCAAGAAAATAAGAGAAGGGAAAACATGGCAAATTTGAGAACTTGTGGAAAGGGCCCTGTATTATTCATTCTAAGAGGGGTCACAATGCATTTTTCTTGAAGGAATTGAATGAAGAAGATCTGTATGGAGGTCCTGTCAATGGCAGAATGCTCAAGCATTACTTCTGCCAAGAATCATAAGTTTTAAAGAATTTTATTCTACCATTGTAAGTATCATAGTCTTAACATTGCATTCAAAGTTATGAAAATAAAAAATACAAAAATAGAGAAAGAAAGAAAAGAGGGCAGATTGTGAAAACAAGAAAGGTATAGCCCCATACCAAAAAAGAGAAACAAATCCGAAAGTGTGCAAGATTAAATGCCACTCCTGAAAACACACTTCTAATTAGTCAAACAACCTAATCTTGACTAATTAGCTTTAAATTTTCTGCTGATAGGATAGTGAATTCGATTTTCCAAACTGTTTAATCTTGGCTTATCAGTAGATAGTTTAGGATAGAAATTAAAGGTTCAAACATGCTCAAAATCTGAACCTAAATTTTCAAATAGAAAATGACTCAAATCTGTTTTCAAATTCTGAGTCAAAAGATGTAAAAATCTGGTTCTAATCAGATTAAAACCTGAACCAAAAGAAAAGCAAAGATAGCTCAAAACAAAGATCAAAACAGAGCTGAAGAAAAGAGAAGGAAGTGCTTTGAATTTTCAGATTTTAATCCTTCATCATTTTGATTTAATTTCCTGCAAACAATAATCTATGTGCAGCTTATTTTTATGCCATAGATCAGCATCAAGTCAAACAACTTAATCTTGACTTGAATGTTTTTTAAATTTCTGTTGTAGAATTTAGAGAATAAAGTCTGTTGGAAAGTTTAATCCCAACAGACAGTAGATTAGGTAGAGAATCATATGGACTCAACTGTTTAATCTGAGTCCGGAGAAATAAGGAGTAGAAGTAGATTAGTTTTCCTGCTTTCAAAAGAATAAAATGTTGTGAAAGAGTTTGCCAATCCAAGTGCACTCTAAAGAAGAAAAAATGTTAGATCAGTAGGACTGGGTAGGTAGACAGGTTGTGTTAATGAGGTTCCATTATTGATCCATGAATGCTAATATGTTTCAGAGCAAAAGAAGATCATCCACAGAAAGGAAGGCAACCCAATGGAGGAGGAAACTAATCAGCCTCCCAGAGAATGCAAGTCTGAAATTCTTGATGCCTTCAAAAAGGCACCATCCCCAAGTGGAGCCACTGTTAGCCACCCATAAATTTTGTCATATCAGGTGGTGGCTAAATGATGTTGGATAGCCTTCAAGAAACAATTTCATTGCTAAAATTGCTGATGCTTAAATTCTTTTGATAATATCCTATTCTTTGGATAATCGTCACTGCTTTTCCCCTTTTTCAAACTCAAAATCCTGTTGTTTCCCAAGAAATAATATTGTTGCAAGCACCATTTCCCTCTCTCCCCTCTTCCAAAACTAACTTCATTATATCCATCTATTTCCCATGAAAAATCCCTCATTTTCATGTTTTTCCCATTCCCCCTTCATCAAAATCCCTTTTATAAGGTTTAAAGGCTCATTCTTTGCCTTATCCGAACCTCTCTAACCCTTTGAAAATCATTGAAAAACCATAAAAACCCACATTTTGGGCATATATGGGTCCTAGCCCTTTTTCCCATTAACCCTCAGTCACATTATTTCCCATGCGCCCATAGCCCTGCAGTCGAGCGCCAAGCCACGTTTTTAATTAATAAAAACCTTTGTTTATACTAAATTTCCGATTTTTTATTATATTATAATTTTCCGCCGGTTCAAGGTTTCAGCCGATCTCCACCATTGATCTGATCTACAGATCGACGGTGTGGAGTTCGTCTCCCCGGTGGCCCCCACATTCCACTCACCTTTCCAAAAAAACCGCGCGGTATCCATCGCACCGCCTTTGGGCGACGACGGTTTTTTCCCGATCGCCAGCGATTCCACTCATCAGTTGACGCGTGGCCTGGGCACTGTTCATAAAACCGCCTTCCATCGCGTGTTAACGTTCAGATGTGGACCCCGCGCGATATCGCTATACACCATCTGATCTAGGGCAGGCCATCCAACGTCTATCGCTCACCGAAGATGCTCGACAGTTAACCGGGCTACGGCGCGGCATCCAATTAATTTCTGACGTTGATCTGATCTGCAGATCGACGGTTCATATTTCATTGCCCATTTATGTTTCCCAGTCAACATTTCCCATTTTTACTTTCCATTTTCCGCTCCCGACCGTCGATCTCTGCGTGATCGATGGCCCTGATTCAAAATTTTCTTCCAACTTCACTACGCCTTCTCCCAAAAAATCCTGACCGTTGGATGATGCCATCCAACGGCCACACTTCCTCCACATGTCCTCCACAGCAATAAACCTATATATGCAGGATTTTTTAATATTTTTTTGTATTTTGCAGGGTTCAAATGGTTTTCTCACCATTTTTGAAGAAAATTTGAAGGGAGAGGATGACAATATTCCTGCCTTCGATTCACCAAATAAAATCATCACAGGGTTTAAAAATCCACGTTTTATCAATGATTCATGAGGCATTGATGCCATTCGACCCCTGCGCAGCCCCACAAACCAACAAAAAACCATGAATCAAGCACAGTCAGAGAGTATCAGTGACGAAGACCAAAATTTATCAGGACAGAGGATGGAAGGCATATTTGTGGGGATCACAGCTAAAAATTTTTATCAAAAGCCTAATCTCCAATTAAAATACAGTTTAAAGCCAATCTCAAGGGTTTTTTCAATAGGAAAGCCTCCACCGCCACATCTGAGGCAAATTGATTCCTCCCAGCTGCTGAAATGCCACCTGTGCCTCAAACTATTCAATCAGAAGCCGAATTTATTGATCAGGATCATATATTTGTCTCAAAATGCAGCCAAAGAGTAAATTCTGCCAAGGAACTTAATGAAAAAACATCTACATAATTACTTCGACACCACACAGAGCCTCAAAGGTCAACAAAAGCTCCCACCGAGCTTAAATATTTATGTAAAACATTTAATACGGAGTACACCCATGTAATTTTCTTCATTGAGCCCCCAAAAGGCCAAGAAGCCATTAAGTCTGTATTAATTGTAATTAGAGATCTTTTATCAGATCTCACCTCCTCATTATTCTATATATACTTCTGTAGAAGATGAGTGAGGGGTTGGTTGTTGGTTTTTGTTTGATCACTAGCTGTAATATTGGAACTCCTTGAAATAATACATAGTCCGTTGAAGTTAAAGAAGAAACTGAAGTCTTGGAAACCTTGATGATGTTGTTGCATGCTTGTTCCTGAGAAGGCTCTATCATTGGATCCATGAGCTTGGCTATTGGTGAAGTATTCTGAACTGTTTTATGTTTTCCTCTGTTTTCATTATGTTCCATAATTTCTTACTACAGTAGGATAGAAAGTATTAGGCTAAGAAATGACTCTTGGAAGCACCTTAGACCTGTTCATCCTTCACTGTTTCATGTTTTCTTCTACTGAAGTATTTTAGAGTCTTTAATCTCTCTCTTTAATCTTCATGCTTGTTTATTTCCTTAATAGTTCTAAAAGTTGGTTTTAGCATGATTTATGGTTCTCCCTGCTTGTCTGCTGCCACTTAAAAACTGTTATTGAAGTCTCCCTTGGAAGTTCTTTGCTTACAGTGAATCAAAGAGGTCTGTTTTGATCTTTACCTTTGTCCTCACTTAAATATTTGGCTTAAAGGTCATTATAATTATGATCATAGATGTTTTTAGGTGTTCCCTCTTCTATGACTATAATTATCAGTAAATATTTTATGTTTATAAGTCCTTTAAAATAAATCTTTGAGGAAATAGGGTGTTCCCCGAATCTTAGATTTCATTTTAAAAGTTGTTTTGAAATCATTATTTTCTTAAAGGTGTGGTTTGTAGAATTTATGGTTAGCCCTGTCTATCAAAGAACTCTTTATTGTTCAAATTATTCTTTCGAATTCCCTTTGTTGAGAGTTAAACCTCTCTTTCCAAATCATTAATGTTCATCTCATTCCAAAAACAAAAGGATCATGTGGCCAAGTTAGATTTGCCCTTTGATATCCCATATCCATTGATGAGTTTGTTATGACTTCTTTTTTACTCCATTTCCCAATGAAACAGATATTTCTCTGTCCTATATATCTTTCCTAGGCCTTTCATGTTCTTCTGTATCATTCCAACCCAACCAAACAAACAAATAAACACCTGCACTTAATAACTAGTCTAAAACCAATACTCAAAGCACACAAGATAAACCTTTAAAAACAAACTTTTGAGAGATCCCTCTCTGAGAACAGGAGGACTAGATCCTATAACTCTAAATATTGGCTTTGATGTTGCCTTGTCTTTTGATCTTGCAAACTATCAAAACACGGGACACCAACAACTTCACCAATATCTAAGCTCATGGATCCAATGATAGAGCCTTCACAGTAACAAGCATGCAACAACATCATCAGGGCTTCAAGACTTCAATTTCTTCTTCAAATTCAACAGATTGTGTATTATTTCAGAGAGTTCCAATATTACAACTAGTGATCAACCAACCCCAACTCTTCTTCTGCTGTAGTATTTATAGAAGAAAGAGGAGGTAGACTCTGATAAAATATCTCTAAAAATAGTTAATATAGACTTAAATGGCTTCTTGGCCTTTGGGGGATCAATGAAGCAACTTACATAGGTGTCCTCTGTATAAAATCATTTACATTAACTATTAGGTTTGCTGGAAAGAATTTGTTGACTTCAAGGCTCCTTGTTATCCTTGTAATAACTTCTACTGACAGCTAACCATAAGTTCCTTTGGTTGAAATAACTGTTTAGCTGTATTGATGCAAAATACCTCCTGGTCTGGTAATAACTTCGACCCTTTTTTTATTGCCTTGAGGCTGCAGGTGGCTCTGCGATGGCTAGGAATTTAATTAGCCTCTGATGTGGCAGCGTATGCTTTCTGTCTGATATAAAAACTCACGATCTTCTTTAAACCGTGTTTTAGGCTTATGATAATCCATTTTTAGCTATAATCCCTATAGATCTTCCTTCAATTTTCTGTCCTGATATATTTTGTCTTCGACACTGATACTTTTCTGACTGTACTTGATTTACTGTGTTTTTTGCTAGTGTGCAGGGCTCCGCAGGGGTGATATGGCATCAATGCCTCATGAATCACTGATGAAACGTGAATTTGAAATCTGTGGATTATTTTTTTTTATGGATCAGAGGCTAGAGGATCGTCACCCTCTGCTTCTGAAATTTGTTCAGACATAGCGAAAAAAACCATTAAACCCTGCAAAAAACGAACAAATATTATAAAATCTATGCATGTGTAGGTTTACTGCTTCAGAAGGCACGTGGAGGAAGCATGTCCATTAGATGGCATCATCCAACGGTCGAGATCGATTTAGAGGAGGTCAGAGGAGAGCGAAAAGAAATTTAAATCAGAGCCGTCAATCGCGCAGAGATCGACGGCTGGGAGCGGAGGCGAAAAGCAAAGCGGAGGAATCAGGGCAATGAATTGTGGGTCGTCGATCTGCAGATCAGATCAATGGTGGAGATGCTTTAATGACCGTGCCGTATTCTAGTTAACCATCGGGCTTCTTCGGTGAGCGATCACCGTTCGATGAGCGGCCTCAGATCAGACGGTGGCTGTCAATATCGCGCCGGGTCCACGTCCGATCTTTAACACGCGATGGACGGCGGTTTTGTGAATAGTGCTCATGCCACGCGTCAAGCGTTGTATGGAATCACTGCAAAATGAAAAATATTTCCGTGTGCTCAACATCGGTGCGATGAATATCGCATAGTTTTGTAACGGTGAGTGGTTAGCGGGGACCACCGGGGCGATGGATTGCGCACCGTCGATCTACAGATCAGATCGACGGTGGAGAATGCTTTGAAATTTGGACTGGCGGAAAACCTTAGAAAATAATAAAACGCCCAAAGTTTCTAAATAACATAAGGTTTCAATATTTTTGGGGGTGGGATATATATAAAATATGGTTAGGCACCCGTGTGCGGGGCCATGGGTTACATTGAAAGCCATATGACTACGGGGTTATGGATGAAGGGCTAATCGGCATTGAGTGATGCGATAAGCACTTGGAGGGTTGGCGCTCGATCCCAGCACCAGGGCGCATGAATGGTAAGGGTTTAAAGACTTAGCCCAAAGGGGCTTAAGTTTACCATATATGATAAATGCATTTTTATGGATTTTCAAGGATTTTTAAAGGAATTTGAGGGTTTCAATAAGGCAAGGGAAAGGTCTAAAAACCTTATCAAAGGGATTTTGATGAAGGGGAAAGGGGAGAAACATGACAATGAGGTTTTTTCATGAGAGAGGAAGCGGTTAAAATGAGGTTAGTTTTTGGAAGAAGGGGGAAAAGGAAAATGGTTCTTGCAGCAGTTTTTCTTCATGTAATGACAATAGAACTTCTAAGTTGAAAAGGGGAAAAGCAGTGACGATTACCAAAAGGATAGGATTTTATTAAAATACTTTAAGTATCAACAACTTTTAGCAATGAAATTGTTTCTTGAAGGCTATCCAAAATCATTTAGCCACCACTTGATATAACAGAATTTATGGGTGGCTAACAGAACCAACACAAGTCCAAACACATCACTATGCACAAGCTCTAATATCTTGTTCACCCTCTTAGCACCTAAAGGAAAACTCACCCGATTCTGCTTCCCATATACACAATGTTCATAGAAATCAAAATCCATAGAGAAATTATACATACCTTCTACCATACCATTTCCATGTAGTATTTTAAGGCCCTTTTCTCCAATATGTCCAATCCTTTGATTCCATAGCATGGTCTTTTCTCCAGATACTGCTAGGATTTCTGCTCCACTTTTAGGAGCCACAGAACTGTTGCACCCATCAATAATAGTGCTACCCTGAAGCTTGTACAGAGTTCCAATCCAAACCCCCCGCATTAATACCAGTGCTTCCCAAACCATATTGCAGGTATCTTTCTCGAACACTGTTTTTACACCTCCATCATCCATATTACTTACAAAAATTAAATTTCTGGCCAATGCAAGAATATGTAGAACACCAGGAAGTGTTCTAATCCTTCCACCTTGCAACTTTAGCTTGACTTTTCCACTTCTGACAATTTTTTCCTTCATATCATCCCTTAAGAAGACATCACCACCATCATACTTCTCATACTCGCAGAACCACTCCCTATGGGGAGTGAAGTGAAAGGATGCGCTTGAGTCAATCAACCATGCCTCATGATCTACATGTGTATTTGAAGAAGAAGCCAAATACACATCCCCACCTTCATTCGAGGTGTTTTTTGCCTCTGTAGAAGGAGAATCATCAAATCCCTTTCCTTTCTCAAGAGCTTTAGATCTACAATTCTTTTTTTAGTTCTCTTCCTTTCAACATTTCTAACACACCTTTACAAAATTTCCCGGAGATTAGATCTCCCACTCGAAACCTTATTCTTGTTTCTGTTCTAGGACCTTCCTCGTACATACTAGGCATCTAAATTATGGCCCTCCATATTTCTTCGTCTAATTTCCTCCAATAGCAAGGCTGAGACAATGTCATTAAAATTCAAGGTAGTTGTATTGCTTCCTATTGCAATAACCAGACTATCCCATGAATCTAGTAGAGAACACAACAAACTGATGCACTTATCTTCATCTGATATTTTAATATCAACAGAGAGCAGCTAACTTGCCATAGTATTGAAGGCATTCATATGATTTTTCACTCAGTATCCATCCTTCATCCTCAGGTTATACAGCTTTTTCTACAGGAACAATTTATTCACCAAAGACTTAGATTGGTACAAAATCCCTAGCTTGTCCCACAAAGTCTTCATCATAGCTTCCCCAGATACATTCAAAAATACTGAATCTGAGACACAACCATATTGTGATAGTTTCCTTCTGATCTAACTTCTTCCAGTCTTCATCTGACATTTCTATTGGTTTAGTACCTAGATCTACCGCGATCCACTGATCTTTATCCACCAGCATATCCTCCATCTTGAGCTTCCACAACTAAAAAATCTAACCATTAAATTTCTTGATTTATATATTTCCATTGCTCACCATATTATTTCACCAGAAGAATCGATCCCGCAGATCTCCCACTCAACAGGGTCTACCATAGGCCCAAGAAAAAACCCCTTAGCAGTAAAGGCATCCCCTTGAAGCTAAAACAACTCTTATATCAAATGTAGGTTTTAACCCTGTACAAAAATTATCTGCAAACGAATTTTAAAAACAGAAAATAAACAATAGCAATAGAATAAAACATAAAACTGATATACATAGATATTTTCCCCTGGATCCCAAATCGGGACTACTAGCTTGATTTTTCATTATATTCCTTTTAGTGTTACAACACATATATATACATGACGAAGCATTCATAAACCCCAATCCATTAGCCCTGGATTAGAACATAACCTTAGTTCCCTTGACCGGATCTAAAAAATACTAGGGGCCAAAAACCATCATGCCCCAAAACCATATGCAAACCCATGCACAAAACCATGGGCGGGTTCTCCCACCGAAAAATAGGGTCCAAAAAAATTTTCCCAAGGCACTACGCCAAACCCCGAATATGGGAGGATATTGCCCCCCCTATTAAGCCCAGTGTAATGTACGTAAAACTAATCGTGGAAAGAATATCACACATACCCAACATGTTGCATACTTTCGATGGATCCCAGCTACACAAAAATGATAAATACATGATTGCAATCATGTTTTTTCATGTATTTCTCATTTTTCAGGTAGTAGGGCCCATCGAAAGTATGAAACATGGGTACTCCTTTGATGAGGAATCAAATTTTGCATCCAATAAGTGTTCCCACTTGAAATTTGAGTAAACCAATAGGGTGATAAGTTGAAAATATGAGTTGAAATAATATTTTTTTCTTTTTTCCCTCTAAAATTTGATTATGTAATATAATATTTTTTTATTATTTCCACTATTATTTTATAAATTCCTTAGGAGGCCTATTTTATACCACAAAATTCTCTAATGACATATCTGAGTCAAATGGTGAATGATATCCCCGAAATAAATGAAGATCATGAACGGATCTATAAAGGATGTGCTCTAGGCAAGAATGTAAAGAAACCATTTTGAAGTGGTGAAACCAAATCTAGGGAAAATTTAGATCCCATACACTTGGATTTATGTGGACCTATGGTTGTAAACTCTATTGGTGGGAATCAGTATTATGTAACCTTCATTTATGATTAGTCAAGGAAGACTTTGTAATATTCTGAATTAGTCATGAGCTAATTGGAATATTCATTTTTTTTTTATTACTCTTTTTAAAGAATAAAAGAGAAAAGGAGGTCCATAATGCTCTTTAATAATGAATAAATCAATGCCAAATGTGAAAAGGCTAAATATTGGCTACTAAATCAAGCACCCTTAGGTGTGAAAGGGGCTGGAACATTTTGACTAGGTCAACCTTGACCAAATCTACAACGTTTTCATGGAGGAGTGGCCATCAATGAGGCACAACGCAGTTTTAGATGGAGATGCCTTGTGTGAAAGAAGCGATCTCATTGGAAGTGGTTTAGGGTTTGCAAGCTCTTAACTTATAAAAGAGGATGGAAGCATTATAAGGTTGTTGATGATTATCATATTTCTGAATATATTGTCCATTTATACATATATCTTTCTCTTTTTGTTTAGTTGAGATTGAATGATGTTTAGCATTGGGTGTTCCTGGTCGGGAATCTCACCTCCTCCCATTGAGTAGCTCTTGGGAGAGTTTGTATTGCATTGTCCACTATCTCGCTGAGGGCCAAGCTTCTTCTTTCAACTACAATGCAGATCTTGTTGAGGGTTTGGTTGTCTTTGCAAGATGCAGCAAGTGGAGACTAGATCTTTCAAATCTAGGCCATTTCAATCCTCCTTTTTAGTGCAGGATACTTCTACTTCATTGGAAGGAGAGTATTGGAGGAATTGAGCTTCATTTTCAGATCTTGGCATGATTCCATTCACATTTTGTTCCCTACAGCGCAATTTTACTTCAAGATCTGTGTTATTCCTGTAGGTGCAATTGCAGGGTGTTTTGGCACACCATTTGGAGAGTGGTTTTCAAGTTTTGGGGATCTGCCCTTCACTTTGGAGATCTATTGGAGGAGATCATTCTCTTGTTCATACCAAATCAGATCCACTTTCTAGATCTGAACATTTCAGTAGATCTGCGGTCTTAGATCTCAGATCTACAACTTTTACATGGTGTTTTGCTGAAAACCGCAAGGGGATTCTTTAGAGGAGCTTATATAGTGTATGGATCTGTTATAGATCTGACTTTTTTATGCACTTATCTGCACTAGATCTGATGTGTAATCTACAAATGTTGCAGACCAATAAAATAACGTTGTAAGGTTTTTTCCATTCTTTATATATAGTTTCAACACCTCATTTTGAGGATTTTCTTTCATTGGAGACTTGTATTTCTCGTTATGCATCTTATGGGAAATCTTTCAAATCTATTTTTCTTCTCTAAATAAAAATTAAAGGTCTTCATATTAGCCTCCTGCTTTGTCTATGATAATCTGCGTTATTTTCCTATCATCCTACATTGTATTGCTGCATTATGTTAGGGTCTCATGATTTAGCAGATTAGTAGACCAAATGCACAGGATAACATGAAACTAGTCTTTGGAGTCCTAGGACCTAACCTTCCTGGACTTAGAGAGGGCTCCCTCTATTGTGTGCAAAGGATATGCTCTTGTTTGCTTTTGATGGTTTATTTTAGGCTAGTTGTTAAGTGTAGGGTTTGTTGATTGTTTTGGTTGGGTAAGATGAACAGGTAGAATAGATGGAGTGATAGGTCTTCAAATCATTGGGCTATGGAGTCAATGAAAGTCATGGGTATCTCAATAATGAATCAGATTGCATTACAGGGCCAATCTAGTGTGTTCAATGGATCCTTAAGGTCATGAGTGAAGTGAAATGGACATTAAGTTGGGGAAAAACAAGGTAGGGAAAAGGGAAGTGAAGTATCATTTTTCATATACCCATAAACAAGAAGGTCTCAAATATGATAAGCAAAAGATACTAATCATGAGAGAGGGAAAACCATTTACTCAATGACAATATTTAAACAAATAAATATCCAAGGTGAAAAATTTAGTGAAACAAAGAAAGCAAGAATGCTTATCTAACTTTAGTAATTTCACCTTCACAATTGGAAAAAATATAAGATGACACAATAACTTTAATCAATCAAAGAGGGAAATCCTAGACATTGTTGATCAAGCTACAAAGAACTCTGAGGCAAACTGATAGGCATGGACAAAGGGCAATATTAGAACAAGACCTCCTTGGCTTAACCTAACAAGTAATACTTCAAAGAGAGATTTTTAAAACAGAGTTTAGATAGCATCAAATAAGCAGGGCTTACCATGAATCATATTTGTAAACTAGAATATTAATCCATAGATGAAATAAAAAAGCTTAAACAGGCTTAAGGAGCAGCTAAGAATTCCTTAAACACACCCAGCAGTGGAAAACATCAAGGCAACAGAAAGCAGCAGGACTAAGGTGCTTCAAGGAGCATTTCTCAACCTATACTTTTATGTTATATTGCAACAATGAAGGATGAAACATAATGATAACAAGAAAACATAAAAAAATTAAGAATACATCACCATCAACCAAGCTTAGGAATCCTACAAACAAGCCTCTCCATCATCAATCCAAACAAACCATCCATAAACTTCACAACACCAATTTCTTCTCCAAGCTCATAAAAACCATGTATTGCTCTCAAAGCTCATTAAATGCCAACATTTACAATGAAGCCCTCATGCTCTATTTAACTCAGCAAAGGAGGGAAAAAACCCTAGATAGGGTTGCAAAATGTCAAAATCACCCATAAATGTCATTTATGACTAAGAGACCATGCAAGGCCCAAGGAAAAAAATATCTCATGAAATAAATGCTAAAATAACTTCTTGCACCTAATTCTAGAGTGATTTGCTTTAAAAAAAAACTAAAAAATGGTTTTCAATAAATGAGTGTGTTTTGTTGACTTTTGGTCCAAAACACACTTAACATTCCATTTGCGCAGCACCACTTTTAGCAGAAAATAGGGTCTTTTGCAACCAAGTTTTAGACCCCTTCTCGATGTCGGATTTGGCTCCGTGATGGCTTGTTGGAAATCCTAATGAGTCTAATTTCCAAACACGCTTGTAGTTTCCTGATACAGCTCTTGTAGCCTAGTAAAAATGTCAAAAATCCCAATACTATCATTAATGCAGCACCAAATCTAAAAAAGTGGCAGAAAAGTGAAAAAAGAGGGGGTTTTTGACCTTTTGAAGGGTCAAACCTGCTCCAAATCATCTAAAAATTGGTGTGAAAAGTGTGCTAGGTGTGAAAAGTTTAAAAAACTTGATTTATCCCACTGGGGATGCTCTATGTATTAGCGTAGCGCCAGTGGCATTGCGCTAATGTGCCTTAGAAATCACAAAAAATAAAAGTTCTCCAAATTTGCTCAAAATTGGTGGAGACCTCCTTCAAGGAGTGTTGGATAACTGTTGAGAAGCCTCAGCCAAAACTCCAAGGCTATCCTGATCTTTTTCCTCCTTTAGGGTTTGGGCTTCAAGGAGGGCTTCCTTCAGTTTGGCACAAAGAAGCTTGTGCTTCTTTGCATAATACTTTGTCATCTTTATTTGCAACTCTAAGCCTTCATTTCCCTTCACCTTGGCCTCTAGGTGTATGTTTTCACTCTCAAGCCATCACTCCTGATCATGTTCAATTTCCATGGCAAGGAGTTCAATGAGGAAAAATTTCTCTACTAGGGTTGATTCCTCTTTCTTATGTTTTTCCAATGCTTTCCTTAACCCCATGGTTTTTGGCCTCTTCCTAGGTTGTTCCTCTTCACCTTCACTTTCTTCATATGGGCCCATGTATTCTTCTACTTTGACTTGTGCTCTTTGGGCTTTTTTTTTGGCTTTGAGTGCTCTAGCCTCATAGATGGCTTGTTGGGCACTCATTTTCTTGTTTTCCATTTGATAGAAGTGAATAGCATCCTTCGCACTCTCCAACTCAACTTCTAGGTCTTTTATTTGTGAATTCTTGTCTTGGAGGAGGGGGTTTGAAATTATTGTTTCATTTTCTTCATCACTATCTATATGGATAAGTTCAAACTCCCTTTCTATTTCAGGATCCTCCTCTTCCACCTTTACCTACTGCTTATTATTTTCCATCTTTTCTTTTCCCTTGTCAAGCCTTGGATTTGATGCAGATGGCAAGGTCCCTTGCCTTTTGGAGGCAGCAAACACTTGCCTTGGCCCTCTGTGGTATGTGCATGCAAGAGGAGTGATGGTGGTTTTGGTAGTGTCTTCATCATGGCTATGACCCTTGGTGTTGTCACTAGATCCTTCATCTTCACAATGATCTCCATCAGTCATCCCATGCTTTGTTTGATCACTGCTTTTTTGATTCTCAACAGTATTATAACCCTCACCTTCTTCACTATTGTCTATACTATCACCTTGGTCTTCAATTTTATCATCAGCCTCTGTACTTGCTTCACTTTGGTCTTGTTCATCACTAAGGTCCCTTTCCTCATTATCTCCTGCACTGTTATCATTTTCATGTTCACTAGGAGGTTGATTGGTGTCATGACAGTCATGACAGCTATCATGACTGTCATGACTATCTCTTTTGCTTTCTTGTTTCTCACTGCCTGTCCTATCAGTGGCATCCTCTTTGTCACTATCCTCTTCTTCAAATTATGTTTATGCCTCATCATCTTCTTCCATATTGCCACTATCCTCATCATGACTTTGCTCACTATTATTATCACTGCTCCTATTTTCATCATTAATTTCTTCATCTGTTTCCATGTCTTCTACCTCTTGCTCACTATCTGTTGGTTCATACTTATGTTCATCATTTGTTTCCATGGACTCTGCCTCATCATAATCCTCTTGGTCTCTATAATTATCATCAAACTCATCTTCACTGTGATATTCCTCCTCTACTTCTTCTTCATTTCCTCTAGCATCCTCTTCCATAGTGGTAGAGTTTTGTTCACTGCATTTTTTACTGTAAGCCTCCTCATTTTCATCAATATTTTCTTGGTCATCACTTTGTTCATCTACATTATCCTTTTATTCACTTTGGGCTGACTCATTTGCATCATCACCATCACTGCCTTCCTCCAAATTCTCATTTTTTTTATTTTCATCACTGCTATGTTCATTTCCCTCCTCTTCACCATCATTTCCCTCTTACTCTTCCTCATTAATTTATGTCTTTGCATCACTGATTTCATCACCTCCACTGTCATCACCTTGTTCATTATTTCCACTGTCATCCTTTTCATTTGTTGCATAAATAGAAGGGGAAGAAGGGAGATTTTCTTGGGGTAAGGTTACTTGTGCAAATGAGGAGGGTACTTGTGCAGATGAGAGAAAATTTGGTTGAGGAGGAGGCTGGGGGGTTGTGAAGACTTCATGTGCTATGAATACCTCCCAAGGTACACACTACTACTCCAACTGATGTAATACCACCATCTTGATCAAGGATTGGTGGAACAAGCTATGCATTTGTTGTGGGTGATTCCTCCTCCCTACAATAGAAGACATTTTCTCAATGCTCCTATAGAGATAGTAGGGCAATTTGAGCACCTTAACCCCTATAAAATACATGAGGAGTCTGACATGATAAGAATAGAGCCTGGAGTACCTCCCCTCATAGGTGAAGTACTTCATAATAACCAAAATCAAGGGTGCAAACCTGTGTTTGAGGTGTGAGAAATGAAAATTGTCTTGTTGCCTTCCCTATACCTTGTTTTGATAAAGGGCTCTAAAAATTCTTTGTCCAATTTGCCCTTCTTAAACCATTTTTCACCCACAGCAAGGATACATGTGGCCTCAGAGATGGCACCTGATGAGATCTTAAAATCCACTCCTGCAAGGCTTGAGTGCTTGTTTTGTAATTTGAGAATGAGGAGCCTTGTAAGCTCAGGGTGGCTCTCACTTGTCTGACCTTTTCACAAAATTGAAAACACTTTGCATTCTTAAAACATGACAGGATCCTAGGAGAGGAGGTGATGGCCACTGCACTTTGAGGTTCCAATCTATTTACTTTTCCTCCCTTGTGTTTTGGTCTCAAATACCTTTGACCTTTATCACTGCTACTGTTGTTCTCAGCTCCTGACATGGTGATAGGAGATGATGGTTGATAAATTAGGGTTTGGTGAAGCAAGGTGAAAATGGTGAGGAAGTAAACTTTGGTGAATGAGTGATGTGGAGGCTATGATTCTTATTATTGAGTATATTGGGAGCCTAAGGAGGCTTCTCTCAAAGGTGTATTTCATTCACCCTAACTCAGTTACCCTCATATGACATCAAACTAATTTTTAGGGAGAAAAAAAGGTTTGTTTTGCATTAAGGTCTAGGGTTTACCCTATTAGGGTTTTATCATTCAAAGTCACAAAATAGTAAAATTTATTGAAAATTTCTTTGCGATAAGTGGAGAATGTCACTTACCAATCCTTGGCTCTTTGTAGACCTTTGGAGGTCAAATGGAAGATGAAATTCGTGACCAAGGGCAAAGAAATTGAGATTTTGAGGCTTTTTGCGTTTGCGCGATGCGCTGCCTGAGCTATCGGGTTGGCCCATTAGCGCAGCGCCGGCAGGCATACCCAAGGGTTAGCGCAGTGATGGGCGCATGCAGTGTCTATCGGTCTCCGGGAGAGTCGGGCCCGCGTTTCCGCAGCACTCGAGATTTGCGTAGCGTCGGGGCTGATTAGCGCAGCGCCATGTTATTCTGAATAGGCAGAGGGTCAGTTATTGCAGCGTTGGCCTGTATTTGCATAGAGCCACCGATTTGCGTAGCGCCAGAAACACTTGCCTAGAAAACGGCCAGAAAACCCTGTTTTTCTCTCTGAAGACTTTTTCTCTTCACCAAGTGCTAAATGAGTTTAAAATGAAATTGAAACACCTTTATACCCCTTGATAGAGATAAATTTAAATTATAAACCCACTCTTACCATGTTTCTTCAATATTTTTGTCATTTGACTGATACCCTTTATATATTTTGCAGAGGTTTTTGAAGGATTTGTCAAGGCATATTTTCTTCTTTTGTGGTGATGGTTGGTCTTAGGGTCCCATGATTTGGAATTTTGATAGTCCAAATGACAGGGTAACATGGAACCAGTCTTTGGAGTCCTAGGAACTAGCCTTCCTGGACTCAGAGAGGGCTCTCTCTATTGGGTGCAAAGGATGTGTTCTTTTTGCTCTAGGGTTTTGATTTTAGGCTAGTTATTAAGTGTAGGGTTTGTTGATTATTTTGGTTGGGTAATATGGTTAAGTAGGATAGGTGGAATGAGATTCTATCAAATCCATTGGGCTATGGAGTCAATGAAAGTCATGAGTGTCTCAATGATGAATCAGAGTATGATGCAGGGCCAATCTAGCAAGGTTAATGGATCCTTAAAGTAATGTGTGAGGTGTAGTGAACATAAAGTTTGGGAAAAACTACGGGGTATTAAATGCGTATACTTAAAAGCTACAACTTATGAGGTAGGGAAAAACATTAAGCTCAATGAACAATACTTAAACTGATAAATATCCAAGATAAACATTCCAGTGAAACATAGAAAGCATAAGAGCTTCTAACTTTAGTAAATTCACCTTCAAAATTTGGGAAAACATATAATATAGCACAATAACTTAATCTATGAAGAGGGAACTCCTAAACATCATAAATCAGGCTATAAAGAACTCTGAAACAAGTTGGTAGGCATGGGCAAAGGGAAAGATCGAACGAGACCTCTTTGAATTAACCTAGCAAACAATATTCCAAAGAAAGGTTTCAAGATAGAGTTTTGAAAGCTTCAAATAAGCAGGGCATACCATGAATCATACTTGTAAACTAGCATACGAACCATACATGAAACAAAAGCAAGTTTAGGTGGACCTAAGGAGCAATCAATAATTTCTTAAGATGACCAAACAAAGGAAAACATCAAAGCTATAACAAACAAGAGGACTGAGGTGCCTCAAAGAGCATGTCTCAACCTATACTTTTCTGATTTATAGCAACCAAGAACAATGAAACATAATAAGAATAAGAAAACATAAACAAGTTATGAATACATCACCATTCACCAAGGTAAGGAATCCTGCAAACAAGCTTCTCCATCATCAAGCCAAACAAGCCATTCATCAACTTCAAAAAACCAATTTCTTCTCCAAGCTCATAGAAACCATGTATTTCTCTCCAAGTTCATCAAAATCCAACAAAATACATGAGGGTCTCATGCTCTATTTATGGAGCAAAGGAGGAATAAAACCCTAAACATGGTAGGAAAAAGTCAAATTCAACCATAAATGTCATTTATGGCCAAGAGACCATGCAAGGTCCAAGGCACATAATATCCTAATAAATAAATTCCAAAATAACTATTTGTACCTAATTCTAGAGTGTTTTGCCTCAAAAAACTAAAAAATATCAATTTACAATAAATGAGTGTGTTTTGTTGACTTTTGCTCCAAAACACACTTAGACAATCTCTGTGTGTAGCACCACTTCATCAGAAAATAGGGTCTTTTGTGACTAAGTTTTGGACCCCTTCCCGATGCCAGATTTAGGTCTGTGATGGCTCGTTGGAAAGCCTGATGAGTCTAATTTCCATAACTGCTTGATTTTTCCTAAAATTATTTCAATTGGCCTGTCCAAAAATCCATTCTCCCAACACTACTCCGTGCGCAGCACCTCCTCCAGCAGAAAATAGAGTGTTTTGTAACCAAGTTTTGGACCACTTCCTGATGTTGGATTTGGCTCCGTGATGGCTCATTGGAAAGCCTGATGAGTCTAAGTTCCAGAAATTATTTTGGTTTTCTGAATGAGTTCCATTTTCCTGTCCAAAAATAAATTCTCCCAACAGTGCTCTGTGCATAGCACCTTGCCTGAAAATGAGGCAAAATGGTCAAAATTTAGGTGTTTTTTGACCTTTTGGGGGGTCAAAACTGCTCCAAATGGTCTGAAATTTTGTGAGCAGACTGCTGATGATGAGAGGAATCCAAAAATTTCAATTTTTCAAGCTGAGGATGCATGATATTTGTGCGCAGTGCCAAGGGTGTTTTGCACCGAGGCCTCAAAATTTGCTCAGAATTCCCTCAAATTTGGTGCACAACTTCTTCAAGGGGTTTGAGAAGCCTGTGGAAAATTTTGAGCCATGTCTCTAATTTTTTCTTGTCTTTACCTTATTTGAGTGCATAAATTTCAATGAAGAGGTGTGATGGTGCCTTTGTAGCTGCCTTGATCATGGCTATGATCCTTGTTGCGGTCCTCAACTTCTTCATTTTCATTAATGGCATCATCAGTCATCATATTTTTTGCCCCATCATTGTCTTTAACATCATAAGCACTCTAATCCTCTTCACTGATTTCTTCATTGTCATTTTTTTCTTCATTTGAGCTACTTTTCTTTTCATAGTTGGGGTCATCATTTACATTGGCACCCTCTGCACTTTCATCACTATCATCTTTCTCATCATGAAGACCACTCTTCTCTTTGTCTTTGGCACTGCCATCATCTTCATTTGTGTTCATATCTTCTAACTCTTTGTCACTATTCTGCTCTGAATCACTAAGGCTTTCTTCTTGGGTGTCACTTCTTCCCTTAGCCATCTGCATTTTCCTTACGGTTTTGACCTTTATCGTGGCTGCCCTCTTCATCATTTTCAGTTTCTTCCTTTTCATTATCAATGCTCATGTTATCTTGACTGTATATCTCTTCATCTTACTCACCATCCTCTTGTTCCTCATTACCACTGTCATCATCTTGTCTAACTCGTGCAGGAGCCTAGGGAAAATTTGAGGAGGAAAAAGAGTGATTTTGAGCAATTTTTGGCAATTTTGGACAAATTTCTTCTGTTCAAAGAACCACTACCAGTGTGCAGCACCAGTCTGTCTGTGTGAAATGCAGTGTTGTTTAACATTGTATTTTCTCCCCTGTGCGCAACACTAGTTTGTCTATGCACAGCGCCCGAAATTTTTGCCAAAAATGACCAGAAAAACTCTGTTTTTCTTCCTTAAGAATTTTTTTCTCTTTTTTAGGGGGATAAATGAATTTGAAGTGGAACAAAGGCACCTTTATACCCTTTGATAGAAATGAATCAAAGTTCTAAACCCACTTTACTATGATTTTCAATATTTTTTCCATTTGACTTACGACCTTTTGTCTTTTGCAGGGTTTTGGAAGTTCTTTCAAGGCATCTTTTCTTCTTTTGTGATGATGGCTAGCTGAGGGGATGTAGATGTCATTTTTATCCTCTTTTCTTTTGAAATCCTGGGCACTTGTTCAAACTGTCCTTTGGCATATATTCATTAAACTGAAAACCATGTTTTAACCTCCTTGGGCATTTCTAATTGTAGGTGACCTGAAACATGTCTTTTTCCCTTTGCAGATTTGACAGTGATATGTCTTTTTGACAGATATGTGTGCATTAGGTTTACCATGTTTTGCACTTGGCCACTTCTGATCTTGTGCAGGTGCCAAAAAAACATTTTCCTTTGGTCTTCTTAGTCTCTTTTGGAGTTTGACATCTCCTTTCTTCAACAGTGAACCTGTGCTTAGCATGACTTTATTGTTTTTATACTCAACCTCATGCTTGCTTTTCTTTTGATTATTTTGAAGGCCTTTAACTATACTTGGAAAGCTTAGTCCCCCCTAAACTGATATTCTTTGCCATTTCTCCTTTGGTGTAGGTGAAACAATGTTGCCTGTACAAACCCTGGAGAACACCTTGGATATCTTTTGAATTCCATCTACTTGTTCATGAAGGAGGACATATTATCTTCATTTGACCTATTCTATCCTTGTGGTCCTTTTTATGGTTCCTTACTTGGTAGTATTGTTTTTTCAATCAATCACAAAACCCTGATTCTCTTTAAATAGAGGCTTGTTGCCTTTCTCTTCAAGTGGATTCCTTCTGGTGATGATCTTACCCCATTACCTTACCTCTTTTCATGCTGATAGAAATATTTATCATTTTTGTAGATATGTGAACAAGGACAGCTGTTTCTCTTGCAAAATTTGTGTTTTGGCCAAGGAGGCCTTTCTTGAATGGCTTTTGATCAGTCTTGGATCAAGTTGCTTGACCTTATTCTTCTTTGATTATGAATGAAAAAAGAACACTTAGAGGGAAAAGAAAAGTGACCACTAGCGTTTTTCAACTTGTGCAGGAGCCTGGGGCCAAATTGAGGAGGAAAATACTGATTTTGACCAATTTTTGGCAATTCTGGCCAAACTTCTTTTGTGCGCAGTGCCACTCTGTCTGTGCGCAGTGCCAATTTGCAGAAGGAATTTGGAGGCCTTCCCGGTGTCAGAATGAGCTCCGTGATAGATCTTTGGAAATCGTGTTGAGTATAATTTCCAAAATTTCTTTTGGTTTTACATTTGGTATCCATTTACTAGTACAAAAACCGATTTTCCCAACACTTGTCAAAAAGTGTTGAACGATGGTGCAGAAATGCAGAGTGCTAGTGCAGACAACTTATGGAGGTCTTCCTCTACTCCATATTTAGCTCACGATAGCTCATTGGAAATCCATTTAAGTCTAGTTTTCATTTGACTCATTGATAAAGTCATTTGGACACTCTAGCTATGAGAAAATCTAATTTTCCCAAGGTCATTCCAGCAATGCATAAATTCTCCTGGGACACCTGTATTTTTTATATTGCTCCTAAACCATGATACCTGTGTAAAAAATGAAGGATTTTTTGCTTCTTTGGCCTATATTTGACAAAAATATCTCTCACTTTTTTCAAATTCATCTTTTTTTGGTTATAAACAAAATTTGAAGAAAAGCTGGCCCTAGGCGTGACACATGGCTTGTCTTTTGGAATGAATTCTTGGAAAATGATGGAAGCATGATGTTTATGAGTTGGTATGGATTTATGATTGCTGAAAATATATATCAAATGAATCCTTTGCTCTTGTGCCTCCTTTTCATATCAATCCCTAGCTTAGTTGGAAGAGGAAATTAGGGTTTGGTGTAGGGGATTTAGGACTGCCTTGCAAAGGGAGGGGAATGAAGGGGTTAAGGGTTGTCTAAATTTTTGGGGAAATTTTTGGGGATAGGGATAGAGTTTAGAGAGTAGGGGAAAGTGGAATTTCAAGAATTGAGTGAGGGAAAAGGGTCCAAAAAGGAAAAACACAGGCCTAGTCTCGAAAAGTGTCAAATTGTAGCAATAGGCTAGGTTTTGTAGAAAAATGATGAGTTCGAGGGATAGGAGTGATGGGAAGTGTTTATGAAGGTATATTAAGGATATGAGGAGGTTTAATAGCATCAAGATACAATCCTTGTTTAATTTTAACCATGGAGGTCATGAAACCAAGAAAAATTCCCTTAAAAGCCCTAGATGGACAATGGAGGAGTTAAGCAAAACAAAATAGAGGGTTGAGGCCAAAGGTGACACAAAAAAGACAAAATAAGTGACATGAGCCCATGATGGGTCTTCTGGGATGGGTGAGCTAAGCTTGAAATGATGGGATGATAAAATAGTGAAAATTTTATCTTAAGGATAATGAAGGTAGTGAGATTTCTAGAACTCACAATGTTCATGAACTTTGTTTCTAGAAATCTAGAACCGATACTTAGTCATCTTCAGATAGTGAAAATTATGGATGACTAACAACTGGCTGAAAGGATATAGATTTCCTTTTCATGTCTTTTACCTTTGAAAGTCTAGGCACTTATTCAAACTGTTTTTGGCATGAATTTGACAAACTGAAAATATTGTTCTTATCCTTTTTGGCATTTTTGGTTGCAGGTGACTTGAAATAGGTCCCTTTACCTCCTTATGGATTTTTTAGGCAGTACCATATTTGTTTTGACAAAGATTTTTAAGAAACCATACCATGCCATGTGTTACCTTGGCCACTTATGATTTTCTACAGGTGCCTACAACACATTTGCCTTTGGTCTTCTTAGTCCTTTTTGGAGTTTTGACACCTCATTTTCTCCACAGTGAACTTATGCTCAGCATGATTTTCTCCTTTGTCACTTTACCTCATGCTTGCCTTCCTTTGATCATTTTTAATACATTTGACTACACTGGGAAGCCTAGGGCTCCCTCATACTGATATTATTTACCATCTCTCCCTTTGGTGCAGTGAAGTAGTGTTGTTTTGAAAAACCCTAGAGGGCACCTTGGATATCCTTTGAATGCCTTATGATGTTTATGAAGGAGGACTTATCATATTTATTTGACCTATTCTATCCATCTTTCCAAACTCTTAGGTTTTAGGGCTGTTAGAGAAAAATAAGTAGTGTTGTCTTCTAAGTTCTCAATATCCCTTTCAAGTTCATTCATTTATGTTCAATTCACCTTACCTTTTTCCCTTAGTCATTCATGATTTCTGAAGATATTCAATGTGTTCTTGATTGTGTTGAGGTGTCTTATGTCCTTGTGGTCCTTGTGATGTTTCTTTGCTTGGAAACAATGTCTTGTCAATCAATCACAAAACCCTGATTCTCTTTAAACATATGCTTCTTGCCTTTCTCTTTGTTGTGGATGTCTTCTTGTGAGGATCCATCCTATTACCTTACCTCTTTTTAGGCTGATGGCCATATTGATCATTATTGCAGAAATGTGAGCAAGGGCAGTTGTCCCTTGCAAAATTTGTGCTTTGGCCAAGGAGGCCTTTCTTGAAAGGCTTTTGATCAGTTTTGGACAAGTTACTTTGCCTTCTTCGTCTTTGAATGCAGCCTCTTGACACAGAAAAAACAGAGACTTAGAACACCAAAACAACCCTATGACCTATGAAACCCTACGTGACCTAGTGGAAGGTTCCTTGGACTTGGCCTTTGACTGAAAACTTGGATTTTGGGGTCATTAAGTGTAAAAAAAAGTTTTTGATAGACTTATGTATTGAAGATCCAAAATTCAATGTACTTGATTTATCTAAAGAGCCTACAGATATAGTTTTGAGACCATTAATGCTTGAGGTATTTTGGAGATATAAGAGAGTTGGTTGATTGGTGGCCCTAGGTAGTAGGGGATGGGTTTAGGCAAAACAAACAGAGGGTTGAGGCTAAAGGTGACAAAACATAGACAAAATGAGTGACATGAGCCCATGATGGGTCTTATGGAATTGGTGAGCTGAGCTTACCATGATGGGATGATGAAATAGTGAAAATTTTATCCTAAGGATAATGAAGGCAGTGAGATTTCTAGAAATCACAATGTTCATGAACTTTGTTTCTAGAAATATAGAATAATTATTTAGTCATCTACAAAGCCAAAAATTACTAATGACTAATAGTGGCTCCACTTGGGGAGGGCCGCTCCTTTTTAGGAGGTGTCCAGGAATTTCAGATCTCTGGCTTAATGGAAACCATTGCCTCATCCATTGGTCATATTTTTACTTCTTTTCACTTTTTGTTGCTTGCTTTGAAGTTGTGATCTCAATAATATGAAAAACATGATTAGCTCAACTTCATTTCTACCTACCCAACCTACTTGCCTAACAATATTTCTTCCTTGGGTGCACTTGAACAGGAAAACCCTTGACATTTCTTCTTTTGACAGCAAAAAAAACTATATACCTCTACTCTTATCACTTCCAAGAGTTTAGATTGGGCTAGTGAAATCTTTTATTCTCTACCTATACTATTTGACTGTCGATATTAAGTTGTATGACAAACTTCATTCTCTAAGCTATTGACATGAAATTGAAAACAAGGTTTAAATCAGGATTAGGCAATTTGACTTACCATGATTTGTGGCATTATGACAAGCTGCACACAAACATTATTTTTGTACAAACAAAACTAGAAAAACAAGGGTTGTGATTTATCATTTGTTATGCATCCCCATCTTTCTCTTTGTTTCAGTTTTGAGCATGTGGAACTAGTATCTTTCATTCCTAATCCATCCTTTTTGACATGTCAAGTTTGAATGATTTGAAAAGCTCCCTTTCACTAACTTATTGGCAATAAATTGAAAACATGTTCAACCATGATTAGGCTAGATGACTGAACAAGAATTTTTTGGAACAATTAGTGGCATTTAGGCTTGCACACTTTTAGTAGTACTCTTTTTGGGTATGGGGCTATACCTCTTTTTCAAATCTGCCCTCTTTTTTTATCTTTTCTCTGTTTTTGTATTTTCAAAACAATATATAACTAAAATATGCTCAAATGTTGAGCTTATTTTCATGCCTATCTATCCTAATATAATTTATACATGATATACATTCAGCTGGTGAAATCTCTTTTCCAATACAACCAATCGAGCATATGATTCCATGAGGGATCTTGGTTCAACTCTTTGAGGGTTTTGAAAAAATCAAAAGGCCACTCCCACCTCACTTGTGTTTGAACAGTAGTTCCTAAAATGTTCTTGAAATTCTGCATCAAACTTCTCTTGACATGTTTTACCCCCTCTTCAAATGTCTCTAGCAAATCAGCAAAGGGATCTTGAAACAATACCTAAATGTGAAGATTTGGAAAATAAACTTGATCTAGGACTGCTTCTTCCTCCACTTGGCTAAGCTTAGGATTATTTTGGGAAAGAAACTCTTCCTCTTCCTTGTGATCATCTAAATTGGTAGGTTCATCATAAATTTCAATGTTTCCCTCTAGCACACTTGATATGTTCTGATAGAGTGGGCTGAAATATGTGTGAAGGTCATCATATTGATGGGCAGGAGCACTCTATGACAATGAATCTTCCCAAGAAGGTAGTGTAACAACTCTCATGTGATTATCAACTTCTAAGCCTTCATCTGTAATTTGTAATTCAATGGAACTTGGTGGTACAGATCTAGAGCTAAGGAAGATTCCATGTTCCAAATGATCTCCTCAACCATTTCAGGAGAAATCTTTTTATTGAAAATTCACTCAAGAAGTTCATCATCCTCCTCAACCTCAACATCAAAGATGAAAAACTATTGATTTCCAATTATGTGAAAGTTATTTTTAATGGACTAAAGTGAAGAAGAGCAAAGAGTTAGATACCCTTCACTTACTTCTAAACTTTCAAGGCTTTCCTCATCAGTGTCATAGGTGACTTGTCTTGGCTGATTACTTCTTTCAATCTGATGAGAGTGAACTTCATCCCACAAATCAACTGTTGATGGCTTTACAAGGTTAGCTTCTATTTGGAGCACATGATTGTCATCATACTGATCAAACTTTGGAAAGTCATCAAAATAAGTATTGTTACCAATCAAGAAAATTGGATTATCAAATTTTTTTTCTTTGAATTTATCTACAAGTTAACTTTCTGACTTATGGTAGATAGGATTAGTAGGAGAATGAGCATAAATTTTTTGGTCATATGAAGTCTTAGAGGTTGTCTTCATGTTTAGAAGCTGATTTATTTTTTCTTCAGTTAAAAAAGGAGGCAGTTTTCTTTTTCTTTGGAAATAACTACATCAATTCTCTTTCTCTTGTGAATGCTGATTGAGAGGCTAAATGTCTTCTTGAGACTCACCTAGAAGAGATGATGAATCATCACTTGTGTTTTTAGAGAGATCGTGTGGGTGTTCTTTCATTTCTTGATTGGTTTCATCCTCTATCAACTCTTCTTGATTTTCTTGATAGTTACTTTGAGCATGAGATTCATAAGTTTCCTCTGATAGGTTCTCAAGGTGCCAATTTCCTTTTAAAATCTGAAATGAATTGAAGCATAAGGGTAGAGACTCTAAATGTGTTGACTCCTCCTTTATTCCAGATTTTGTGATTTCAAAATGGCTGATTGATTCTTTAAAGCACTCCTCTCTGCTTTTATTTGCAACTTGCTTGTAAAGCTCTCTTAATAGTGAAGCATGAGATGTAGGAAAGTAACTATTACCTACTTGGAAACCTTCTTCATTTTCTTCTTTGCAATCTTGCTCATTATGCATTTTTTTTTTTTTGTTCTTGTTTTGTAGTGATGAGTTTGTTCTTCCTAAGGAAAAAGTATAGGTTGTTTTGAATAAGCATCACCAACCTTAACGTTGTATTTTTCTCCTTTCTTATCAAGTAGATGCATCAGTTTGTATCAACATCTCTAGCTTTGCCTCTCTGATCATACTTGGATCCATCTTTGTTTATCAGAAATAGGTCACTACATCTTTTCAACCAGTCTAGATTTCTCTACCAGTGGAGTCATTAGGTGTATTGAGGGTTGTGGAGTATCCAGGTGGAAGATTTCAACTTTTTTGTCCATAGTCAGCATGGTTGGGATTGCTTAATGCATTCCCAGGGGAGTTTATGAGAAGTAGTGGGGTCAACAAGGCTACTGAAGACCAGTGGAGTCGCTAGGTGGATGATGTTTACTATTTTAAGGATGTTCTTGTTGTCCACCACGAACAACTAAATGCCAATCTAAGGAAATTTGTGGTTTTCTAAGGTCTTTAAAGATTTCTAAGATATCATTTCCTTAGAATGTCCCACCGTCATCGCCAAAATGTTAGGATCCCATGATTTAGCAGATTGGTAGACCAAATGCACAGGGTAACATGAAACCAGTCTTTAGAGTCCAAGGACCTAGCCTTCCTGGACTCAGAGAGGGCTCTCTCTATTGTATGCAAAGGATGTCTTATTGTTTTCTTTGGATGGTTGATTTTAGGCTAGTTGTTAAGTGTAGGGTTTGTTGATTGTTTTGGTTGGGTAAGATGAACAAGTAGAATAGATGGAGTGAGAGGTCTTCAAATCATTGGGCTATGGAGTCAACGAAAGACATGGGTATCTAAATAATGAATCATAGTTCATTATCGGGCCAATCTAGTGTGGTCAATGGATCCTTAAGGTCATGAGTGAAGTGAAATGAACATTAAGTTGGGGAAAAACAAGGTAGAGCAAAGGGAAGTGAAGTATCCTTTGTCATATACCCATAAACAAGAAGGTATAAAATATGATAAGAAAAAGATACTAATCATGATATAGGGAAAACCATTTACTCAATGACAATATTTAAAAAAATAAATATCCAAGATGAACAATTCAGTGAAACAAAGAAAGAAGGAAAGCTTATCTAACTTTAGTAATTTCACCTTAAAAATTGGAAAACATATAAGATGACACAATAACTTTAATCAGTCAAATAGTTAACTCTTATATAATGTTGAAAAAGCTACAAAGAACTCTGAGGCAAATTGATAGGCATGGACAAAGGGCAAGAGCAGAACAAGACCTCCTTGGCTTAACCTAACAAGTAACACTTCAAAGAGATATTTCAAAAACAGATTTTATATAGCATCAAATAAGCAGGGCTTACCATGAATCATATTTTTAAACTAGAATATTAATCCATATATGAAACAAACAAGCTTAAATAGGCTTAAGGAGAAGCTAAGAATTCCTTAACACACCCATCAGTGGAAAACATCAAGGAAATAGAAGGCAGGAGGACTAAGGTGCTTCAAGGAGAATTCTCAACCTATACTTTTCTGTTCTATTGCCAAAAAAAAAGATGAAACATAATGATAACATTAAAACATTAAAAAATTAAGAATACATCACCATTAACCAAGCTAAGGAATCCTACAAACAAGCTTCTCCATCATCAATCCAAACAAGCCATTCATAAACTTCACAACACCAATTTCTTCTCCAAGCTCATAAAAACCATGTATTGCTCTCAAATCTCATCAAATTCCAACATTCAAAATGAAGCCCTCATGATCTATTTAACTCAATAAATGAGGGAAAAAGCCCTAGATAGGGTTGGAAAATGTCAAAATCACCCATAAATGTCATTTATGCCTAAGAGACCATGCAAGGCCCAAGGCACAAAATATCTCATGAAATAAATTCTAAAATAAATTCTTGCACCTAATTCTAGAGTGATTTGATTAAAAGAACACTAAAAAATGATTTTTCAATAAATGAGTGTGTTTTTTTTACTTTTGGTCCCAAACACACTAAACAATCAATTTGCACAGCACCACTTTTACCAGAAAATAGGGTATTTTGCAACCAAGTTTTCGACCCCTTCCCGATGTCCGATTTGGCTCCATGATGGCTCGTTGGAAAGCCTGATGAGTATACTTTCCAAAAATTCTTGCATATTCCTGATATATCTCATGTAGCCTAGTCAAAATTTCAAAAATCCCAATATTGGCATTAGCGCAGCACCAGGTCTAAAATAGTGGTAGAAAGGTGAAAAAGGAGGGGTTGTTTGACCTTTTGAGGGGTAAAACCTGCTCCAAATCATCTGAAACTTGGTGAGAAAAGTTTTCTAGGTGTGAGAAGTTCAAAAATGTTGAGTTATCCTCCTTAGGATTCTCCATGTATTAGCGTAGCGCCAGTGGCATTGCACTAATGTGCCTTAGAAATAACAAAAAACAAAAAGTGCTCCAAATTTGCTCAAAATTGGTGGAGACCTCATTCAAGGGGTCTTTGATAACTTTTGAGAAGCCTCAACCAAAACTCCAAGGCTATCATGCTATTTTTCCTCCTTTAGGCTTTGGGCTTCAAGGAGGGCTTCCTTCAGTTTGGCACAAATAATCTTGTGCTTCTTTGCATAATAATTTATCTTTCTTTGCAGCTCTAAGCCTTCATTTGCCTTCTTTAGCTTGGCCTCTAGGTGTATGTTTTCCCTCTCAAGCCATGACTCCCAATAATTTTCAATTTCCATGGCAAGGAGTTTAGTGAGGGGAATTTTCTCTGCTAGGGCTGATTCCTCTTCTTTCTGTTTTGCCAATGCTTTCCTTAACCCCATCGTTTTTGGCCTCTTCCTAGGTTGTTCCTCTTCACCTTAAATTTATTCATATGGGCCCATGCATTATTCTAGTTTGACTTGTGCTCTTTGGGCTTGTCTCCGGGCTTTCAGTGCTCTAGCCTCATAGATGGCTTGCTGGGCACTCATTTGCTTGTTTTCCATTTGATAGAAGTGAATGGCATCCTTTGCACTCTCCAACTCAACTTCTAGGTATTTTATTTTTGCATTCTTGTCTTGGAGGAGAGAGTTTGAAATTATTGTTTCATTTTCTTCATCATTGTCTATATGGATAAGTTCAAACTCCCTTTCTATTTTAGGATCCTCTTCTTCCACCTTTACCTATTTCTTACCCTTTTTCATCTTTTCTTTGCCCTTGTCAAGCCTTGGAGTTGATGTAGATGGCAAGGTCCCTTTCCTTTTGGAAGCAGCAAACACTTGCCTTGGCCCTCTATGGTATGTGCATGCAAGATGAGTGATGGTGGTTTTTGGTAGTGTCTTCATCATGGCTGTGACCCTTGGTGTTTTCACCAGCTACTTCATCTTCACTATGATCTCCATCAGTCATCCCATGCTTTGTTTGATCACTACTCTTTTGATCCTCAACACTATTATAACCCTCACCTTCTTCACTTTTGTCTGTACTATCACCTTGGTCTTCAATTTTATCATCAGCCTCTGTACTTGCTTCACTTTGGTCTTGTTCATCACTAAGGTCCCTTTCCTCATTATCTCTTGCACTTTTATCATTTTCATGTTCACTAGGAGGCTGATTGGTCTCATGATAGTCATGACACCTGTCATGACTGTCATGACACCTGTCATGACTGTCATGACTATCTCTTTCGTTGTCTCGTTTCTTACTGCTTGTCCTATCAGTGACATCCTCTTTGTCACTGTCCTCTTCTTCAAATTATGTTTTTGCCTCATCATATTCTTCCATATTGTCATTGTCCTCATCATTACTTTGCTCACTGTTATGATCACTTCTCCTATTTTAATCATTAATTTCTTCATCTGTTTACATGTCTTCCACCTCTTGCTCACTATCTATTGGTTCATACTTATGTTCATCATTTGTTTCCATGGACTCTGCCTCATCATAATCCTCTTGGTCTCTATAATTATCATCAAACTCATCTTCACTGTGATATTCCTCCTCTACTTCTTCTTCATTTCCTCTAGCATCCTCTTCCATAGTGGTAGAGTTTTGTTCACTGCATTTTTTACTGTAAGCCTCCTCATTTTCATCAATATTTTCTTGGTCATCACTTTGTTCATATGAATTATAATTTTCTTCAATTTGGGTTAACTCATTTGCATCATCACCATCACTGCCTTCCTCCAAATTCTCATTGTTTTTGTTTTCATCACTGCTATGTTCATTTCCCCCTTGCTCTTCCTCATTAATTTATGTCTCTGCCTCACTGATTTCATCACCTCCAATATCATCACCTTGTTCATTATTTCCACTATCATCCTCTTCATTTGATGCATCAATAGAAGGGGAAGAAGGGATATTTTCTTGGGGTGAGGGTACTTGTGCAGATGACGAGTGCAAATTTGGTTGAGGAGGAGGTTGGGGGGTTGTGAAGACTTCATGTGCTATGAATACCTCTCAAGGTATACCCTGCTGCTCCAACTAATGTAATACCACCATCTTGATCAAGGAATGGTGGAACAAGCTATGATTTTTTTGTGGGTGATTCCTCCTCCAGACAACAGAAGACATTTTCTCAATGCTCCTATAGAGATAGTAGGACAAGTTGAGCACCTTAACCCCTTTGAAATGCATGAGGAGTCTAATGTGATAATAATAGAGACTGGAGTACCTCCCCTCATAGGTGAAGTACTTCATAATAACCAACATCAAGGGTGTAAACCTGTGTTTGAGGTGTGAGAAAGAAAAAATTGTCTTGCTGCCTTCCCTATACCTTGTTTTGATAAAGGGCTCCAAAAATTCTTTGTCCCATTTTCCCTTCTTAAACCATTTTTCACACATAGCAGGGATACCTTTGGCCTCAGAGATGGCACCAGCTAAGATCTCAAAATCCACTCCTGCAAGGCTTGAGTTCTTGTTGTGTAAGTTGAGAATGAGGAGCCTTGTAAGCTCAGGGTGGCTCTTCACTTGTCTGGCCTTTTCACAAAATTGAAAACACCTTGCATTCTGAAAACATGACATGATCCTAGGAAAGGAGGTGATGGCCACTATACTTTGAGGTTCCAATATATTTAATTTTCCTCCCTTATGTTTTGGTCTCAAAGGCCTTTGACCTTTATCATTGCTACTGCTATTCTCAGCTCCTGACATGGTGATAGGAGATGCTGGTTGATAAATTAGGGTTTGGTGAAGCAAGGTGAAAATGGTGAGGAAGTCAAATTTGTTGAATGAGTGATGTGGAGGCTAGGGTTCTTATGATTGAGTAGCTTCGAATCCTAAGGCACCTTGTTATTCTGAATGGGCGGAGGGTCGGTTAGAGAAACGCCGGCCTGTATTTGTGTAGCGCCACTGATTTGCGCAGCGCCAGAAACACTTGCCCAGAAAACGGCTAGAAAACCCTACTTTTCTCTCTGAATACTTTTTCTCTTCACCAAGTGTGAAATTGAAACACCTTTATACCCCTTGCGAGACATAAATTAAACTTATAAATCCACTCTTACCATATTTCTTCAATCTTTTTGTCATTTGATTGCTACCCTTTATATATTTTGCAGGGATTTTTGAAGGCTTTGTCAAGGCATATTTTCTTCTTTTGTGGTGATGGCTGGCTGAAAGGATGTAGATGTCCTTTTCATCTCTTTTACCTTTGAAAGTCTGGGCACTTATTCAAAATATTTTTGAAATGAATTTGAGAAACTGAAAATATTGTTCTTATCCCTTTTGGCATTTTTGGTTTCAGGTGAGCTGATACATGTCCCTTTACCTCCTTACTGATTTTTTAGGCAGTAACATATTTGTTTTGAGAAAGATTTTTAAGCAACCATACCATGCCATGTGTTACCTTGGCCACTTCTGGTTTTCTGCAGGTGCCTACAATACATTTGCCTTTGGTCTTCTTAGTCCCTTTTGGAGTTTTGACACCTCATTTTCTCCACAGTGAACTTATGCTCAGCATGATTTTCGCCTTTGGCACTTTACCTCATGCTTGCCTTCCTTTGATAATTTTTAAAACATTTGACTGCACTGGGAAGCCTAGGGCTCTCTCATACTGATATTATTTACCATCTCTCCCTTTGGTGTAGTGAAGTAGTGTTGTTTTGACAAACCCTAGAGGAAACCTTGGATATCCTTTGAATGCCTTATGTTGTTTATGAATGAGGACTTATCATCTTTATTTGACATGTTCTGTCCATATTTCCAAAATCTTAGGTTTTAGGGATGTTAGAGAAAAATAAGCAGTGTTGTCTTCTAAGTTCTCTATAGCCATTTCAAGTTCACTCATTTATGTTCATTTCACCTCACCTTTTTCCCTTATTCGTTCATGATTTCTGAAGATCTTCAATGTGTTCTTGATTGTGTTGAGGTGTCTTCTGTCCTTGTGGTCCTTGTGATGTTTCTTTTCTTGGCAACATTATCTTTTCAATCAATCACAAAAATATGATTCTCTTTAAACATAGGCCTGCTGCCTTTCTCTTTGTTGTGGATGTATTCTTGTGAGGATCCATCCTATTACCTTACCTCTTTTTAGGCTGATGATCATCTTGATCATTCTTGCAGAAATGTGAGCAAGGGCAGTTATCCCTTGCAGAATTTGTGCTTTGGCCAAGGAGGCCTTTCTTGAATGGATTTTGATCAATTTTGGACAAGTTACTTGACCTTATTCTTCTTTGAATGCAGCCTCTTGACACAAGAAAAATAGAGACTAGAACACCAAAAAAACGCTATGACCTATGAAACCCTACGTGACCTAGTGGAAGGTTCCTTAGACTTGGCCTTTGACTGAAAACTTGGATTTTGGGGTGATTAAGTGTAAAACAGAGGTTTTGAATGACTTATGTATTTAAGATCCAAAATAAAATGTACTTGATTTATCTAAAGAGCCTATAGAGATAGTTTTGAT
Source organism: Pinus albicaulis (assembly GCA_034641835.2). NCBI lineage: Eukaryota > Viridiplantae > Streptophyta > Pinopsida > Pinales > Pinaceae > Pinus > Pinus albicaulis. The sequence continues at coordinate 1,826,132,714 of CM076578.1, read as the reverse complement.
ACCATTAATGCTTGAGGTATTTTGGAGATATAAGAGAGCTAGTTAATTGGTGGCCCTAGGTAGCAGTGGAGGGGTTTAGGAAAAAAAAAACAGAGGGTTGAGGCTAAAGGTGACAAAACATAGACAAAATGAGTGACATGAGCCCATGATAGGTCTTCTGGAATTGGTGAGATGAGCTTGACATGATGGGATGATGAAATAGTGAAAATTTTATCCTAATGATAATGACGGCAGTGAGATTTCTTGAACTCACAATGTTCATGAACTTTGTTTCTAGAAATATAGGATAAGTATTTAGTCATATACAAAGGCAAAAAGTACTGATGACTAACACATTCCCCATTTTGGAATATTATAGACTTGGTTATATCTTCTCAAGAACAAGGATGAGGTATTCAAAAAGTTTCCAAAATTCAAGAATGAAGTGGAGAACCTAACCGAGACAAAGATCAAAATTATAAGGTCAGACAATAGTGGAGAATACACCTATTAGCCACCTATAAAAAATTTCATATCAAATGGTGGCTAAATCATTTTTTGAGCCTTCAAGAAACAAGTTTTATTGCAAAATTGTTAATTCTTGAAGTCTTGTGAAGACATCATGTCTTTTGATTAATGTTTACTTTTGTTTCCCTTTTAAACTAAAAAATTTTGTTGTTTTCATGAAGAAAATACTGTTGAGATTGCAACAAGATGATGAGCTTAGTGGAAAGAAGTCGCCTTCACTAAGTTGGCCCGCAGGCTATTTTTGGCGCAAAGTCTATTTTTAGACATACGGATCATGTTCTATGAGTTGCAGGATGCTATTTGTGGATGGTTGGTCAAGTTGGAAAAATATATGGACTTCTATATTTAGACATATTGGGAGGAATCTATTTAGATTGCCAGTCTAAAAATAGATATGTCGAATATTATTAGCTCTTAATAATATTTGGACTATAGACATTATCTTATTCTCTTGGAGCACTTCAGTTAAGTGCACAGATGTGGCACAGGTGCTGACAGAAGGAATTACGTTATTCCTGAGGGTTAAGTGGAGCTATTTCATGGATACTTCAGTTATAACTCATGTGACAGAGTTTGGTGGAGTTGATTGAGGAGTTAATGGAGTTGTGTTCAATTTAACTAATCTAAACATAGTTGAGCTAGTTGTATTTAGTATAACTAATTAATACACTAGTGATGAGTGGTGTGAATAAATTATTAATTAATTCACTAATTATAAACTCAATAATCAACTAAAGAATACACGCTTAACTTGGGCAGCATGGATGGGGCTTAGTGGAGACTAGTGCAGAGATAGGTGAAAGAGTAGGTTAACTATCAGTGGTGACTATACTGCTGCATATTTGCAACTACCAGTGATTGGAGGAGCCCCTGAGGATTGCGAAGTACAATCCAGGTGGTTCAAGTTATTTAATGAGATATCCTACAACATTTATTACGCAATAGAGGCTGGCTATCAGGTGGCAGAGATTGGAGCATGTGTTTTGCTAGATCTAGCTTGATTAGTGTGTAGCAATTGGAGGTTGTGCTGAGAACTTGTGAGGAGCTTTGTACAATGATTGTTACATGATCTCTATGACATATAATATACAGATAGTTGGGGTTTTTAGCTTTAAGCTTTCCCATGAAATACTATGTTCATATGTGTGAATTTTTATGGTTTTAATGTGCACATGCAATTGATTTTATTTCCGCATGTAATGATCAATGGTAGAAGAGATTTTGTATTGTGCATGAAGCTAAAATAGTGTGTGATCAGGAGAATCTCGGTGAATAATATATCAGTTATTCAAATTTCTACAAAGATTGCTAAAAAAACTCCGATTTCACTCCTTTTTTTCCTTCATCATTAACCTCCTTGTTATCCCCTTTTTCCTCATAAAATTCCTCTATTTTTCACTTATTCCTTTTTTTTTCCTTCATAAAATCCCTTTTGCAAGGTTTAAAACTCATTTTTTAACCTTACCGAAACCCCCAAATCCATCAAAAAACCTTGAAATTTTCCTAAAAAATAAGCTTTTTTGACTATAGGCTTAAGCCCCTTTGGGCTAAGTCCTAAACCACTTCCCCACATATTCCCAAGCCCTAGAACCAGGCGCTAGACCCATCATGCGCTTATCGCATCGGAAACAATCGGAGTGCGCAAGTCTATTTGTTATGTTAAGACCTCCGATGCGATTGTCCCTTTTTATATAAACCCCCAACCCCATTGCCAATTCATATAACCTCAGAGCCCGCAATCAGGCGCTAAAATTTGTGAATAAACCATCCTCAATTTTATTTTTCCTTTGTAAAACATAAAAACCCCTTTTCCTATGTTTTAAACTAAATGCACCAGTGAAATTTTTTTTAATGAAAAGGACTGTCGATCTAAAAGGTCGATCGACGATCAACAGGATCTCGTATCGGAGATTTTCTAATGGGTAGATTGAAAAGGCCCCTCCAGAGTTCCGATGCCGATTGGCCCTTTTTTCATATACGCCCCGGTTCTTTTATCTTTTCCATATAGACCAACGGCCCCACATTTGGGTGCTAAATGCATAAATGAACCCGCCCTGAAGCCAAAAATCCTTTGTATTTAATAAATAAATCATTTTTCATATTATAAAGGGTCTCGCCCGTTCATTCATTTAACCCTTTCTCCACCATTGATCTTGGGCCAATCAAACGGACCGCACTATCTTGCATCGGGAGATTTCATTGGGTGCACTTAATATTTTATTCACAACTCACGATTGGCGGCCTCCCGATGTAATATCAGTCGTTGGATCTATCCACCAGATCCAGATCCGATGGCCTTTATTTCTCCATCGCAAAGCTTTTTCCCCCGCCATGACCTCCTCCCGATTCATTTCCCACTGTCGATCTAATCTGCAGATCGACAGTCCACATTCAATCGCATCAGCACTCCTCTGTCTTTTCCCCTACTGATCGTGAAAGTGTTGATTACATCTAGGCCATCCACATGTCAGGATCTGACGGGCCAGATTGCACCCCTCGACCTTTGTTAAAAATATGAAGCCTGCTTTATAAGGTTGTTTGAGGATATCTCAGCCGTTGATCTCTGCAAATCAACAGCCCATATTAACCCTTTCTCTGCCCGTGTATTATTTCATTTAAACCTAGATTCGATCTCCACCATTGATCTATTTCATCCAATGGCTCATAATAATCCCGACAATCCCGACTCCTGTGGGTCCTGCCTTCCTCCAGAGTTGATCTCAGTCATCCATTCTTGATCGAACAGCCTAGATTAAAAACCACCCCACTTTTTATGACCCGCGCGTCTTGCCAATATTGCGCTTACTCTTTGGCCATCCGATCTGAGACCCTTGATCTAACAGTTGACGCGCATTTTCACGTAAATTCATGCCCGAAGGTTAATTCTCCAAGAGCTATGCGATATGAGTGGTTTTCAAATGCCACGTGTCGGGCAAGAACGCATATCGCGTTCAAAAAGTTAAAACCACCTATCCACCCTTTCTCCGCGCGAAACCCGTGGTTTTCTCCTCTGAAACCATTTTCCCCCATTTCCACAGCATTTCATCGCATTTGCTCCCCGTGATTTATCTCTGCAGATCAACGGCTCAAATTCAATATCGCGTTTGAACTATCGCCCTCCACCTTTTCCAAAAGACCTTCATCAATCAATCCTGACCGTTGACCTCTGTGGGCCAATTTGATCTAACGGCCCAAAATAATGCTCGCCTTTTTCATTGCTGATTAAGGTTTTAACCCCATTTCTTCACATTTTCCACCATTACATAATATATGTGACCCCTTCACATTATTATTGCCCCAATTTATCTTGACCAACGACCAAAATATAACTACGGCCTAGACTTAATCCTATGCCCCATTCTTCCAAACTGCCTCCTTCTGACCCCATAAGCAAATCTCCACCGGTGGATGCTCTCATCCAATGGCTGTGACCTAACTCGCAACCTCTGAAGCAGTTAAAAAAAAATACGCAGGATTTATTAATATTTCTTTGTTTTTGCAGGTTTCAAAGGTTTTTCAAGTGTTTTAAAAAGAAAATAAAAGCCAAGGATGACGATCCTCCAGGCTTTGTTTATCAAAGAGATTGTTCCACAGGCTTGCAACACCACATTTTCCGGCGTCTCATGAACACTGGCAGCTCTATAAAGCCCCTGTCGCACCTGCACATCAACAAGACACAATAAAATTTAAACAAGAAAAGAGTATCAGTGTTGAAGACCTAACCACAGCAGAACTGAAGATTGAAGATTGTTTTCACAATTTTGGTGGATTACGGCTAAAATCGAAAATCAAAAGCCTAATCCATTAAATTAAACACAGTTAAAGATAAATCAAAAATATTTATCAGACAGAGGATGCCTCCACTGCCACATCAGAGGCTAATTGATTCCTCTCAGCTACCTAATGCCACCTGTAGCATCAAAGCATTCAAACAAAGGCCGAGTAATGACCAGAACAGAGGATATTTTCCTCAATACAGCCAAATAGTTATTCCAAGCCAAACAAAGTTATTGAAAAGATGACACGGAGCCTTAAAGTCAACAAAATCTTCCAGCGTGATTAATACTTAACGTAAAAACAATTAATACGGAGAAAATATCTGTATATTCCTCCTCATTTCTCTATAAAATCTTCTTGAGGAGCTTATTGTAAACGTTGGTTGCAGAACTTTGAAATATACTTGTGCTCGAAACTTCTATGTAAATAGTGTTCAAAGGCTCTTGAAGCTCTGTTTTTGATCTAATAAGTTAGGTTGATAAGTGAAGATGATTGTTGAACTGAAACATTGGACTTGAAGAATGTAACTAGTTTGACTTCAAAATACAAGCTAATTCTTGGGATCTGGGTCTATATCACTGGTGAAGTGCTTCTTTCTTTGTTATTTTTTTTCCTTTCATGTATGCCATATTGTCCATTATTCTTTGATAAAGAATAGCACGTATAGAGTTATGATTACTGTTTACAGTACCCCTCTCTAACTGATAATATTTATCTCAATGTTTTCCTCCAATTTGTTTATTTAAGAATGATTCAATACAATTTAAGCAGTTAGGAATGTTGGCGTTCCCTCATACTACTGTTTGCTTTAAAACATTATTATTGAATGTTATTTTTATTATTTTCTTATTAAAGTTAGACTATAAAAGTGATGGTGTGCCCTGTTTTCTAGCTTCTTTCTCTAAAGGTAGATTCTAAAAGTTTCCCTAAATGTATGCCGAAAGAAGAATAGGTTTAAAAGTACCTTATCTGATCTTAATTTTCCCTTCGTTTCCTCTTATGTGTTTTCATCCCTTCTGAAAGTAATTATGCAGATTACTAGATTGTTTGTCTCTTGATTTATCTTTAATACGAGCTTGTCCAAAGAGGTTTATCGTGAGCCTTGCCCTTTGGTTGGTTTTAAATAGTTGCTTAAAAGGCTTTTCTTTTTTGGACAGACTATTAAATCTTACTTGAAATTAGTGTCTGTTTCCACCCCTTCAACACTTTTATTGTTTCCATTCCATCATTTAATCTCAAATATCTTGTGATATAGATGACTTTCCCCTTGGACCACGCTTGAATGTTTTGCGCAATTAAACCCTTTTATGACTCCATAGCCCAATGGACTAAAAACCAGCGTTATATCTATCTTTTTAGACAAAGCTTGTTCTGATTTCTTGCAACTTCACACCTTTGAAACTCTTTCCATTTTAGGACTTTCCACTCAACTAGTAATCATGCTCAACCACCCAAAACAAACAAAAAGCCTCGGTCTTCATAACTAGCCTAATATCATACCCAAAAAACCTTTAAAGATAAATCAATCTTTGCACTTATTGGAGAGATCCATCTCTGGATTCAAAAGGGCTAGATACTAGAATCCAAAAGTGGTTCAAGTGTTCTCTCTACAGTTCTGGTCTCACCAATCTGCTGGAATTATGGGGAGCTAACATTTTTGGCGACTCCACTGGGGAATTCTGAGTTAAATGACAGTTTAAGTACACCTTAGGACTCGGGAAAATCCTAAATTCAAGAAAATTGTGCAGCGAGTAAAATAAGCCCTCTTCAAGCACTACCCAACAGATGGTAATCATGATAAAACTTTTTTGAATCAGTGACAAAATAAGGAAACCTTAGGATTCTCATAAGACCTTATCAAACCTTGAAGGATCAGCTAGCTTATCCATAAGAGCAGACTATCTTTTTCTCATAACCGTAGCTAAGTTTTGAAATAGATTTAGGATACTCTTAGAACCCATAAGGACTGAAAAATAACTCAGAAAACCCAAAAATATTTCAGATTGGTATTCAGTAAACATGGTGGTGGACCATAAAAACTTTTACCTCCAAAAGAGCTAAAAACTTCCACTTGGTGACTCCACAATCCTAAACAGACCTTAAGACTCCACTGGGAAGACCCATAATCATCATAACCTCATTCAAACTTAATTAGAAGGCTTTAGGATTAAATTTTTCTTGTTTAAAGATCAGTTAACCTCTTAAAGATTGTCATATCTAGTTAAATTTTCTTGTTTACTTAGGTCTGAAAAACACAGCATAGTGGCTCATAGAAAGATTCATAATAGAGCCTATCCTGACCCAGACCCACCTGAGATAGTTGATAACCCCGAAATTATCCTTAGGAAGTCTCCTAAGTTTAAATTTTCAACTGTTTTCAAATCACCCTTGAGAGCTAATTCAGTTCCTGAAAATATTGATGCTCTACAACAATCACAAGTTGACTTAAGAAATCCATTTAGAACTAGGTCACTTGATGATTTAGATCAACTAGATTCAGAGTCTTCACTTTCATCACCAGAAACAAGTGAACATCTTGGTAGTAGAGAAACCACACCACCATATCTACATTTCCTTCACAATTTTGGTGTCTCTCATTCAATATCAGCTCAGCAATATTTTCCTGGTCCATCCACATATGTTCATCCTGCATCCATTGTCCAAACCACTCCATTCCAACCCACTTTCCCTTTTGTTAATTCACCTCCACCTCCTACCATGGCAGCAAGGTATGCCCCATTGGTCCTTCCTTTGCCCCTAGTCAATCTTCCACAGGACTATCAGTCCAAGATTCTATTGTATGATGCCAGTAATGCTACCACTGCTTTGCAACATGTGGATAAGATGAATGACTACTTTGACAGAAATGAAATTAATGATGAATCTGTCAAACTTAGACTATTTTCTCAGAGTTTAGGGGGAGAAGTAAGAAAATGGTTCAAAGGCTTAACCCCTCACAGTATAAATGATCTCCAAGCCTTCCATCAGACATTATTAAACAAATGGGAAGTGAGAAAAAAACCTCTTCAAATACTTTCTGATTATAAACACCTCCACAGAAACACTAGGGAAAGTGTACAAGCTTACTACACTATATTTAACAGTGTGTATAATTCACCTCCCCCATATCTAAAACCTCCACAAGGCTCAGCATTAAACAAGTTTCCTGAATGGTTTGACCCTGAGATGGCTTATCAGCTGAGAGAGAGAGATCCTTTAACCCTTGAAGATATGAAAAAATGAGCTCTTGCTATGGAAATTAACTTGATGGAGAAAATATCAAGAATGAGGAATGAGAAGAAAGTGTCCTTTAAAGAGGAAGCTACACCTTCCACATCCAACTCAAAGATGGAAAGAATGATGGAGGAGATGATGAAGAAAATGAGCATTCTTGAGAGAGCACAAGAAAATCAAAACCAAACTGCTCCTCAAAACAGGAACCAGAACCAAAATCAGAATTTTAGGAGAAATCAGCCTCAAAATAGACCAAGGGAGGATGATCAAAAAATCACCCCTCCTTTTCATCAAAATTATGTAAGCGAGGTTGAAGAAACAGATGAAAAAATAGAGGAAGATGATATAAACATGCTAGGAGTAGATAATAATGACTTTGAAGTTCATTATGATAGAAAACAAGGTCTCTACACACCCTATGATGACAAAAGAGAGAAGGATGAAAGTTATTATCAAGACATGGAAAATGTTATCATAGAGTCTCAAAAATAATATGACCTTAGAAGTAAAACTAGTCAAGAAACTCCCAAAACTAAAACCTCTGATAAATATGTACAAAATACCACTGTAAATAAACCCAAAATTGTAAAGAAAAAGGACAAAACAGTGGCCGGAAATTCTAATAAAGGTAAAGAGAAATCCACTCAAAAAAATTCAAAACAGAGTGCAGACCTTAGTAGTGTTAGCACTTCAGCTAATACTCTTGTTAAAACAATTTTGACAAATGTAAATAGAGCAAATCAGCAAACAGATTTTGCTGACAGAGTGGCAGATAACAAGGCTAAAACAAGCACTTCGAAAAATCAAATTCCTTTTAGTTTGGAGCAGGAAATTTCAAGAATTAAAATCTTTGTTCCGCTTATTGAGTTAGCTGCCTAGAATGTATATAGATCTCAAATTTTGAAGGCTTTTAACATAGAAGAGAATAATGACACTGTCAATCTTAACGATGACCAACCAGAGCTCGTTTTTGGTCCTAAGATTGAGGGTAGATATCAAGAGGGACCAGTTCCTCCTTTTTATGTAAGTTTAAATGTTCATGACAAGATTTTGCACAACGTTATGCATGATTCCGGGGCCTCTCAAAATTTAATGCCCAAAGCTGTAATTGAGAGCCTAGGCCTTGAAATCACCCGGCCTTACAAATACCTTTACTCCTTTGACTCAAGCAGAGTGAAATGTTTAGGATTAATCAAAGACCTCTGCGTTAACTTAGCACAAATCCCAGCCAAATGTTTATTCATGGATATTGTTGTGGCTGATGTGCCCCCAAAGTATGGTATGTTGTTATCTAGGTATTGGGCAGCTAAGTTACAAGGAACTATGCAGATGGACATGACATATGCGACCATCCTAGTTTTCAATCAGACAAGAAGACTTTACAGGGAGTCACATATGCATTACATGGTTACTATCCAAGACAAACCACAAAACTCTCCTTTATTCTATGAACACGAGCCTTGACTCCTTTATCGTGTTTAACGATGAAACATTCAGTGAACAAGTCACTTTAATTGAATTAATGGTTGATAGAGAGGAGGAGGTAGACACCACAGAAGTGTCAAAACAGTTTTTTGAACCCATAAAATACAACAAACAACACACGAGTCTTGAGCTACAAGCCATGCATCCTTTTCTTTTAAACCTTGATATTCAAGAAATTAACCCTCAACGCAGTGAAAAACCTGAGGATTTAAAACAAATTCAACTAAGTGTTGATACTCAAGAACAATCTGAAAGCATGATAGTTGCAGAGGACAGTAATAAAACGAATGAACCTGAAACTAGTCCTCTGTGGAGTATGAACTTTGATGGGTCCTTCATTAGGAGCAATGCTGGTGCAGGGGTCTGGATACGCAACACTAAAAACAACCACACAAAAACGCTTTCATGTAGATTAAACTTCCAATGTTTGAATAACATAGCGGAGTACGAATCCATTCTTTTAGGCTTACATTTGTTGAAAAAGTTAGGAGCCAAAAGCATTAAAGTGCACGGGGATTCAGAGTTAATCATTAGGAAATTAAACAAGGAATATAGTGCTAATCACCCCAGGCTTAGAGCCTACCGAAATGATGTCATGGATTTATTAAAAACTTTTGAGGAATCCCAATTGATTTTTGTCCCAAGAAGAAAGAATAATATGACCCACAGTTTTTCCTTTGCTGTTAGAACATGTTAAATGCCATATGAAACCAAATAATGTACAACTCAGATTAAATTCAGACCAGCCATTCCTGATAACGAGAAATATTGGCAAGTGTTTAATGGAGATAAACAAATAGAAGACTTCATGTAGTTCAGAAATGAATTTGAACTACCTAGTTCGGATTCAGACTATGAAACAGGCTGCCCTAGTGAAGAAAATTTTCTTGATGAAGAAGAAAAGTCTCCTAAGGTTGCTAATGTAAACATGTTATCTAGAAAAATTGAAAACACAACAGAGATGATTTTAGACTTAGAAACAGAGGATTTAGAAACCCTACGGTCTAAAAATCAGAGTTTGCCAAAGGGTCGGCCCCTTTAGAAGAGTTTTTTTATTTCAATGATGTGGCCAAGAAGCCAAAACTGGAACCTGTAGAGACTAAAGTTGAAGAGTGTAATATAGGTAGTGAACTAAAACCAATGATGATAAAACTATCTAAGAATTTACCAGCTCACATTAAACTCAAATACATAGAGTTGTTTAAATAATTTTTTGATGTTTTTGCGTGGAGTTACGAGGATCTGAAATCCTATGACACTGAAATAATTCAGCACAAAATTCCTCTCAAAGAAAACCAAAATCCATTTAAACAAAAACTGCACAGAATAAACCCTGTTCAGTTACCTTTGGTTGAGAAGGAGATCAAGAAAATGTATGAAGCTGGTATTATTGTCCCTATTAGATATTCTGAGTGGGTGTCTAATCTGGAGTCGGTTAGGAAGAAAACAGGAGAGATTAGGCTTTGTATAGACTTTAGAGACTTGAACAAAGCTTCGCTCAATAACAACTACCCTTTACCCAAGATGGACCATATTTTACAAAGGGTAGTTGGTTCAAAATGAATTTCTTTGCTTGATGGCTACTCAGGGTACAATCAAATTTTAGTACACCCTGATGATCAATTAAAGACAGCCTTTAATACACCTTGGGGCACTTTCATGTATGTGAAAATTCGCTTTGGTTTAATGAATTCTAGTGCAACATTCCAGAGAGTCATGGACATAGCATTCTCGAAATAATTAGGCTACTTCATCATTATTTACCTTGATGATGTCACTGTTTTTTCAAAGACAGATGAAGAGAATTTAGAACATTTGAGAAAAGTTTTCAAGAGATGCAGAAAGTTTGGGATATCATTAAACCCAAAGAAAACACTATTCGGTCTCCAAGAAGGTAAACTTCTTGGGCACATCATTTCAGAAGATGTTATTAAGATAGACCCAAAGAGGATTGAGGCCATATTGCAAATCTCTCATCCTCGAAACATCAAGGAACTACAATATTTCATTAGAAAGATTAATTTCTTGAGAAGGTTCATACCCAACTTGGCTGAGCTCCTTAGAAACATTACAAAAATGCTAAAAAATGAGCAAGGGGTCAAATGGACCTTAGAAGCAAATAATTCTTTTGAGCTGGTGAAACAAGCGTTAACCAAAACACCAGTCCTAATAAGTCCTGATTTTTCAAAAGATTTTTATATTTTTTCATTCGCATCAGAACATACAATAGTTGTTGTCCTTTTACAGAAAAACCCACAGGGACAAGACCAACCTATTGCATTCTTTAGCAAGGCATTGAGAGATGCTCCCCTGAATTGCAACATCATGGAAAAGCAAGCTTTTGTTTTGGTCAAAGTTTTAAAAGACTTCAGAGTATACATCCTTCACTCACACATCATTTCCTTTATCCCAAATTCAGTTGTCAAAGACATTCTAACGCAGGACCCAAATGGTAAGAAAGGTAAGTGGATAGTTGTTATACTTGAATATGATTTATAGATCAAGCCCACTAAACTCATTAAAGGCCAAGGTCTAGCTAGATTAATGGCTTAATCAAATTTTGAAGTTCTTGATATTAATATGATTGATGCTTTATATGAACAAGAGGAAATCTCAACTCCCATTGTTGAAGACCATTTTATGAATTCCTCTTGGTATGCTTATATTCTTTATGTTTTTCTTAATTTGAACACACCTCCCAGTTTATCAAAAACAAAGGCGAGGTTTTTAAAGTTAAAAGTTGTAAACTGTTGCATCATAGATAAATGTCTTTATTGGAAGAGTGCAAGTGGGATATTGCTTAAATTTTTGTCTGAGTACGATGCAGAGAAGGTTAAGCACGAGTTCCATGAAGGAGAATGTGGAGATCATCTCTATTGGAAGACAACAGCCAACAAAATCCTAAGGGCTGGTTACTATTGGCCCACTCTCTTTCTTGATGTACACAAGATGATCATTGCCTATCATAAATGCCAAATTTTTGAGGGCAAAAGGAAACTGCTACCCTTACCTCTGCATCAAATCACTGTTGAAGCTCCTTTTCAACAGTGGGGACTTGACTTCATAGGAGAAATCAATCCACCCTCATCTACCCAACATAGATGGATTCTCACTGCAACAGACTACTTCACCAAATGGATAGAAGCCATCCCTTCTAGGCAAGCCAATGACTCAGTCATCATAAAATTCATTGAGAATCATATCCTCTCTAGATTTGGCTGCCCTAGGAATATCATCACTGATAATGCAGCTGCATTCGGATCAAAGAAGATGGTTGAATTCTGTCACAAATATCAGATAGCATTGTGGCATTCCACTGCTTATTACACTCAAGGTAATGGGCTAGTAGAATCCTCAAACAAGAGTTTGTTGAACATAATCAAGAAGTCTTGGCACACCAAGATAGTTCATGCACTATGGGCTGACAGATTGACATTGAAGAAATCTATTGGGATGTCACCCTACCAACTTTTGTATGGTTTTTGTGGAGGTAAATCCCCTCTGTGGGTAGAGGAGATCCCTACTAGCCCAAACCGGGTCTAGCAACAATCGTTCACGCTATAGTGCAGGTTCCTAATTGCAAATAAACCAACTAGCGATGAAGGCTTACCTGGAATCCAATGTTGTCGCTCGTAGAGAAAGTAGCGCTCCCGTTCCTTAGCTCTGGCAGATCACAATCCTCACGATTTCCGTGATCGGACACCTGCACGCGCAAGAAACAAAACAAACAACTATATGTCAGTTAGAGAAGACATAACTCATCATCATAATCAACAACAAGAGTGGAACCATAACCAATATTCGCTTATCATTAATCAATCAAAGAAGAATACAACCATAGCCCTGACGCTGAATTCTCCTTCAGAGGGTCGCCAGCGGAACATGTCTCGACAAAGCCTGTCGGGGATGGGACAAACCTCTCTCTTCGGATGTCTCGACAATGATCTCCTTGCTTGGATTTGGCCTTAAGGGAATGAATCAAGGCTCTTGCAGCATAAGGCTCGGATGGCTCTTGGGAACTTGGAGACTAGCTTGCAAAGGAGATGAGCAAGCTTTTATAGATGGAGGAAGGGGAGTTGGGATCCCTATAATCACGGGATTGGCCCTATCCTCAAGGAAGCTTCCAAACCACTTCCTCTACATGTAGATCCAGAGCCAAAACTCCCAACTCAAATTAGATACCAGTTGATGGATTGGTTAGGATGAAACTTCTGCCATTTATTTTTTTTTAAACTCCTTAAAATGGCTGGCGCGAGTGCGACTCTGAGACAGAGCGCCAATTGGCGTGCCCTCTTTGATGGATTTCCCCCATTGGTGCAAGTACTGAACTTGTTTCCTGTGCCAATGCAAAAAGGGGTGTTTTAAGGGTTTTTTACAAGGATTTGTCTTCAGGGCAATGAAAGTACATGTTTAGGGAAATGCCATGAAAGTGTTTTCAAGTTATGTCACTGCTCACAAGTCACGGAATGAACCCTCCAATTGTGCGGGATGGGGAATTGCAGGTACGGTGACAAATTGCTGTGTAACAGATGCCCCCTAAAGCATGAGGCCCGAGAGAGAGAGAGGGGTGAAATGATTTACGAGAACATGTCTAACTGAAAACACTGTCGTCGGAAAACCTGCGTAGAGAAGTACAACTGATGTCTCAAATACATGATATATACATGGTATGGGCGCAGCCATCTATAACAGAGTATGCAATAATCTAGATCTGAGGCATGGACACAGCCATCCAGTGAGGATCAATAAATAGACTCAGGTATGGTCGCAGCCATCCAATCGGTGAGTCATGTAACCAATCATAATAATCCACAAAATTGCAGCCTGGATTATAACAGACAGGAATCTAGGGTCTTGCGCTCCATCTCGACCCGAAAAAAGTACAAGTTCAAGCATGTGAATGTGTGAGCTGAAGTCGAACATGCAAGAACATCGTCTGATTACTAGCCAATGATGAAAGCCATTAACAGGTGTGATAGGTACCACCATTAATGCCAATGGTCCTCAAGGTACTACAGGTACAATCTATGGCATGTGAACAATGAGCTGACATCGAACACCCACAGAATCACTCGATCGAAGGCCAATGATGAAAAACTCACGTCGAATGCGAAGAACCTGCCATTGAGGCATGCAGGCTCCAAGGTACCAGAAGGGAGCCTCTAGATCGGCTTCTTGGATAATGAACTGAAGTCAACAGGAAGTGACCTTGATCGAAGGTGGGCCATAGTGTTTCCCACATCATCGATGTGAGACAGAGGAACATAATGTCTTTGTGAATCAGGATCAAATGAGAATCAGAGGAAGGTTGATACTTGCAGAGGTCAACTTCTCTTGACCACATGGCGGCACGACAGTGATTTTGGCAGTATTTGACATCAACGGATCAGAGGTCATGGTGACGAGGCAAAGAGCAGATGAGAGGTCAAAAAGGATTACCCAAACCCATGGAGGCAAGTGGACAAATGAGATGAGATATCCCCAACCCGACACGAATGTAGAGAAGTGCCATGTTCAAGAGCGACATACTGCCGACACGACAATGATTGTGGTTCCATTTTCCCCCACCATTTCTGGTGAGTACCCCAATTATTTTGATAACAAGCTTGAAGGGGATAACATTGCTTATAATATAAGTTCGTCCTTCAGACGAATCCATCCTAGTACATTTAACGAGCCCTAGGAAGGAGCGACTTGAATAACGTCATTACGACTGAACCCAATGTCATCAAGGTTTAACAAGTCTGACAGAGGAAGAAATCGGTGTCTTTTCATATTTAGAGAGTTTGAAAAGACAATGGAAAATTAAACTCCAACGGTCCCTTTTTGTAAATAGTTTCTCAGACCTGAAAAGGTAGAAAACAATATCTGAGAAAACCTCCTAGTCGCAATAGGCTAGGGTATTCCTTTTTTGTAAATAATCTATCCCAGCCCAAAAAAGGGGTAAACGTATACTGAGTAGATGTCATTTCGGGGACACTTTAACGAGATCAAAACGACAAGGGCCTCGACGATATTTTCATGTTTAGACAGTCAGAAAAGAGCTGAAAGATGGCTCCAAAATGACTTTTTCGTGTATTTACCGAGTCCGAAAAAGTATAAAATACAACTCGTGTCACCGTTTAAGTTGCGTGAAAACCTGTTGCTGCACATAAGGCAAGTGTAAAATCCATTTTTGACAAAATATATTAAAATATTAATAAAAAATGACTTTCTAAAACCTAATTAGATTTCAAAAAGTTATGAATAAGTCTCAAATGGTAAAAACAAAATTACTTTTACTATTTACCTCATTGGAGAGCAACAGTGGTCCATTTTGTGTGCAAACTTCTGGCGGCGACTGCGACTAATCCAGGCTACCATTCAGTTCCCCATTTGTTTCAGGTAATAGGTGTTTCCTTAAGCTCCATTCCAATCCATTTTTTATATGTTTTTATTATGTATTAGACTTCTAGGCGAACCATTTTGAAATTTTAGGGCTCGCTCCATTGGTGCGGGTATTGGGCACGGACCCGCGCCAATAGACATTTTTTCACAAAGAGGTCGCGCCAATGGTGCAACGCAATTTTCCGCTCAAAATTTTGAAAATGTGAGCTATCTATGTGGGTTTTCAAATGTTCCAGATATCTAACAATGTATTTTTTATTGTGTTGATGCAGATATAAAATCAAAAATGGTTATCGAATGGAAGGAGAGGGAACATGGAGAGGAAGATGAAATGGCTATCGAGAATGAAGCCTACATGACTGCACTTAAGAACTGTGGACTTAAGAAATTCTTCTTGACACCCTTTTTACGAGCTCAACCGGAGCTACTACAATACTTGGTCAGTATATAGGACGAAAATGAAGAATTATTTAAACTTCGGGACCAAGTACTGGAACTGGAGGTTTCTGACATATATTTCATAACCGGACTGTCGTGTAGAGGTCCGGTGCCCATCCTGACAGGCAGCAGGCCATCTGGGGAAAAGATGGAGCAGGTAATGGCGAGGGTGTGCCCAGGGGCATGAACCGGATCAGGGAGCAGGAAAGTGGACATCCACACTGTCCAGGATCTAGCACTAAGAGTAGTGCCACACACCATCACACAAGCTGTAGGATCGCAAGCTCCACACGAGGCAACCAAGGCCCAACTCCTACTAGTTGCTGAGTGTATGAGTCCAACACTGTTTGGTTGGGTTACTGCAGTGACAAAAAATATCAAGAGGCAGCTCACAAAGTGAAAGCAAGTCAAACTGAAGCAGTTTGGCTACGGTTCCATTTTGGTATCGTTCATCCTGGAACAACTACCTATCTTTCAGGGCCAAGGGGCCATATTTGCTGAGCCGATACCAAGAGAGCCAAGGATGGCTCGCTGGGCAGCACTTATGTCCAGATCAGGAGGAGACCAATAGATGTCCTGGAGGCCGGAGTTTTTTGGATGGCTACGGCATTAGTTGATCGTGGTCGAGGATTTCCCCTATGCCGGGATCGATTTCACTGGAGACCCAGATCTCCCATTTCCAGAGGAGGATGATTGGGACAAGGAGTTGGGTATGACCTCTCTTTTTTATTTTTATGTTTTATGATTTTTTTGGTAATACATGTCCATTCTAACACCAGTTTTATATGTATGCAGATGTCAGCCCAAAGAGACCTGCCGGTATGTCTCCTATTGCACGGAGAACTCAACCCGCAACTGACCCTCAGGCGGAGGGTGCCGAGGGAGGAGAGTTGATCCAGAACCTTGAGGGGATTTCCCGAGGGATTCCAGACTACGCCCGGCTAGAAAATTTCCCGATGGCGTATCAGAGACATACGGTGGGAGTGCGTAGTCGCCTCCACCGACTACTGAGATGCTTAGTGCACGCGGTAGCATGTTACCATGAGCGCCATGCGGATTAGACACCTAGGGCTTCTTTCATGCATATTTTTTGAGAGACATGTTTTTTCCAGATGTATTAAGATGAACATGTATATTTTTTGATTTTATGTGATGCACACTATGTAAACATTTCGACACACATATATATACATACCTATTCCTGGATGGATCTTTCTACATGTGATGATGTTTTGTTTATAAATTGCATAAATGCCTATCTAGAACCAAATTAGTACTACATCTATTAATGTATTCATATGTCTGGGTATGTGTTGATATGTAATATAGTCAAAATTTCTTTCCAGCAGATGAATACGCAGATACAGACTTAAAATGGATGGATTTCTTACTGAATAATGCCTGTTAAGCTGCAATACTACAAGTTGTGAGTCTAGATACACAAGTAATTCACGAATGCCGAGGTCCACAGCCTCGGTTAAAAATTCCAATAAAGCACTATATTTCGTGATATTATTTGTAGCAGGACCCATACATACACCTTGCAGGTTAACCAACTCACCAATAGGATCATAGATTACCCAGGCTGCCGAAGACAGATTCCTGGTACTGTGGGAGGCACCATCCGCGAAACCCACAAACGGAGTAATGGACATCTGCACAATCAGGAAGACCCGATCAGCAGAAAGACGCTTACATCGCACACCACACCACACATGCACACATGAATATACACACCTATGTACACACACCACACTAAAAATAACTTCAAGCGTAGTATTTCTTAAGGTACAACCCATTCCTAAGCTGCACCAACGGAACTCCTTCATAATAAATGAGCTCATAAGCCCCATTTTTCAATACTCATTTTACTATATAGGTCCCATGCCACATGGGTTGGAGCTTTAGTGCCCCGATTTTATCGTGCGCTTGGTCGTATAGGAGGACAAGGTCCCCTTCGACAAAGGAACATGGAGAGACTAATTGATCAAAGTGTGCTTTGACCCGCTTTTTTTGTGCTTCAATGACTAAAGCAGCCAAGCGGCGGATTTCATCCAACCATTCCAAATACAAGAGACGCTCCTCTTCAGGAGAAGTATCGGGCAAAAGTTCCACAGCCAACTTTAAGGAAGGAATTTCGCACTCAACCGGAAGAGTTGCTTCCAGACCATACACCAATTGGAATGGTGTGAATCCGGTTGCACTCTTTTCTGACGTCTGGTATGCCCATAGAGCTGAGAGCAATTGGAGGTGCCAATTGGACTTATGAATTCCAACTGTTCGTTGAAGCATTGTGACCAAAAATTTGTTCACAGCCTCAACCTAGCCATTTTCCTGGGGGTAATATGGCGTTGAGCTATCGTTTTGTAAGCCCAATCTTGATGTCAGCTCGGCCATCATATAATCTCGAAATTAAGTGCCATGATCGGTTACAATGGCCCGAGGGACCCCGAAACATGCAATGATGTGGTTGAAGATAAATTGGGCAATTGTCTTACCATCGGCGGCTAGTGTAGGCATCGCTTCGGCCCACTTAGTAAAGTAGTCGACAGCGACAATTATATATGCATGCCCCCTGGCCGAATGAGGGTTACACGTCATGAAATCTACGCCCCATTTTGCGAAAGGGCCGACGGTAATGACAAGATGCAGAGGGAGGGATGGCGTGCGCATCTTGTGCTGAAAACCTGGCACGCGTGACATTTGCAGACTGCAACAATACAGTCTTTAAAGATTGACGGCCAGAAGTAACCCGCACGCAGAATCTTCTGGGCGGTGGCATATCCAGACATGTGACCACCACAGGCACCACTTTGATAGTCATTTAAGACTCTTTCGGCCTCTTCCAAAGTTAAGCACTGACGGAGCACCGAATCTACTCCAACCCGGTATAATGTATCTCCTACAATGCGGTAGGGTTGAGACTGATGCCGAATTCGACGTCGGGAATCTTTGGTCAACTCAAAGCGAAAGGTTGACGTCTGAAGATACAGAATAATATCGCCATACCATGGATCACGAGTGCTGATAAGGAAGACGGTTTCGTCTAGAATATGTTCTTCGGAATGAGATGGTGGGGAGTCTGTTGGGAGGGAGCAAATAAGATCCGTGAAAACCAGTGATTTGGTCGACTTAGCAGTAGTAAACTCTAGGTAGAACTCCTGAAGGATAACGATCCATTTGGAGTATTTTTCGCCCAGTAATTGTCTAGAAAGAATATATGTCATGGGGTTGCAATCCGAAACCACGGTAACAGTACACAGCAGGATGTAGTGGCGGAAACGTTGCATAACTTGTACAGCTGCTAAAGCTAGCTTCTCAACGTGAGCGTAATGCATTTCCGTGTCGAAAATATTTCGTGATAGATAGTAAACAATGTGTTCGTTTCCATCATCGTCATCCTGCACCAGAACCATAGCTATGGTGCTAAACGCAGCAACCAAGTATAGAGTGAAATCACGGTGATAGTTTGGAGGCTGAAGCAACGGAGCATTAACAAGTAATGTCTTAAGCTTCTCAAAGGATTGTTGAGCAATGTCGTCCCAATGAAAGGGAACATTCTGCTTTAAAAGACGCGTGAATCCTTTGGCCAATTCCGTGTAGTTCGGTATAAAGCGTCGTAGGAAATTAGCTTTTCCCTACAGACTCTGCAATTGATATAACGAAGAGGGTGATGGGAGATTGACAATGGCCTCGACCTTTAGGGGATCGAGGCGAATCCCGTCCTTGGAGACTATGAACCCCAAAAGATGGCCAGAATCCACGCAAAAGACGCATTTATGAGGATTGAGCCGGATATTATAGCGTCGACAGCGAAGGAAAATCTGGCAGAGGTGTTCTGGGTGGTCCTCTCGCCAAGCTGAGTGAGTTGGAAAATCGTCCAAATAATGCTGAACGATATGGCGTATGTCATGGAACGCATAAGACATAGCACACTGGAAAGTAGCTCCAACATTCTTCAAGCCGAACGGGAGCTTTTTATAGGAAAAAGTACCCCACAGACAGATGAATGCAGTCTTGTGTTGATCAGTAGGTAGAATATTTATTTGATTATACCCGGAAAATCCGTCCATCAAGGAGTAAATCTGACTCCCAGCACATTCATCAATGATTTGATCTATGAAAGGAGTGGGGTAATTGTCCTTTGGACAGGCCCGATTAATATCTCGGTAATCAACACAAACTCTAATAGTACCATGTTTCTTATCTACAGGGACAATGTTGGAGACCCATTCTGTGAGGGGAATCGGGTAAATGAAGCCCGCGTTCATAAGTTTTTTAACTTCTGCTTTAATGGTAGCGGATTTGTGAGGGTGGACCAGGCATAGGCGTTGGCGCACGAGTTTTGCACCAGGATCGGTAGGAATCTCGTGCACTACTATGCTGGGATCAATCCCAGGCATTTCCTCGTAGGACCAAGCGAACACGTCTCTGAATTCTTGAAAAAGATTAGTATAAAATCGTATCTCATCAGGAGAACAAGTTACTCTCACGTGTATGTTCTCAACTATCCCTGGTTTAACGGAGATGTTGATTGGAATGGTTTGAGTAATGTTGCTCAGGTTTCCCTCTGAAAGCACCTCATGTGTCAATATGGGCGTCTGGAGAGGTGGAGTGGGAACCTGAGATGCAAAACGCTCTAGAAAATCTGACATTTCCCCCAAGCTTGGCATGAAGGAGGAACGATGATGTCCATCACTCCAAGGCAGCTCCTCAAGAGACATTGTTTCAACAATGGCTTCATCAGAAGGTAAAATCTCTTTAAAAGGATCAGGCGAGTCGGCCTCGCCAAGCCAGGGGGATTGAGAATAGATGTCTAAAGCCATGCTCGAAGGAGCATGCTGAGGAGGGGGAGGATCAGATGCGGCGACGATTTCACAGTAGTTAATCTCTACCAGAGTTAAGGGCATCGATTCTCCAAACTCAGCCACCTGCTCAGGTGAAGGGATGAGCCATGGGTCGTCAGACCTAGAGATCATGTTAACTTGAGCAGTGTGCGGTGGTGGTGCGGGAAAAATACCCATGAGGACGGGGTCCTTGAAGAGATCGGGTCCTACACTGTCAGGGGGATTTGGGATCTGATCCACGTACAGAACGTTGTTCTCGGAGGTGGAGGTGAAGAAAGACAACTGATCCACCGTAACGATTTTGCCCTCGTGAGGGAACTTAAGAAGTTGAAAGAGGATGGATGGCACGCATAGCATGGCGTGAATCCAACTGCGGCCGAGAAGTATGTTGTAGTTAAGCTTGGCGTCGACTACTTCTACTTCTACGTTGACTATCTTCCCCTGTAAGGTAATCGCTAAACTCTCGAGAACACCCAGGGGTTTCGATTCCCTACCATCGAATGCCTCTACGGGATTAGGAGACGATGAAAGGGCCAGAGAGCCAATGGCCTTCCAGCAAGCAGACAACATCACATAGGTAGAAGCACCTTCATCCACAATGGCCCTATGGATGTTAAGACCATTGATCCCGACTTGAATAACAAGAGCGATCTGATGTGGAAGTCGGGGGGTAAAGTTCTCTAAGTCGAAGGTGAGAAGATTAGAATTAGTGGGATCGATCCCACCGATTGCAGACAACAAAGCTTTCCATTGTGACGGGTAACTTTGAAGAACTTTCAATGCAGACATGGCAGAAGGCGCCTGTGCCAAATCCTCAACAATACTGTAGTGCTGAGCGGCACGGGAATTCGAATTGTAGGAATACCTTCGTAGAACACGTTTAGAAGGTGGCCTCATAACAGGTTCAGCAGTAGACTTCTCAATCTCCAACGGACCGGAGACAGGTGGGGGAGGTGGACCATCCACAACTATCTTCCCGGCTGCTTGACGCGATTCATTGTAATCCTTCGAACACGTAGCAATAGAGATAGGTGCATCACCATTCATCATAAAGACCTGATACCCAAATGGTGTAGATGGTGAAGGCTATTCAACCATCTGGGTCTGTTGAGACGAGAACGGTTCTTTAAGAACTGCCGAAGTCCCTTTGGAGCCTTTTAGAAGTTGACTAACCTCATATCGTCGTGGACAATCCTTGGTGTAATGATCTCCTTCACATATGAGGCAAGGGTACTTCGGTTTGCGTTGGGAACTATCCTCGGTATGAGGTTTGGAAGATTTTGGCTTTGGAGCATTGGATTTGGATTTACCTTTGCCCTTCTCCTTTCCTTTGGAGGCTTTTTCCGTAGGATTAGCCTGAACGGCGTTAACCTCCGCAGTTTTGCCAGAATCGGGAGGGGCGGGAGGAGCAGAATTATTGGATGATTTGGACTTCTGCTTCCCATTCGAAGATTTCTTCGAATTCTGAGACACGAAACTAATAACACCATCCACCACCAGGGTAGGTGGAGCTTTAGAGGTTCCAAACCGTGGAGCATCAGGAAAAATATCATAAAGTGTGCCGAACTGGGAATATACTAGATCCAGATATTGGGCACGCGTTGTGGCTTGTTCTTCAGTCACACACGCTCCCATAGCAATATCTTGGGAGATTTTGTTAACGAAGGAGGTGGTGAACCAATGAGTTAGTATCTGATCAGGTATATGGAACTTGATCAGTCTACGACGATGTCGCCACTCATGAATGTGATCAGAAATGTGGGTGGCTTTGTCCTGCTTCAAAGAAGTCAGGAGGTGCGTCCCGGCTTCGTAGCAAACCGGTAACTGAAAGTGAGTCAGAAAAGCCATGGCTAATGTATTGAAATCTTGAAATATGCCACGGGATAATTCAATATACCACTTAGCGGCAGCACCAGTCAAAGTGCACTGGAATAGGCGTAGATGAATTGAATCATCCACCCAAGATTTGGACGAACACCAAAGATGGTAAGTCATCACATGAGCTTGGGGGTCCTCCCCAGCTTTACCCTCAAACTTGGGGCAGTCACCGAGTACCTTGGTAGGAACCAGAGGCCAATAAGGATTGTGCAGAATTGGATCATTATTTAATTTCGAAACATCCGGTAATTCCAAGGTAGCCAGAAACGGCAATGGTGGATTGGACGACATGTCTGGCACTAGATAAGGACCAGTACCTGTACTCCAAGCTAGTTGAGAATATCCTTGCCCCCAAGGGTTCTGCCCGGCACGATTCTGACCATAGGGGGTATAGGTCGTATATCCAGCCTGATTCGATTGCTGGTAACCAGTGTACGAGGCTTGATAACCAGAGTATGGACCTTGATTATATGTCAGCCCCGTATGAGCAACATGTGGATTTGGTTGCTGAGAATAGGTGTAGTCGGGTTGTTGAGAGTAATAGTTAGAACCTTGGGGCTGGCTATAATTCGGTCGATACTGACCATGAGAATAGTAACCGCCTTGAGGTCGAGTGGGCTGCTGATAGGTGGGACCCTGATGAGCCTGATAATTAGGGTGCAGTGGTTGATTTGGCCACGGCATTGAATAAGTCGGCTGTTGGGCAGGGTAAATAGGATGTGCAGGCTGACCTGGCTGAACAAGCTAACCTGGCTGAGCGAGCTACCGTGGTTGAACAGGTTGACCCGGATAAACAGGTTGTGTCAGTTGTGCAGGTTGTCCTGGCTATTGAGGAGCACCAGGTTGTGCCGGATGGGCCGGTTGGCCTGGTGGAGGGACACCAGGTTGTGCCGGATTGGTCGATTGGCCTGGTGGCGGGATACTAGGTTGTGCCAGATGGGTCGGTTGGCCTAGTAGCGGAATGGAGCCAGGTGGTTGCTGATAACCGGTTTGACCCGCAACAGGACCATAAGATGGTCCTATCTGATGTGCAACGTTGGGACCAAGAGGATACTGAGGTTGCATGGGTTGAGAAGGTTGGACTTGACCCCCAGGACCGTATACTGGCCCGAGTTGTTACCCCGGTTGACCTGTGAGTCCTTGAGGTTTCCCAGGTGGGACTCCAGGGAGAGGCTGCACGAGTTGACCGGAAGGGTTGTAATACTGTCCTTGCGGACCGTATAATGGCCCTTGCTGGCCCGGAGGGTAGCCCTGTACGGGCTGTCCCTGCGGGTCATAAGGATAGCCAGGCTAGCCCGAAGGTTGGCCTTGAAAAGGTTTTCCTTGCGGGTTAAAAGGTTTTCCAAATTGGTTATACGGTAAACCCTGAGCATGAAGTTGAGCCTCAGGAGCAGGTAAACATAAAGGGTTCCCGTGCTCATCGTACTTATATGGAAAAACGTACACGGGTGTACCATCTTGTGCATAATGCGAAAAATACGAGTGGTTGGGATCTTGAGAGGACTATCCGACCTTGGGGTTCAATTGTTGCAGGGACAATCGATACTCCTCTGGAGAGATGTTCTTTGGCATAGTAGATGATATATAGATGTCTTCGGGAAGCGATGTGGTCCTTACGGACTGGGTAGTAATAGCGGGTGCAGATGCGGCCACACAAACAGTGGGCATTGAGGGTACAGAAGTAACCTGAGGGGATGACGTAACGGGTGTCCGTGGAGACATCCCCAATGAAGGAACAACCAGCCTCGTAGAAGGAGCTAATACCCCCATAGAGGCAGCGGCGGTAATAATTTGACCCAAGGATCTATACCCGACTGGTAATGATGGACCGAGTGATGACATAACAGATGGTTCAGGGTTGCCTTTTGGAAATAACTATCGAGGGAATAACTGGTAATCTTCACCAGACGTGGGGATTTCCTCACTAGGAGAATCACTCATATTTGAACCTGTTGCTATATCTCGTAACAGACGGCGAGGACTAGGAGGAATAACAGCAGCTATAAAAGGCGAACTAGATGTAAGAGGAGGGAAATATTCCCCTACTCCCAATCCAAACCAAGGGTCGAAAAAGGGCCAATTGAACTCAACTGGTCCTCCAAATGGCTACTCAGACAGAACCGGTCCCTCGTCGGGAAACTCGGAAATGATGGGTTTGGAGATACGGCAGCAGAAATATAAATCAAATGACCCACACAGCATTCATCACACATAAAGAACAGCAGATTTAACGTGGTTCACCCAACCAATCTGGGCTACGTCCACCTAACAGGGCATCGGCAATCTCATTAATCAACTGCAGAAATACAATAGCAGAGTTTCTCATCTGCTCAGCCTTCCTCACTACACATTCCTCCTTATGCCCTCTTGCCTCTACGGGCTTACATTTTATAGCTGTGAATGAAAACAAACTCATAAATTCTCTCACAACAAATATAGGATGCATTAACTCCTCATCAGAAACTGATGGAGCCAATGTAGCAACAGATCCTATTGTTGTCACCTACATGAGATTTTCCTCCAGATTTAATTAAAAATAAGAAATAAAATCTCAACAATCTCTACCTTGACAACAATTAGCCTGATACCCTATTTCATTATTATTTTTATCTTTTCTGCAAGCCAAGAGAAGCTAGACACCATCGTAGCTTCTCTAACAAAACTGGTTTTGTGAACATGTCTGCACAGTTTTCCTTTGTATGCACCTTTTCAAGAGACACTCCCCTTTCAGTGATAACCTGTCTTACAAAATGGTACTTGATAGGTATATGCTTTGATTTACTATGATAGGTGGGATTTTTAGCCAAGTGAATTTCACTTTGACTATCACAAAATAACTTGATGCTGTCCTGCAACCTACCAAACTCACCAAACAAACCTTTCAACCAAACCGCTTCTTTGCAAGCATGCGAAGTAGCTATGTATTCTGCTTCTGTAGTGGATAAAGCAACAATGTTCTGTAGCTTTGACATCCAGCTAATAGCTCCACCTGCAAGAGTAAAGACATACCCTGAAGTTGACCTTCTCTTATCCAAATCACCTGCAAAATCAGAATCAACATATCCACAAACATATTCACTGCTTCTATTATAAGTGATACAATAATCACTTGTGCCTCTCAGATACCGAAGCACCCATTTCACTGCTGACCAGTGTTCTTTTCCTGGATTTGCCATATACTTGCTGACAACCCCAACTGCATGTGAAATATTTGGTCGAGTACAAACCATCGCATACATCAAACAACCTACTACATTGGCATATGGAATTCGAGACATATATTCCTTTTCTTCATTAGTGTTAGGACATAAAATTGAAGAAAGCTTAAAATGGGAAGCAAAAGGGACTGAAACAGGCTTCACATTGTTCATACCAAACCTTAAGAGTATCTTCTCAACATACTTCTGTTGTGATAGCCACAGCTTACCATTGCTCCTGTCTCTGAAAATCTCCATGCCCAAAATCTATCTTGCTGCTCCTAGATCTTTCATATCAAACGTCCTAGCCATCTGAGCCTTTAACCTGTTGAACTCTGTTATGCTTTTTCTTGCTAAAATCATATCGTCAACATACAACACTAAGATAATGAACATGCCATTACTTAATTTCTTAAAGTAAACACAATGATCATATTCACTTCTTATATAATTTTGACTCATCATGAAGGAATCAAATTTCTTGTACCACTATCGAGGCGACTGCTTCAGACCATACAATGATTTCTTGAGCTTGCAAACAAATTTCTTGTTGCGATTTTGAACAAACCCTTCCAATTGTTCCATGTAAATTTCCTAATCTAAATCTCCATGTAAAAAAGCAGTTTTAACATCTAGTTGCTGCAATTCTAAATCAAGTAAAGCAACTAATGCTAACACAATCCGAATTGAAACAATTTTCACAACCGGTGAAAAAATCTAATGAAATTCAACGCCTGCTTTCTGAGAAAAACCTTTTGTGACCAGCCTCGCTTTTTACCTGTCTTCTGTATCATCGACACCTTTCTTCAACTTGTAAACCCACTTACATCCCACATTTTTTCTGTCTTTAGGAAGTTCTACCAGATCCCATGTGGCATTCTTCGCTAACGCCTTCATCTCGTCCTTCATAGCCTCTTTCCACTTACCACTGTTTGAACCTTCTATAGCTTCCTGATAGCACAAAGGTTCATCATCGTTAGCAATTAAAGCAACTGAAGTAACATAATCATCATACCTTTTAGGAAGTCGTCTGATTCTTGTAGACCTCCTTAAAGATGTTTCTGGTACTTCCACAATTTGTTGATTATTATCTATAGGAACTTCTTCATGATCAACATCTGAAATACGTTCATGATCTGCATCTGAAACTTGTTCATGATCTGAATCTGAAACTTGTTCATCTGGACTATCATCAGTGTTTGAACTGGTTTCAAACTAAATGTGTTGAAGGTGAGGTACATTATCCTGTTTCAATTCATCATCTACATTTGGATTTTCAAGTGAGGATTCATTAAATTTAACATATCTGTTAATGATGATCTTGTGAGTAGTAGGATCCCACAAACTGTATCCCTTAGTTCCATCACCATATCCAACAAAGATATATCTTTTTGATTTAGGATCTAATTTAGAACGTTGATGTTTCGGAACTAGAGCATATGCATCACAACCAAAAACTTTCAGTTTAGAATAATCACATGGATAACCTTTCCATACCTCTTGAGGAATTTTGCATCCTATTGCAGTTGATGGTGATCGATTTACCGAGTAACAAGCAGTAGAAACCACTTCTGTCCACAATTCCTTCTGCAAATTGGCGTTACTAAGCATACTTCTTGCTCTCTCTAAAAGAGTCTTGTTCATGCGTTCAGTAACTCCGTTTTGCTGACGAGTATATACAGTGGTTTTATGCCTTTCGATCCCAGCATCCTTGCAATAATTATCAAATTCCTTTGAAGTAAACTCACCACCATTGTCAGTTCTTAAACATTTAATGGTTCTTCCAGTGATGTTTTCAACTAATGCTCTAAACTGTTTGAAAACTGTGAATACATCAGACTTCTTATTTAAAATGTAGACCCATACTTTTCTAGAGAAATCATCAATAAAAGATACAAAATATGACGATCCTCCATACGAGGTTGTAGGAGATGGACCCCAAACATCAGAATAGATATAATCAAGAATTCCCTTACTAGTATGTTTTCCAGTTTTAAACTTCTGCTTGCTTTGTTTCCAAAACAGACAATGTTTGCAGAAATCTAACTTAGAAGATTTTAAACTAGGAAGTAACTTACGATCAGACAAAATTTTTAATCCTCTTTCACTCATATGACCCAACCTTTGATGCCATAAACGAATAGAATTACTTTCGTTTTCAGATACTGTAGAAGCATGATCTGACTCTGTTCTTCCTTATAATTGATAAAGATTTCCAACCTTCTTTTCTTTCATGACTAGTAAAATTCCTTTATAAACTTTCATTACTCCACCTTGAATAAAGGTTTTGTATCCATTAGTGTCTAGTACTCCTAGTGAAATGAGGTTTTCTCTTAGTTCAGGTACATGTCTTACATCAGTTATAATTCTATTTGTCCCATCAAACATTTTAATCTGGACGCTTCCAATTCCCACAATATTACATGAGGCATCATTTCCCATATAAAGCACTCCATCATTGATTGATTTATAAGTTTTAAACCACTCTCTATGAATGCACATGTGATTTGACGCACCAGAATCTAACAGCCAATGTTGATCATGATTAGAAAAACTAACTGATAACACTTCATCACTCATACCTGAAATCGATGCCGAACCTGTATCTGTCGTGTTTGCTTCTTTCTTCTCTGTCGAAGAGTCTCCTTTGGATGTTTGTTGTCTCTTCCAACAGTCCTTCTTCAAATGTCCCGATTTGCCACAAAACCAGCACTTTACCTTACTCTTCTTCCCTTTCGATTTTGAACGCGAGTTGTTGTGCTTACTGAAGCGTCTTTCTTTAGAACGACCTCTGACCATCATTGCTTCTGATGTAGAGGTTTCTGAATTTGACCTCTTCCTTGTTTCTTCGGACAATAAAGCTCCAACAACATCATCAAATTCAAGGGTTTCTGATGAACTAAGACTTATAGAAGTAACAAAATGATCCCATGACTCGGGCAACGAGCATAATAAAGTTACAGCTTTATCTTATGATTCAAATTTTACTTCTATACTTTCTAGCTGCACCAAGAGAGTATTAAAGGTATTCAGATGATCAGTTATCATCGTACCTTCTTTCATGCGCAAGCTGTACAACTGTCACTTCAGAAGAATCCTATTGGTTAAGGATTTTTTCATGTACAGCTTTTCAAGCTTTGTCCACAAACCAGCAGCAGTTTTCTCTGACACGATGTTAAACAAAACATCATCCGCCAAACACAGTCGAATGCCGCTCAGTGCTCTTTCATCCAAGCCACTCCATTCATCATCTGTCATGGTGTAAGGCTGTTTGGATTTTCCCAACAGCGCCTTCACCACGCCTTGTTGCACAAGTAGATAATACATCTTCACTTTCCAGATCTCGAAGTTGTTTTTGCCATTGAATTTTTCGATCTCAAACCGGACACTTTGTGTTTTTGCAATGTTGTGTCACAAAAAACAATCTCCAGTTGCAACTTTTAAAAAAAAAATAATGCCCTTCACCGTTCAACACCATTCAACGCAGCCTGCTCACGGCTTCTCCAGTCAAACGGTTGGATCTCCCTCACGCGCAATTTAACAGCAATCCGGAATTTCATATATCGCACGCCCTCCAGCTCACAGCGCTGTCAACAACAGGTCACGCAGATCATTTGAACAGCTCAACAGCTCTTGGATGACTGCTCAATGGCTCTTGGATAGCATCACACAGCCATCGGCCTAACCCAGGCATTTCCATCCATGCGCTAACAGAGATCAACAGAAAAAACCATAGCTCTCTGGCTTGCTTTCAACCCACGTATGGATCCAAAATTCAGTGGCGTGAAGATCAATTCCACGCAGTCCAAGGACACGGACACGGCTCTGCTTTATGAAATTGACATTGCCCGAGTCGTTCAACGCACATACCAGCTCTCGGCCTGGCAGCTCGACAACCCACAACACATAATGGACGACCACAGTGACGATTTCAGCAATCGGCTCTGATACCAAATGTTGGAGATACAGCAGCAGAAATATAAATCAAATGACACACACATAATTCATCACACATAAAGAACAGCAGATTTAACGTGGTTCACCCAACCAATCTAGGCTACGTCCACCTAACAGGGCATCGGCAATCTCATTAATCAACTTCAGAAATACAATAGCAGAGTTTCTCATCTGCTCAGCCTTCCTTACTACACATTCCTCCTTATGCCCTCTTGCCTCTACGGGCTTACATTTTATAGTTGTGAATGAAAACAAACTCATAAATTCTCTCACAACAAATATAGGATGCATTAACTCCTCATCAGAAACTGATGGAGCCAATGTAGCAACAAATCCTATTGTTGTCACCTACATGAGATTTTCCTCCAGATTTAATTAAAAAATAAGAAATAAAATCTCAACAATGGGCTGTTGGGGTTCAGTAGAGGATTGGGAAGCCTTTGATGAATCGTCCGTATATGGACTACCAGTAGACGAAACAGAAGGTTCCGCCACTGTGACAACAATGACAAAATATCAAGCACAACACACATGGGCTGAAAAAGAGTCAAGACACACAATCAAATGGCCAACAAGCAAAATCTAACAGGGCGTGTGATCGCGGGTGATTTATTTTACCACATTGAAACTTAGAAACTTCACCATTTCATGTTTTAAGAGTCAAGAAACGGATGAAAGGTGACTCTATCTCTTTCAGTTTTGAAGCAAGCGTGAAAGGAAAAGCGCTTGGCGATCTTTTCAAATTTAAAGAGTCAGAAAAGATCAAATGACTACTCAAGAATACTAGGCAAAGGGCGTACCAAATAACCGTGAACTGCAATATACACCTCGGTTTCAAAATGAAAGATAAATCAACCAAGGACTTAACGTATGTGCAGGAAATCTCCCCAAATGTTGTGTCCGGTGTATCACGGGTATAGGGTGGCAGACTCGACTTCCTATGGACAAAGGATAGAAACCTAGTGGGGTCTCCCTTTATATACTCGACGGTACAGGGAGCACAATTCCGTACTAGTGTTGTCTAAAGCCAAGAGGCGAACGACAACTACTAGGTTTAAAGACACCGAAACACGTCTCTAGCCTAGACCTCTAAATGTTGTGTTAATGTTTCAATGCTGCCTTAGTGTAGATTGAATAAATTTTAATGTTTCTCTTCAATTACGTTTCAGTTTTCAGGCCCTAGCGAGTGTGATGTCTCAAAATCTCCTAAATGCACACTATATGCCACAGTATATCATTTCATTCGATGAAAGCTAATTATGAGAGAGTTGAGAGCTTTTCACCCTAACAAAATGATCATAAAACAACCAACAAAGTCTCTAATGCAGCTAATGTAAACCAAAAACTTTTCTCTCAAAGTCACTAATCACTAATAACACCGAAAAGATTTTATTTTGCACTAACTAGTCGAAAGCAAAAGAGATTTTTTATATTTTCAATGTTTAATAGCAAAGTGCACTAAACAAAATGAAAACTAATGAAAAGAGAAATTTGAGAAGTGATGAGAAAAGAGAAAAACACACAAATTTCACTCAACGCAAACACACAATCAGATCTCCAAATTGACAAAATAGTCCCTCAAAACCAAGAGAATCCCAAAGACCCAAATGGACCATGTAATCTAGGCCCAACACGAGACAAAGCACAATTCGAATGAAGAAGAGAACAAACACTCAAATAACGCAATAAAATGATAAAAAACCGCCAAACGAATGTAAAGAAGCAATCACAAGGTCGAATAAACAAATAGAAACCAAAAAATCCCAAGGGAGGCTCGATACACAAGAGCACCTAGAGGCCCTAGGGCTAGAATGTGAAATTGATGGAAACGGGAAAAAAACCAAAGGACGAAGGTCACAGCCATTCAAATAAGGCTCTTGAACACTCAAGAAGTTGAAAAAACAAAACCAAACACACTGATCCAGCTTAGGAAGGTCAAAACAGGGCAAACCCTAGTACCTCGCAGGATTGGCGTGACTGTGAGGTTGAAACTAGTGCCAGAAACGAATTGGCGTGGGTGATACACTAGAAACCTGCACCAATGGGCGCGACTATCAAGCTATAAAGCGAACCAGTTGAGTTTGCTATGGAAAAACAAAAAAAAACACTCCAACAAGCAGACCAGTGATGATCAAGCTGACCAAAAGCCAAAATCACAAAAAAAGCCAGCCAAAAGAGTCGATCAAGCAAGCAGGATTGAGAAACAACCGAAAAGACAAGACAATGCTCCAAGTGTTTAGTTTACAAACTAAACTAGAGATTGACTGAAGCAGCTTTGATCTACTTCGCAATTGCAGAGCAAGAGTGTTTTGAAGGCTATCTGGCTAACTTCAGGCTCCGTTTATAGCTTACAAAGCGTAACAACAACAAGCTAGACGCTCCCCAGTGGAGTCGCCAAATTGTTGTGGAGGTAAATCCCCTCTGCGGACAGAGACGATCCCTACTAGCTCAGATCGGGTCTAGCAACAATCGTTCACGCTATAGTGCAAGTTCCTAATTGCAAATAAACCAACTAGCGAAGAAGGCTTACCTGGAATCCAACGATGTCGCTTGTAGAGAAAGTAGCGCTCCCATTCCTTAGCCCTGGTAGATCACAATCCTCACGATTTCCGTGACCGAACACCTGCACGCACAAGAAAAAAAACAAACGCAAGCGTAAAATCTATTATATGCAACTATATGTTAGTCAGAGAAGACATAACTCATCATCATAATCAACAACAAGAGTGGAACCATAACCAATAGTCGCTTATCATTAATCAATCAAAGAAGAATACAACCATAGCCCTAACGCTGAATTCTCCTTCGGAGGGTCACCAGCGGAACACGTCTTGACAAATCCTGTCAGGGATGGGACAAACCTTTCTCTTCGGATGTCTTGACAATGATCTCCTTGCTTGGATTTGGCCTTAAGGGAATGAATCAAGACTCTTGCAGCATAAGGCTCTGATGGCTCTTGGGAACTTGGAGACTAGCTTGCAAAGGAGATGAGCAAGCTTTTATAGATGGAGGAAGGGGAGTTGGGATCCTTATAATCAAGGGGTTTTGCCCTATCCTCAAGGAAGCTTCCAAACCACTTCCTCTACATGGAGATCCGGAGCCAAACCTCCCAACTCAAATTAGATACCAGTTGATGGATTGGTTAGGACGAAACTTCTACCATTTATTTTTAAAAAACACTCCTTAAAATGGCTGGCACAAGTGTGACTCTGAGACAGAGCGCCAATTGGCGCGCCCTCTTTGAAGGATTTCCCCCATTGGCGTGGGTACTGAACTTGTTGCCCGCGCCAATGCAGAAAGGGGTGTTTTTAGGGTTTTTTACAAGGAGTTGTCTTCAAGGAAATGAAAGTACATGTTTAGGGGAATGCCATGAAAAATTTTTCAAGTTATGTCACTGCTCACAGGTCACGGAATGAACCCTCCAATTGTGCGGGATGGGGAATTGCAGGGACGGTGACAAATTGCTGTGTAACAATGGTACAGATGAAAATTTTTCTACCAGCCTTGGTGTGCCAATTATGAAGTTGATTCAAGATTTTTAGTCTAAAGACAATGACATGATCAGAAGGATAAATCAGACCATTCATCTTCAGAAAACCAGAGAGGAGGTTTATAACAAATCATTGCAAAATCAGGACAGCATCAAAAAGCTTTTTGACAGAATAACAAAGGCCAACAATTTAGATGTTGGGGACAAAGTTTTAAAGTGGGACTTTTTATGCTCCTATACCAATAGGTGTCATATATCATGATTGACTTAATGGGCTATGTAATATGTTCATACCTTTTCTTGTTGCAAAGGTTTTCCATATTTTCAAAAAATCAAAAAATTTAAAAAAATGTAAAGAGGGTGTACCGTAAAAGAAAAATCAAAGGGTGAAAAGAATAAAATGGCAAAAAAAGTAAAAGAAAATGAACCCCACCAAAAGAAAGGCCAAGGAAAGTGTGCAAGTCTAAATGCCACTAATTTTTGCTCTTATGTAATAAACAAATTGTGTGCAACTTGTATTCTATGCCACAATTAGTGAACTGTCAAACAGCTTAAGCTTGGCTTGTTCATATTTGAATTTTATGTTTTAGAGATAGAGAATAAAATCTAACCAAACTGTTTAATATTGGTAGATAAGTAGATAGGTAGAGTAAATATAAGGAGCTCAATAGCTTAATCTGAGCCCTTGGATGTAATAATGTTAGACTTAGATATATTTCTACATGTAAAAGAAAAGAAAGTATGATAAGGGTTTGCCAGTCTAAGTGCACCCTAATAAAGAAGAAAAAATTCTAGGGTAAAGTACGTAGGGTATGTAGATGATGTTGCAGAATTACATGTGATGGATTATGACTCTAAATGTGTTAATCCTTATTTTCATCACAAATGCAAGGCAGACATTATACTGGAGAAATTTCAAGAAAGACAAAGTCAAATGATTAACTTCCCTTCTCATTTTTCCCTAAAAATTTCACTAATTTCCCCTAAGTACTAAGGCATTTGAAAATTAAAGGGGCTCAAGGAATTTCCTTGACTTTTTGAGGGACCGGACCCTCGGCCCAATAATTTAAAAAAACCTAAGTACTTAAAACCATCCATAAGTCTTTTCCTAAGTAAAATCCTTTTTTACTTAGGAAAATTGCACAATATCCCATTAAAAAACATTTTTCATTTAAGCCTAAGTTAAATACACCATCCTAATGTTTTTACACTTAGCGCCTTTCATTCATTTTGACATATTAATTTTTAACTTATATTAATTAATTCCGCTATAACATCTACCCCTTCCTGTATTATTATAAATATGCAAAATCCCCAGATTTTATATATCCCGCCCTTGGTTAAAATATAACTGTAATACGGCAGTAACATTAAAATAATTAATTAACCCCCACGGTTAATTAACAACTTTCCCGACCAATTAAGTTGCCCCTAATATAATTAAAAAATATTTAATTATGTTGGACCCACCCTCATTAAACTCTCTTCATCTCACCTCCCCGATAGCCATCCGATTAACCCTTTCATATCCAACCACTGTCATCCATATCGCATGGCCTTCCACGACTGAACGATAGTGTGCGATCGCGGAGTGGTTTTGCGAACAGTGCCTCACCATGCTTCATAAGATGTATGGAATCATTGGCTCTCGGCTGAATACCACCCATCCCCAAAAGCGGAGCGATACATACCGCTTACCGCCCTCCGCATATGACAAATTATCATTTCCCGCATACGTCATCCATCCGAAATAATAAAACCCCCACCAACCTTGACTTTGTGAATAAAACAAACAAGTGCAAGTATTTTCATCATTTTATGTTGTGACCAGTGTTCCCATGCAAAACGTCAAAATCAGTTGTTGAAGAAATCCAACCGCCACTTTGCCAAACAATTTCAGCTGAACCAGTCAACTATTGCCTGCAACTATTTCATCACTATTCACTTCCTGAAACAGGTATTTATCCAATTTCCATCGAAGCCTGCAAGTCTTGTTTTTTACTTTAATTCCATAGAAAAATACTAAAAAACAGTACAATTTGGTCTTTGTTTTGCCCCATAAAGTTCCCAGACTTGTAATTTTGCCCATTTTTCCACTAAAACCCAATTTAGATACACAGAAACTGATGAGACCCTGAGAAAGCTTCAAAGAACTAGAATACCAGAAGCACAATGGTGGGAAGTCATGTTGGACATTTTTTAAAAATATCCTGAGATGAATTTTGGTTATTTACTACAGTAAGTAATGGAAAAAAAAGGATAAACAGAGATCAAACAGGTCAAAGTGTATCAGTACAGGTAAAGAGTATCAGTAAAAATAGGGCAGCTAGCACAGAGTTACCAAAGAAGACAGCAGCAAGCCTAATCATAGGGCCTGCCTCCAACACACTCACAAAAATAGTAACAGCACAACATTGGTTTACTTCTTCTCCTATCTACGAGACTATCTGTCTCTATTTTCTTGTAACTTGTTCATGAGTCATCCTAAAATATATCACACTATGTTAGGAGATATTTTTTGTAATTTTTTATATAAATACTCCCTCAATTAGAGTATTAAGGGGGGTGGATTCTTAGACTTTTCTGTAATACTGATTATTTTGGAATATAGTGCTGTTGGACAAATTTTGCATGGCTAGCTGGATAAAGAATTGACGCAAAGGACTTTTCACAGGATTCTTGAGTCAGACAACGGATCGATAAGTCTTCTATCTCTTTTGTTTTAAAGTTTTATACTTGTTTGTTATACCATCTATGTTTCATATCTGAATGATAAAAGAAAAAGAATAATTCAAAAAATTCTTGAGTGCAATCTGTTTTCAATTGTTGTTATTCTTAATGTTTTCCTCTAAACTAGTATGAACAGTGAATTCTTAATTGCTCATGTTTCCTAGTTTGTTCATTCTGATTATTTGGTAAAGAATTCTTAATTTCTCTCTATTAATAATCATTCAAGTTCCATCTTTTGAATATGTTGAAGGATTCTTAATTTCCCTTCACCCATTTTGAGTCCATTCCATTCATTTTAGATCTTTAATTGTTCCCTATTTGATTACCTTGCCGTGTGAAACGATCCCTTGTTAAGAAACTAAATCCAGTTAAGCCATCTTTCTTTGACTCCATTAGCCCACTAGTCTAAACTACTCAGTCCTACCCCTCTGCTATTGAATTCCATCACCCAAAACAATCAAAATCCCTAAACTTTCATAAATAGCCTAATATCTTTCAAAAACCAAGCTAAAACTTATAGAGAGAGCCCTCTCTGGGTACAGATTGGCTAGATTTTGTACCTAAAAGTTGGTTTGTGGTTACCTCGGACCCCTTTCCTCTTCCCAAATGTTAGTTTCAGTCTTTTCTGCCTTCCTCCAGTGATCAAAAATTCTCTTACCAAGTGATTTTAGGGTGTCAAGTTCAAATTTTGTCATTTCAGTGAGTCTTCAAGTAAAATTTGGTCACTAGGTATTAGGTCTAGGGTTTTCTTTTACTCTTGTCAAAGTTGTCCAAATGCCGGTTCATGTCACCATTCAGCTGAGTGTACCATCATTTAGAGGGTTTTCATCATCATTTCAAGTTCCACTGGGTCATTTTACACCTTGTTCATGCTTCAGTTGTGCCTAGGTAAGGTTCATTTCCCTCTCCTAGGGTTTTGAAGGTAATTTCTCTTGGATGGTTAAATCATCAGCAAAAATTGTATCCTAATGTTCATACACCTTCCCCTATCCTTAATATACCTTATTAAACACTTCCCATCATTGAGATTCCCCAAATTCCTCATTTTTGCACAAACCCTAGTTTCTTGCTACAACTAGGCAATTTTCTAGGCTAGGCCTATGTTTTGCCCTTTTGGACCCCTTCCCCTCACTCAATCTCTGAAATTCCAGTTTCCCCTGCTTCCTAGCATCCCTCCCTACTTCCAAAAATTTTCCCAAGAATTTAGAAGCCCCTTATCCTCTTCATTTCGCTTCATTTCGACAAATCCCTTGTTCCACACATCGGGATAGGTTTCACTAAAATGATGTTTATGAGCAATAAAAGATGAATTTTAGAAAACTGAGAGATTTTTTTGTCCAAAACATGCCAAATAAGAAAAAACTCCTTCACTTTTTACATAGGTATCATGGTTTTAGAGAAATGTCAAAAATACAATCGCCTTGGGAGAATTGATGCACCTCTGAAGTGACCTTGGGAAAATCAAGATTTCTCCTAGCTTGGTTGGCCAAATGACTTGCTTGATGAGTCAAATGATAACTAGACACAAATATATTTCCAATGAACTATCATGAGCTCAATTTTTAGTTGAGGAAGACCTTCAAAAGTTGACTACAACAGCACTCTGCCTTGAGGCAGCCTCATTCTGCTCATTTTGACAAGTTTTGGGAGATTTGATTTTTGACACCGAGAAGGCCTCCAAAATCCTCCTGAAAAATTCACTATTTATGGCACGGCGCATTGGGTAGGAGCGCGGCGCACTGAAGGTGCACGACGCATAGAATAGTTTTTCCCAGTCTAAATTAACACTGGTGTGGCGCATCCAGCCTATGCAGCCCTTTGGGATGGGGCGTGGCGCACAGAGCCTCCAAGCAAATTTTTTACCACTGCTTCATCAAAAGTTCAAATTAACTCAAATTCCTCACTCCGAGTAAGTGTGGATGCCTTTTTCATTACTATTAAACAATGTTTGGTGTAGTTTGAAATGAGATATAAGAATTTGTAATGTCAAATTTCAAACCCTATTACCTTGCTTAAAACTACTCCTTTGGGTTTTGAGTTGGTGTTTTAAAATGGTTTTGTGCCACATATCCCATTTTTATTATCCCATTATCTCCTCACCATCCTATTATATCCCAATGTTATTCACTTCCAATTCCATCTCCTATCCCTAAGCTACTTCACTTCCTATCATTTTTCCTATTCCCCCCATCTCATTTGTAAAATCCCTAAACCCTACTATCCCCTATCACTCTTCCTCTCATATCACTTATTCCTAAAATCTCATTATCCTATCCCTAAACCTTACCATCTCCCGTGTCATTTACAAAAATCCCCAAATCCCATATCTCAAACATATTAAGTGGTTGTCCTCACATTCTAAATGCACTTGACAAAACTCCTTCATTCACACTACTCCATTTTTACCACAGTCCCTTCCTACTTGGCACACATTTGGAAATCGGGGGAAAATACACCAAATTGTTGTTTTCCATATCATACAGGTCAAACATTCACTTGACATATACTTTCAACATCATGGAGACGGACACAGATAGCTCATATGACCGAGACAGTGTTTTCACCACTGAACTGCATGCACCAGGAGGGCACTGAAACAGAGGAAAAGGGAGGATAGACTCCGAATCTTAGCTAAAGCTTTGTTGGCTGAGAATGAGACATGATGAAATACCTTCACTCCAAATTTCAGCAAATTTGGAGTAAATTTTGTCATTTTTGAAAATTTTAGTTGCAAAACAGGTTTTTCTGCCCGACGCGTCGCGTCACCTGACGCGCGCTTATGATTGGGACATCTTCTGGAGGAAAAATTTACATTTTTGGTTTTTTTATGATAAAATATGCATGCTCAGGAATGGCTGAGATATTTCATGAAGTTCTGGGTGGTCTTAAAGGTCAAAAACACTCCAAAAATGGCCTTTCTGCCACTTTTTGCACCAGCAGGAACCAGTCTTGGGAGATTATAGTTTTGGAGGGGAAAATGACATCCAAATGGAAAAATTCAACTTGGGTTGGATAGCATACATCCAGGGCTTTCAAACGCGCTATCATGAGCTCAATTTTGACTTCGAGAAGTGCCTCAAAAACAGGCTCAAAGTGGCGCGACGCATTGAGTTTTTTAGCGCGGCGCATAGAGGAATTTTGCCCAAATTTCACTTTTCAGCTTAGAAATTCGGCCAGTTTGACTATTTTTACTTTTTTATGTGATGATTAATCTATCTTGATGTAATTTTGTGGCTATGATGTAAATTTGGCATGTTTTTACTTGTTCTAGAGGATTCATTCACTAAAAAGTGAAAATTAAGTGAATGGATCAGTTTCCTAGCATATAGAGGCAAGTTGTTTGGCTACTTAGATTTTAGTTCCATGTTTAGAATTGGTTGAAACAGCCCCTAGAAGGATGAGCTCAACCCCTAGAGTCATGGGAAGGGGTTAGGATGGTCTATATATTGTATTTTCTGAGACATTTTCAGAGTTGGACAGGTTGGACTCTTGGAAAAAGTTTGGCACCTCATTGTATATCCATTTCAGATTTTTGGCAAAGGAAAGACCAGAGTTTTGCAGCACTTGTTGGGATCCTTGTGACTTATGAGTTTTGATGATGTTCTTCTCATGTTATTTTAAGTTTCATCAATTTTATATGTATGCCATTTCCCTTCTCTATGCTTCTGAATTAAACAAATGAGTAATTGAGGTAGAATTCATTGATTTGTTGGTGCTCTGCCTTAGACTTTTGTTTAGTTTTATATTTTTTTCGTCAGTTTGAAGAGGATCCTTTCACTCCCTTGCCCTCTTCAGCTCCTCAGCAATCTTTTCAATCCATTCATTTGATCTAAGACATCAAATTCATTGCCTATCATGCCCCAACTTGAACTCTGCAAGAATTTGGCCTCATCCCCAAGCCCAAAAAAATTTTTCCCTTTTTCCAACAAAAACCCCTAAAAAACAAAATAAAACCCTCCTATTTGTTTATCTAGCCTAAGATCAGTTGTTGTTTTAGTCATCTCAAGCCCCTTTGAATACTTTCATTTATATTGACCCGGAGAGAGCCCTCTCCTGTCCTCGTAGGGCTAGCTACGAGGCTGAGCGTGGTTTGGTGTTGTCATTTTTCCGCCTTATTTTAGCCTAAGGTGGATTTAGGCAATAACACCAACAACTTCAAGGAAAATCTGAGTGATAACATAGTGGCGACTCCACTGGGGAATCGAATAATTTTCTTATTACTATTGTTTACTTTATAAACTACAAACGGAGCCTGAAGTTAGCCAGGTAGCCTTTGAAATGCTCTTGCTTTGCAATTGCATAAGTAAATGAATTATGCTTCAGTCTATCTCTGGTCTAGTTTATGAACTGAACATTCGGTTTCAAACACTTGATCAGTTCCTCTAGTCAAATAAATCTTTAAGAAAATCTAAATCTAATATCTAAAACCTCTTAAAGAGATTGTTGAAGTTGTATTGTTAATTCCATTTAAAGAAAAACCATAAAAAATCACCTAAAAACCTGGCTTCAAAAAGGACTCATTACACCAGGGCTAATCTTGATCCAAATCCACCGCCTGTGTTTGAAAATCCTAATCTGATCCCCAGAATTATTAGGAGATAGGAGAGCCAAGAGAGTTCTGCTAGCTCTCGGCCTCTCTATAGATCAATACCATGTCCTGTGAAGTGGATTTACCTTTAGGACGAACCCTTTGATGAGAAATTTGAAACTTCTTTATTTGTAACTTTTTTTGAATATGAGTTGGCTTACTTGTTTCAAGACCCGGTATTTATTGAAGATTTACAACTTGAATTTGTTACTTCACATCTTGAAAAAAATTTGAGGAACTATGTACAATCTGATCTTACCTCTGAAGGAACACCAAATCTTTCTATGATCACTACAGCCTCTCCAAGTTCATCAACATTTCCTCAAACATCTCAACCTCAAACCACCCCTTCTACCCTGCCATCCACTCCTAGATCAACCTCGGTTGTTGTTTCATAACTACCTACTGCAATGGCGAATAGATATGCTCCCCTGGTATTACCAGCCAATCCAGGGGCTATGCCCCAAGACTTCCAAAGTAAAATAACTCCATTTGATGGTTCTGGTACTTATAGTGCACAACAACATACTAAGAAAATGACTGATTATTGTGAAATATATGAAATAAATGTTGATGATGTAAGAATGAGAATATTTGTTCAAAGTCTGACTAGAGAAGTTAGAACCTGGTTTAGAACCCTTCCTAAAAATAGTATCACTGACCCAAAATATCTTTATAGAACATTTTTAAACAGATGGGAAAATAAGAAAGATCCTCTCCAAATCTTATCAGAATATGAAAACCTGAAAAGAGGAACACAAGAAATTATGCAAGATTACTGCACTAGGTTCAATAATGTTTACAATGCTATCCCCAAAAACCTTAGACCTCCTCCAGATTTAGCATTAATCAAATTCCCTAATGGATTTGATTTTGATATGGCATACCAACTTAGGGAAAGATCTCCTCGGACTTTAGAAGATATGCAAAGTATAGTTGTTAGTGTTGAAGCCAACCTGATATCCAAATGAACTAAAGCCAGAAGTGAAAGGAGGATACCATTAAAAGAAGAACCCTCGGCCTTTGAACAGAAAATAGATGCTATTATTAAAGGGATGGAAAGGCTAGGAGATAGAGTAGAAACAATTGAAAGGAAATCTCCTTGGGATGTTCAACCGAGCAACACTGGGAGAAATCCAAATTTCAGAAAGAACCAAAATCAAAACACTAGAAAGACTAGTCCTGGCCAAAATATTAGGCCCCCGTTCCAGGCAAATTATGCTGAAGCTGCAAATTCTGATGAACCAACAGAAGATACTCAAATAAACTTAATGGGACTCAATAATGAACAACAATTTTTCTTGACCCAAGAGGATCAAGAAGCTCACATTCTCAAACAATTCCAAACTCAGTTAGGAGAATCATTTGACTTCAAGGAGGGATATGATATAGCAATTTATGAAGTTCACAAGAAATATAATCTGAGGAGCAAAAGAATTGATGTCCCTGAAACCAATAAACAGAAAGCTAAAAAACATCCCCTCAAAGGTAAAACCAATACTACCCCTGTACATATTCTTTCTAGATTAGATCCTAATCCTGCTAATCCAATTATTGAAGATGTATCCGATAATCAACCTAATAAACAATTCTCTAATACTCTTCCTCCCAAAGGAAATGTAGAAGAACCTCCAGAAGTTGATTTGGAAACAACTTCAGCCCACAACCCCACTCCTAAGAAGGAGAAAAATACAGAAAACACAGAAGATAAAGAGAATCCAACTCTCTGAAATACAAGAACTCAGACTGAAAAAACTTTTAATCTAGAGGCTGAAGTAGGCAAATTAAAAATAGTTGTTCCATTGTCTGAATTAGCTAAACATGATGTCTACCGAAGTCAAATCAATAGATCACTCAAGATCACTGGAAGTGAAGACTCAGTAAACGTTTTTGATGACCAACCTAAATTACTCTTTGGCCCTGAAGTAAATGGAAAACCTGTTAATGGAGGAACTCTTCCATTCTATATAATTTTAAACATTCATGATAAAATACTTCATAATGCCATGATTGATTCTGGGGCATCTCACAATCTAATGCCCAAATCTGTAATGGAGAAATTAAACCTAGATATCACCAGGCCATACAAAGATCTCTTTTCTTTCGATTCAATTCAGGTGAGATGTTTAGGATTGATCAAATACTTGTGTGTTTCACTGGTTCAATACCCTGCAAAAACAATTTTGATGGACATAGTAGTAGCAAATATTCCTCCAAAGTACGGCATGTTATTGTCCAAATCTTGGGGTGAAAAGCTTCAAGGATCTCTTCAATTGGACATGTCATACACTACTGTTTCAGTGTTCAGCCACCCAAAGAAACTATACAGAGAAACTTTAATGAAATATGTAGTTAGTAGTCACGAGAAACCCGAAAATTTCCCCATCTACTCAGTACACTCTGATATGGATTCATTTATTCTTTGTAACGCTGAAATTGATCCTCCCACTGAATTAGAAATTTTAGCAGCAGAACCAAAAGAAATTACAAATGGAAAATCTAGTGTTCAAATCTAGGAAATCTTTGAGAGCAATGAAACATCAGATACCCAAAAGAAACATGAAGAAAGTAAAGAACCAGATCTCACTGTTAAAAAAGTTCCTAAGACTCCTAATACCAGTTATGGACATGAAATTATTTGGCACTTAGAATTTGATGGTTTGGTTAACAAATTAGGAGCAGGAGTAGGAGCTTCGGTGCACAACCTTGAAAACAATCATGCTGAAGGCCATGCCTACAGATTAAAATTTAAGTGCACCAATAATATGGAAAAATATGAAGCTCTTTTGCTAGGTCTTAAACTTGTCAAAATATTAGGGGCAATTAGAGTATCTGTCATAGGAGATCCCGATTTAATCATTCAACAGATTAAAGGACACTATCTAACAAAAAATCCGAGACTGAGATAATATAGAGGAACATTTGTAGAGATACTTGATACTTTTCTACAAGCTCAGCTTGCTAAAATCCCAAAAAAACAAAACTTGCACGCCCATAGTCTGGCAATGTTTTCCATCACCTGTAAATTACCATTCGAACCTAATCATTAGTTCACAGCTGAGATCAGACACATACCAGCCATACCTGACAATTTTAAGAACTGGCAAGTGTTTTCAAGTGATGAGCATATTAACAATTTCCTAACCCTAGAGGAAGAATTTTCTAATGGTAACATATATGTAGATACAGCCATTGAATTTGATCGAACAATTGAGCAAGAAACAGACATTTCAGAATAAATCACAATTCAAATGCTTCATCCAACAAAATTCACCAAAAAAGAAATGCAGGACCTTAAACAAATGGATGTTGATGAGATTATGGAAGGAGAATCTGAGGTCATTAATTTAAAAGACAAACATTTGCCTAAAGGATTAACTCCTCTGGAAGATCTCTTTGATTCTAATGATATTCCAAATAAACCTAAGATGGAACCATTAAAAGAACATATTGAAGAATATAACTTGGGGACTGAAGAAAATCCAAAAATGATAAAGTTATCTAAATCTTTGCCCCCTAACCAAAAAATAAAATATGTTGAATTAGTGAGAGAATTCTAGGATGTCTTTGCCTGGAGCTATGAAGACTTGAAATCATATGACACCTCTATAATTCAGCATACAATACCTTTGAAACAAAATCAGAAACCGTTCAAATAAAAACTCAAAAGAATTAACCCTGTACTACTGCCCTTAATTGAAAAAGAAATCAAACGTATGTATGAAGCAGGGATAATTGCTCCCATTAGTTTTTCAAAGTGGGTGTCTAATTTAGTACCTACAAGGAAGAAAACTGGAGAAATCAGATTATGCATTGATTTGAGAAATGTAAATAAGGTTTCCTTGAAGTATAATTACCCTTTACCCAAGATGGATCACATTTTACAAAGGGTAGTAG
This sequence comes from Pinus albicaulis, assembly GCA_034641835.2. Lineage (NCBI taxonomy): Eukaryota > Viridiplantae > Streptophyta > Pinopsida > Pinales > Pinaceae > Pinus > Pinus albicaulis. Next base: position 1,826,088,302 of record CM076578.1, on the reverse strand, counting down.
GTGCTTCTAGAATTTCACTTCTAGATGGGTTCTCAGGATATAACCAGATTCTGGTTCATCCTAATGACCAAGAAAAAACGGCTTTCACAACACCATGGGTCACATTCAAGTATGTTAAAATGCCATTTGGACTTAAAAATGCAGGAGCAACCTTCCAACAAGCAATGGAAATAGCATTTGTAAAATAAATTCATGATTTTCTTGTTATATATCTGGATGACTTAATTGTTTTTTCTAAATCATATCAGCAACATTTGGACCATCTCAGACAAGTATTCCTAAAATGCAGAAAATATGGTATCTCTTTGAATCCAAAGAAGTCCTTGTTTGGTCTAGAGGAAGGTAAACTCTTGGGCCATATCATTTCCAAATATGGCATTAGAATTGATCCTACTGGAATTGAGACTATACTGCTGATACCTCACCCTAGAAATGTCAAAGAACTTCAAGCTTTTCTAGGAAAAATAAATTTTTTGAGAAGATTCATATCTAGCTTAGCTGAACTAATTAGATTTCTTAACAATATGTTAAAAAAGGATTCAAGTATTAAATGGACAGTAGAATCCAAACAGGCATTTGAAGAAGTTAAAATGGCCTTGACCAGAACATCGGTCCTTACCAGTCCACAATTTGATAGAGACTTCATAATATTTTCATTTGCATCATAACACAATATAGCGGTTGTTTTATTACAAAAGGATGATCAAGGATGTGAGAAACCTATAGCCTTTTTTAGTAAAACACTGATATGCATCATTAAAATACAACATCATGGAAAAACAAGATTTTTCACTTGTAAAAGCCATTAAAGACTTTAGATTCTACATATTGTACTCCCATGTGTTAGCCTATGTACCAAATGATGTTGTCAAAAACATCCTAACTTAGGATGGAATTGAGGGCAAAAGAGGTAAATGGATTGCTACCATATTAGAATATGATATTGAAATAAAACCTACAAAGCTTATAAAAGGACAGGGATTGGCCAAACTTATGACCGAAACAAATTGTCAAGCCCTGGACATTAATGAGCTGGATAACGAACAAGAGATGGCGACTCCATAAATCAGTCAAGCCTTCTTAGATTCACCTTGGTATGCTGATATAATTTATGTACTATTAAACCTGCAAGCTCCTCCAGGGTTATCCAGAACAAAGAAAATGTTTTTAAAGATGACATCTTCAAAGATTTGTATTTTAGATAATGTTCTTTTTTGGAAAAATCATGAAGGTATTCTATTGAACTTTTTATTAAAAGATGAAGCTAACAAGGCTCTCCAAGAATTTCATGCAGGAGACTGTGGTGGACACCTTTACTGGAAATCAACTGCAGACAAGATCATAAGAGATGGATTTTATTGGCCAACCTTGTTCTCTGATGTAAAGAAATTTTTCACTACTTGCCATAAATGTCAAATTTTTGAAGGCAAGAGAAAACTATTACCTTTACCCCTTAAACCAATTTCCACAGAAAAACCCTTCCAACAATGGGGCCTGAACTTCATTGGAGAAATCCATCCTCCCTCTTCTAGCCAACACAAATGGATCCTCACTGCCACGGATTATTTCACCAAATGGATAGAAGCAATTCCTTCCAAACAAGCCAATGACACTATAATAATAGGATTTTTAGAAACCAACATATTATCTAGATTTGGTTGTCCTGATAAAATCATAACTGATAATGTTTTTGCCTTTAAATCCAAGAAGATGATAATTTTCTGTAACAAATACCATATTACCTTAAGTCATTCCATAGCCTATTACCCTCAAGGTAATGGACTGGCTAAGTCCTCCAACAAGAGTCTCATTAATATTATTGAAAAATTATTGGAGGAAAATAAGAAAAATTGGCACAAGAAACTTACAAATGCACTATGGGCAAACATATTCACCACCAAAAAATCTATTGCGACCAATCCTTATGAGTTATTTTATGGCATGGAGGCTATATTTCCTTCATCTTTAGGAGTTCCTGTAATGAAATTACTTCAAGAAGCTCAGGTTGAACCTAATGATATTCAAAGGAGGATAAACCAGACCATCAATTTGCAGCAGACCAGAGAGGAAGTATATCAAAGATCCCAAGTATTGCAGGAGAAGGTTAAGAAGATATTTGATAAAAGAACCAAGGCAGAAGATTTCCAACTCGGAAACAAAGTGTTAAGATGGGATTCTAGAAGAGAGGATAAGGGAAAACATGGGAAGTTTGACTTCCTGTGGAAAGGACCTTATATTATCTATGCCTTACAAGGAAACAACAAATATTTTTTGAAAAACTTGGATGGTACAGAAACTAAAGATGGGCCAATTAATGGTCAAATGTTGAAACATTACTTCAATCCTACTTATTAAGGTATCCTGATGTTTAACATGTACATACTATATCCTTTGTAATGTCACAGTTTTGATTGGATAGTAACTCATTGGAGTTGAAGCTCTAAGAGAAGGCCCTAAGCTTCAGAAATGTCACTGTCATACATACAATAAAGCAACAAGCAGAAGAAGATTCCATAGTTCAGCCAAAATCATTATGAGGACAACTAACCTGTTTCTCTTGAATTTTCACCAGGAAAAGCCATCCCCAAGTGGAGCCAGTGTTATGCTCCTATACCAATAGGTGTCATATATCATGATTGACTTGATGGGCTATGTAATATGTTCATACCTTTCCTTGTTGCAAAGGTTTTCCATATTGTCAAAAAATCAAAAAATTTAAAAAAATGTAAAGAGGGTGTACCCTAAAAGAAAAATCAAAGGGTGAAAAGAATAAAATGGCAAAAAAAGTAAAAGAAAATGAACCCCACCAAAAGAAAGGCCAAGGAAAGTGTGCAAGTCTAAATTCCATTGCTTTTTTCTCTTATGTAATAAACAAATTGTGTGCAACTTGTATCTTATGCTACAATTAGTGAACAGTCAAACAGCTTAAGCTTGTCTTGTTCATATTTGAATTTTATGTTTTAGAGATAGAGAATAAAATCTAACCAAACTGTTTAATCTTGGAAGATAACTAGATAGGTAGAGTAAATATAAGGAGCTCAATAGCTTAGTCTAAGCCCTTGGATGTAATAAGGTTAGACTTAGATAGATTTCTACATGTAAAAGAAAAGAAAGTGTGATAAGGGTTTGCCAGTCTAAGTGCACCCTAATAAAGAAGAAAAAATACTAGGGTAAAGTAGGTAGGGTAGGTAGATGATGTTGCAGAATTACATGTGATGGATTATGACTCTAAATGTGTTAATCCTTATTTTCATCACAAATGCAAGGTAGACATTATACTAGAGAAATTTCAAGAAAGACAAAGTCAAATGATTAACTTCCCTTCTCATTTTTCCCTAAAAATTTCACTAATTTCCCTTAAGTACTAAGGCTTTTGAAAATTAAAGGTGCTCAAGGCATTTCCTTGACTTTTCGAGGGACCGGACCCTCGGCCCAATAATTTAAAAAAACCTAAGTACTTAAAACTATCCATAAGTCTTTTCCTACGTAAAATCCTATTTTACTTAGGAAAATTGCACAATATCCCATTAAAAAACATTTTTCATTTAAGCCTAAGTTAAATACACAATCCTAATTTTTTTACACTTAGCACTTTTCATTCATTTTGACATATTAATTTTTAACTTATATTAATTAATTACCCTATAACATCTACCCCTTCCTGTATTATTATAAATATGCAAAATCCCCAAATTTTATATATCCTGCCCTTGGTTAAAATATAACCGTAATACAGTGGTAACATTAAAAGAATTAATTAACCCCCATGGTTAATTAACAACTTTCCCGACCAATCAAGTTGCCCCCGATATAATTTTAAAATCTTTAATTATGTTGGACCCGCCCTCATTAAACTCTCAACCGTTGTCATCCATATCGCATGGCCCTCCACGACCGAACGATAGCACGCAATCACGGAGTGGTTTTACGAACAGTGCCTCGCCACGTGTCATAAGATGTATGGAATCGCTGGCTCTCGGCTGAATACCACCCATCCCCAAAAGCGGTGCGATACATACCGCTTACCGCCCTCCGCATATGACAAATTATCATTTCTCGCATACGTCATCCATCTGAAATAATAAAACCCCCGCCAACCTTGACCTTGTGAATAAAACAAACAAGTGCAACTATTTTCAAAATTTTATGCTGCGACCAGTGTTCCCATGCAAAACGTCAAAATCAGTTGTTGAAGATTTCCAACCGCCACTTTGCCAAATGATTTCAGCTGAACCAGTCAACTATTTCCTGCACTTTTTTCCTCACTATTCACTTCTTGAAACAGGTATTTATCCAATTTCCGTCGAACCCTGCAAGTCTTGGTTTTTACTTTAATTCCACAAAAAAAGACTAAAAAACAGTACAATTTGGTCTTTGTTTCATCCCATAAAGTTCCCAGACTTGTAATTTTGCCCATTTTTCCACTAAAAACCCAATTTAGATACACAGAAACTGATGAGACCCTGAGAAAGCTTCAAATAACCAGAATACCAGAAGCACAATGCTGGGAAGACATGTTGGAAATTTTGTAAAAATATCCTTAAATGAATTTTTGTTATTTACTACAGTAAGTAATGGAAAAAAAGGATAAACAGAGATCAAACAGGTCAAAGTGTATCAGTACAGGTAAAGAGTATCAGTAAAAACAGGGCAGCTAGCATAGAGTTACCAAAGAAGACAGCAGCAAGCCTAATCATAGGGCCTACCTCCAGCACACTCACAAAAATAGGAACAGCACAACATCGGTTTACTTCTTCTCCTATCTACGAGACTATTTCTCTCTATTTTCTTGTAACTTGTTCATGAGTCATCCTAAAATATATCTCACTCTGTTAGGAGATATTTTTTGTAATTTTTTATATAAATACTCCCTCAATTAGAGTATTGAGGGGGGTGGATTCTTAGACTTTGCTGTAATACTGATTATTTTGGAATATAGTGTTGTTGGACAAATTTTGCATGGCTAGCTAGATAGAGAATTGATGCAAAGGACGTTTCACAAGATTCTTGAGTCAGACAACGGATCAATAATTCTTCTATCTCTTTTGTTTTAAAGTTTTATACTTGTTTATTATACAATCTATGTTTCATATTTGAATGATAAACGAAAAAGAATAATTCAGAAAATTCTTGAGTGCAATATGTTTTCAATCGTTGTTATTCTTAATGTTTTCCTCTAAACTAGTATGAATAGTGAATTCTTAATTGCTCCTGTTTCGTAGTTTGAATTCTTAATACCCTCTTTTGAATATGTTGAAGGATTCTTAATTTCTCTTCACCCATTTTGAGTCCATTCCATTCATTTTAGATCTTTAATTGTTCCCTATTTGATTACCTTGCCTTGTGAAACCATCCCTTGTTAAGAAACTAAATCCATTTAAGCCATCTTTCTTTGTCTCCATTAGCCCAATGGTCTAAACTACTCAGTCCTACCCCTCTTCTATTGAATTCCATCACCCAAAACAATCAAAATCCCTAAAATTTCATAACTAGCCTAATATCTTTCAAAAACCCAAGCTAAAAATTATAGAGAGAGCCCTCTCTGGGTACAGATTGCCTAGATTTTGTACCTAAAAGTTGGTTTGTGGTTACCTCGGAATCCTTTCCTCTTCCCAAAAATTTCAAGGAAAATCTGAGTGATAACAAGACTCAAGGAGAGAAGACAAGGGAAAGCATCAGAAATTTGACAACTTATGCCTTGGCCCTTATCTCATTCATTCTGCTGCTGGTAACAATGCATTTTTCTTGCAGGAGTTGAATGGAGCTGAATTGTTTGGGGGTCCTGTCAATGGCAGGATGCTCAAACATTAATTCTCTTGATCATATCATGTTCTGAAAGCCTTTTTATCTTTTTTCTCATTATAAATACTTCATCCATCATTTCATTCAAAGTTCAAAAAATCAAAAATACAGAAACAGTAGAAGAAAGAAAAGAGGGCGGAATGTAAAAACAAGAAAGGTACAACCCCATACCAAAAAAGAGAAACAAAGTCTGAAAGTGTGCAAGCTTAAATTTCACTCCTAAAAACACACTTCTAGTTAGTCATATAGCCTAATCATGACTAATTAGTTTTAAATTTACTACTGGTAGGTTAGTGAATTCAATTTGCCAAACAGTTTAATCTTGGCTTATCAGTTAGGAAGATTAGGATAGAAATTAAAGGTTCAAACATGCTCAAAATCTGAACCTAAGTGTCCAAAAGAAGAATGACTCCTATCTGTTTTAATTTTGAGTCAAAAATAGAGGTAAACTGGTTCTAATCAACTCAAAATCTGAACCAAATAACAAGGAAGAAACAACTCGAATAAACTCAAAAACAGAGTTGAAGGAAAGAGGAGGTCGTGCTTAGAAATTTCAGATCTTAAGCCTTCCATTTTGATTTAATTTTCTACAAAATAATATCTATGTGCAGCTTGTTGTTTATGCCATAGGTCAGCAATGAGTTGAACTGTTCAATCCTGACTTGTATGCTTTTAAATTTTTGTTGTAGAAATTAGAGAATAAAATTTGTTAGATTGTTTAATCCTAACAGATAGTAGATTAGGTAGAGAAGCTTATGAACTCAACTATTTAATCTGATTTCATGGAGAAATAAGAAGTAGATTTAGATTAGTTTCTTTCTTTCAAAAGAATAAAATGTTGTAAGAGATTTTTCCAATCCAAGTGCACTCTAAAGAAGAAAAAATGTTAGATCAGTAGGATTGGGTAGGTAGAAAGCTTGTGTTGATGAAGTTCCATTGTTTTTCATGACTGCTAATATTTTCAGAGAAAAAGAAGATCATCCAAGTAAAGAAAGTTGCAGCCCAATGGATGAGGCACTGATCATCCCCCCAGAGAATGCAAGTCTGAAGTTCTTGATGCCTTCAAGAAGGCACCATCTCCAAGAGGAGCCATTGTTAGCCACCTATAAAAATTTTCATATCAAATGGTGGCTATATCATATTTTGAGCCTTCAAGAAACAAGTTTTATTGAAAAAATTTTAATTCTTGAAGTCTTGTGAAGACATCATGTCTTTTGATTAATCTTTACTATTGTTTCCCTTTTAAACTCAGAAATTATGTTGTTTTCATGAAGAAAAGACTGCTGCAAAAACTTCGATTTCACTCCTTTTTTTCCTTCATCATTAACCTCCTTGTTATCCCCTTTTTCCTCATAAAATTCCTCTATTTTTCACTTATTCCTTTTTTTTTCCTTCATAAAATCCCTTTTGCAAGGTTTAAAACTCATTTTTAAACCTTACCGAAACCCCCAAATCCATCAAAAAACCTTGAAAATTTCATAAAAAATAAGCTTTTTTGACTATAGGCTTAAGCCCCTTTGGGCTAAGTCCTAAACCACTTCCCCACATATGCCCACGCCCTAGAACCAGGCGCTAGACCCATCATGCGCTTATCACATCGGAAACAATCAGAGCGCACAAGTATATTCGTTATGTTAAGACCTCTGATGCGATTGGCCCTTTTTATATAAACCCCCGACCCCATTGCCGCTTCATATAACCTCAGAGCCCGCAATTGTGCACTAAACTTTGTGAATAAACCATCCCCGATTTTATTTTTCCTTTGTAAAACATAAAAACCCCTTTTCCTATGTTTTTAACTAAACGTGTCGATGAAATTTTTTTTAATGAAAAGGACCGTCAATCTAAAAGGCCGATTGACGGTCAATAGGATCTCGCATTGGAGATTTTCAAATGGGTAGATTGAAAAGGCCACTCTGGAGTTTCGATGCCGATTGACCCTTTTTGCATATACGCCCCAGTTCTTTTATCTTTTCCATATAGACTAGCGGCCTCGCAGTCGGGTGCTAAATGCATAAATGAACCCGCCCTGAAGCCAAAAATCCTCTGTATTTAATAAATAAATCATTTTTCATATTATAAAGGGTCTTTCCCGTTCATTGGTTTAACCCTTTCTCCACCGTTCATCTTGGGCCAATCAAACGAACCGTGCCATCTCACATCGGGAGATTTCATTGGGTGCACTTGATATTTTATTCACAACTCCTGATTGGTAGCCTCCCGATGTAATATCAGCCATTGGATCTATTCGCCAAATCCAGATCCGACGGCCCTTATCGCTCCATCGCAAAGATTTTTCCCCCGCCACGACTTCCTCCTGATTCATTTCCCACCATCGATCTGATCAGCAGATCGAAGGTCCACATTCAATCGCATCAGCACTCCTCTGTCTTTGCCCCCGCCGATCGCAAAAGCTCCGATTACATCTGGGCCATCCACGTGTCAAGATCCGACGACCCAGATTGCCCCCCTCGACCTTTGTTAAAAACATGAAGCCCGCTTTATAAGGTTATTTGAGGAGATCTCAGCCATTGATCTCTGGAGATCAACATCCCATATTAACCTTTTCTCCGCCCATGTATTATTTCATTTAAACCCAGATTCGATCTCCACTATTGATCTGTTTCATCCAACGGCTCATAATAATCCCAACATGCCTGACTCCTGTGGGTCCTGCCTTCCTCTAGAGTTGATCTCAGCCGGCCATTCTTGATCGAACAGCCCAGATTAAAAACCACCCCACCTGTTATGACCCGCGCATCTTGCCGATATCGCGCTTACTCCCTGACCGTCTAATCTGAGACCCTTGATCTGACAGTTGACGCGCATTTTAATGTAAATTCATGCCCGAAGGTTAATTCTCCAAGAGCTACACGATATGAGCGGTTTTCAAATGCCACGTGTCAGGCAGGAACGCATATCGCGTTCGAAAAGTTAAAACCACCTATTCGCCCTTTTGCGGCGTGAAACCCGTGGTTTTCTCCTCTGAAACCATTTTCCCCCATTTCCACAGCATTTCATCGCATTTGCTCCCCGCCATTGATCTCTGCAAATCAACGGCTCAAATTCAATGTCGCATTTGAACTATCGCCCTCCACCTTTTCCAAAAGGCCTTCATCGATCAATCCTGACCGTTGATCTCCGTGGGCCAATTTGATCTAACGGCCCAAAATCATCCATGAAAACCCAATTTTCCTTGCCTTTTTCATTGCTGATTAAGGTTTTAACCCCATTTCTTCACATTTTCCACCATTACATAATATATGTGACCCCTTCACATTATTATTTCCCTGGCTGATCTTTGCCATCAATCAAAACAGATCTACGGCTCGGACTTAATCCTATGCCTCATTCTTCCAAACCGCCTCCTTCTGACCCTGCAAGAAAATCTCCACCGCTGGATGCTCTCATCCAACGACTGCGACCTAACTCGCAACCTCTAAAGTAGTTAAACCAAAAAATACGCAGGATTTATTAATATTTCTTTGTTTGTGCAGGTTTCAAAGGTTTTTAAAATGTTTTAAAAAGAAAATAAAATCCAAGGATAACAATCCTCCAGGCTTTGTTTATCAAAGATATTGTTCCACAGGGTTGCAACACCACGTTTTTCGGCGTCTCATGAACGTTGGCAGCTCTATAAAGCCCCTGTCGCACCTACACATCAACAAGACACAGTAAAATTTAAACAAGAAAAGATTATCACTGTTGAAGACCTAAACACAGCAGAACTGAAGATTGAATATTTTTTTCACAGTTTTGGTGGATTATGGCTAAAATCAAAAATCAAAAGCCTAATCCACTAAATTAAACACAGTTAAAGACAAATGAAAAATATTTATCAGACATAGGATGCCTCCACTGCCACATCAGAGGCTAATTGATTCCTCTCAGCTAGCTAATGCCACCTGTAGCATCAAAGCATTCAAACAGAGGCCAAGTAATGACCAGAACAAAGGATATTTTCCTCAATACAGTCGAACAGTTATTCCAAGCCAAACAGAGTTATTTCAAATATGACACAGAGCCTTAAAGTCAACAAAAGCTTCCAGCAAGCTTAATACTTAATGTAAAAACAATTAATACGGAGAAAATATATGTAATCTTCTCCATTGAGCCCCTCAAAGGTCGAGAAGCATTAACTGTATTAATTGAACTTAGAAGATATTTTCTATCATCTGACCTCCTCATTTCTCTATAAAATCTTCTTGAGGAGCTCATTGTAAATGTTGGTTGCAGAACTTAGAAATATGCTTGTGCTTGAAACTTCTATGTGTAAATAGTATTCAAAGGCTCTTGAAGCTCTGTTTTTGATCTAATAAGTTAGGCCGAGAAGTGTAGATGATTGCTGAACTGAAACATTGGACTCGACGAATGTAACTAGTTTGACTTCAATATACAAGTTGATTCTTGGGATCCTCGTCTATATCACTCGTGAAGTGCTTCTTTCTTTGTTATTGTTTTTCCTTTTATGTATGTCATATTTTCCATTATTCTCTGATAAATAACAGCACATATAGAGTTAGGATTTACTGTTTACAGTACCCTTCTCTGACTGATAAGCTTTATCTCAATGTTTTCATCCAATTTGTTTATTTAAGAAGGATTCAATACAGTTTAAGCAGTTAGGAATGTTGGCGTTCCCTCATCCTACTGTTTGCTTTAAACATTATTCTTGAATGTTATTTTCATTATTTTCTTATTAAAGTTAGACTAGAAAAGTGATGGTGTGCCCTGTTTTCTAGCTTCTTTCTCCAAAGGTAGATTCTGAAAGTTTCCCTAAGTGTATGCCGAAAGCATAATATGTTTAAAAGTACCTTATCTGATCTTAAGTTTCCCTTCGTTTCCTCTTATGTGTTTTCATCCCTTCTGAAAGTAATTATGCGGATTACTGGATTGTTTGTCTCTTGATTTATCTTTAATACGAGCTTTTCCAAAGAGGTTTATGGTGAGCCCTGCCCTTTGGTTGGTTTTAAACAGTTTCTTAAAAGGATTTTCTTGTTTGGACAGACTGTTAAATCCTACTTGAAATTAGTGTATGTTTCCACCCCTTCAACACTTTTATTGTTTCCATTCCATCATTTAATCTCAAATATCTTGTGATATAGATGACTTTCCCCTTGGACCACTCTTGAAATTGTTACGCAATTAAACCCTTTTATGACTCCATAGCCCAATGGACTAAAAACCAGCATTATATCTCTCTTTTTAGCCAAAGCTTGTTCTGATTTCTTGCAACTTCGCCGCTTTGAAACTTTTTCCATTTTAGGACTTTCCACTCAACTAATAATCATGCTCAACCATCCAAAACAAACAAAAACCCTCGGTCTTCATAACTAGCCTAATATCATACCCAAAAAACCTTTAAAGATAAATCAATATTTACACTTATTGGAGAGATCCCTCTCCAGATTCAGGAGGGCTAGATCCTAGAATCCCAAAGTGGTTCAAGTGTTCTCTCCGTAGTTCTGGTCTCACTAATCTGCTGGAATTGCTGGGAGCTAACAACACCTCCAAAGGGTTAATAACTTTTTGCAAGGAAGAAGGAATCAAGAGGGAGCTCATTATTCCCTATAATCCTAAACAGAATCGTGTGGAGGAAAGGAATAACTGTATTATTGAAGAATGTGTCAAGGCTATGCTACATGATCGAGATCTCCCTCAATTCCTATTGGGATAGGCATTCATGATAGTTATCTACTTACAGAATCGAAGTCCTCATAGGATTCTTAACAACATGACTCTGGGCATTTACAGGAGAGAATCCAAGTTTGGATCATGTTTGGATATTTGGTTGTCATGTGTATATTCATATAACCAAGGACAAGAGGAATAATTTGGATCCTACCAGTATAAATAGAATAGTTTTGGGATATATTTCTTCATAAAAAACACATAGAATATATATCAAGAAGGATCATTGAATTGAGGTGAGAAAGGATGTTATGGTTGACTCTGATGATGAAAATATACTTTTCTTTGAGGATATATCTAGGGATAATGATGGTCAAGAACCAATAATTTATCGTTTTTATATAGGGCCTCTTTATTTAGTTAGTATGTATACAACAAGTAATTGTTCCAGAAAATCGGAAGAGGCCTCTTTTATTAAAAACTACTCTTCAAGAGGCAAAAGAACATACAACATCAAGGACATACAGGGAAGGTAAGATACCAAAGAGGTATTATGGATATGTTGCATATATGACAAGGATTATTGAAACATAACCTTCATCCTATGAGGATGAAGCTAAGCATCAAAGTGGAGAAGTGTTATTCAAAAAGAATACCAGTCCATAATGAAGAATGTTTTTTGGGAAATTGTCCCTAGGCCATGTGAAAAATCTATTATCACTTCAAAATCGATTTACAAGATAAAGCACATAGCATATGGGAGCATAGAAAAGTACAAATCAAGGTTTGTAGCAATATGGTTCTCACAGAAGGAAGGAATTGATTATGAGGAAATATTTACTCCCACATATAAATATACAACAATAAGATCACTTGTTTCATTGGTTGCTACTATGGGATGGAAAATTCATCAAATGGATGTCAAGACATATTTCCTAAATGGGACCATTGATGAGGAGGTTTACGTTGAGTATCCTCAAGGATTTGAATTAAGAGCGAGACTCATGTCTGCAGATTGAAGAAGGCTCTATATGGCTTAAAGAAAAAAACTAGGGCCTGGTATGCAAGGATGGATGCATATCTATTAAGACTTGATTTTACCAAGAGTAATGCAAATTCTAACCTATATATCGTGATGGTACATTATGAACTAGTTATCATACTCATGTATGTAGATGATATACTAGTTATAGGTGTACAACATCAGATTCAAGAATGCAAGAAGCAGTTAGCAGTAAAATTCGATACGAAGTATATTGGGATAATTCATTATTATTTGGGACTAAAGGTATGGAAAAAGCCAAGAGAGATATATCTTGTTCAAGGAAAATATGTGATCAATATGCTTCAAAAGTATGGCATGATGGATTGCAAGCCTATGATGACTGCTATGATTACCAACTTAAGTAAATTAAGGAGTTCATAATCTAGTCAGGTGGATCCTACATGTTACAGATAATTGATTTGGTCCTTGATGTATCTAGTGAATACTAGATTGGACATTTGTTTTACAGTAAATTCCCTAAGTCAATTTTTGATGGAGACAAAAATTTATCATTGGATTTCAACCAAGCATATTCTAAGTAATTACATGGGACTATATATCATTGCCTTTAGTACACTGGTAATGAAATCCAACTTGTGGGATATACAGATTCAGATTGGGGTGGTAGTGAGACAAACAGAAAAATCACAATAGATGGATGCTTCCGCCTAGAATATTTCATGGTCTCATGGATGAGAAGAAAAAAAGATATGGTTGCTTTGAGTAGTGCTAAAGTTGAATATGTTGTTGCAAGAAAGGTCTATCGAGAAGTATTTTGGCTCATAAAGTTACTATCAAACTTATTTGAAGAATTTCTTAGCCCTACAAGGATACATTTTGATAATAAGAGTTGCATAATATTGACAGAATACCTGGGGTTTCATGCGCTACAAGGAAAATACCCTCTAGCGGAGCTTATAACGGAGGTTTTTAGTGTTATAAAATTGGCTAAATTTGTCAAAAAAAAAATTGCTACAGCATCCATTTTTGGTAACGGAGGTTTTGGCAGAGCTTCTAATGGAACTTCAACAAAACTAAAAAACATTGGGTGGCCAAAGGTTATTACGGATTTTTTTCTCATCGATGCACTAATCAGGTGTCAATGCACCGGTGCGTTGTACCGTGAACGCACCGGTACTGTAAACCTACCAAGCACCGAGACAAAAAAACAAATTTCTCACGCCCCAAGGCATTTAGTAACATCCCAGTGCGTGTTAGCCAAACAGTGGCACCAGGGCAGTCGAAGGTGCATGCACTGGGCCCTTAAGGTGTGAAACCAAACTAGGTGCCCTGTAGGCAATACAACACACCAGGCTGTCAAGTTATAAAAATGCATCGGCATGTTAAATTAAAAATGCACCTGTGCATGCAACACCTATCAAACCACCTGGGTGGTAGTCATCAATAAAGTGCACCGGGCGTTCTAATTGGTATTGGTATTTGTGCGGTGCCCATAGGTCGTAGAAACGCACCAGTGCATAGTATCATACAAACGTACTGATGTGCAGTATCACACAAATGGACCAAACGTTGTAATTGGTATTGGTATTTTTCTGGTGCCCATAGGTTGTAGAAACACATTAGTGTGTAGTATCATACAAACGCACCGGTGTGCAATATCACACAAACTCACCGAGCATTATAATTGGTATTGGTATTTGTGTGATGCCCATAGATCGTAGAAACATGTTGGTGCGCATTAGCATACAAATGTATCGGTGCACAGTAACTAACACGCATCGGTGTTCATTTTGTATTTTTTAGAAACATCGACTTGTGACAGTGAAATTATTGTGATTTTTTAAAATTCATTATTCATCGAAAGTCAACACATATCTTATAATAATATTCATATCAATTAAATTTTTATTAGTGCATTTTAATGTGATGTTTGGATTAATTTTTTATATCATATCATCAGATTTCACATCTCTTCATTATAATATTTAATCATCCATATATTTAATCAGTGGTGTAACATTTCACAGCAATAATGGAGAACGCAATAGAATAAATTAAAACGTAATTTATTATATATATGTGTGTGTGTGTGTGTGTGTGTCTGTGTGTGTGTGTGTGAATTAGACACTCTTTGTCATACAAAATGGGACAATTATTGGTATCCCTCTATATTTCAATTGGGACACTATGTCCATTATATTAAACAAAATGTTTGATTTCACAGACAAATATTCAAAAAATACAACATCTTGCTTTGATATCCAAACATATTGATCATCATTCTTCACTTGAACTATTGTCACTACTCGAGCTACTTCCATGACTTGGGTTATTTTGAGGAATGTTTTTTTCATGGTGTTGATTGTTTTATTCTTCTTCAACTTCCATCTACAAACATAAAAATAAATTGTAATGAATGCATATACATTGGTGATAATAATGAAAATTGCAATATTAAATAATATACATCAATGTAAATCGAAAATAAATGATGTACCATAGCAAGAATTGACTCATGAAATATAAACATTCTTTCAAAACCAAATTTCTTGCCATCTTTCAACATTTCATTTGTTGGCACAGTTCCATACTTTGTTTCCTACAAGTTTTATACCCCATAACAAATCATATATTTAATATAATTTTTTTTTTCTATTAATCATAGATGGAGTGATCTGAATGGAAAATGGCATCAACCCATGGTATTCATCTACCCATGTTATCCATCCACCCATGGAATTTACCCATGATATTGTAAATGGCATCAACCCATGGTATTCATCCACCCATGATATTTATTCGCCCATGGTATTGTAAGTGACCCATGGTATGTATCCACCCATGGTATTCATCTACACATGGGATTTTCCCATGGTATTGTAAGTGGTATCTACCCATGGTATTGGCTTATGGTATCTACACATGGTATTGTAACTCAAAAAAGGCTATAAATAACAAGCCTCGGTTTGTAAAAGGATAGATTGTCCGCTACAATGTAGCTTCTACAGTTGTTCTCTGTTTTAATAAAACAAGCTTCTTTATGGTTTTATTTTCTTTGTGTTCTCTCTTTTTTCTAGCATTCTAATTTTGCAGATATTTTCAGATTTATTTAAACTTTTTAGATCTTGGGGGCCTCCCCCCCAAGATCTGGATCAGTGGTATCAGATTCGCCTCCATGGGAATGAGGGTTTGAAACATATTTCAGTTTCAATGTTTTGCAGCAATCTTCAGCAAAATCCATGAACTTTTTTGGGCAACGATTTTTCAGATCAGAACTGAAACTTTTTGGTGAAAATTTTACAAAAACAAAGACCAGATCTGGATTCCTTGCAAAATAATACTCAAATTCAAAAAAAAAAATCGGCCAAATTGGAGTTCGGATGAGGGAGATATCGCTGATTCAAAATCAGCAATGTTGAAGCAATTTTTCTGACGACAATTCATGGACGGCGGCTCTCCTGTCATTTTTTGCAATTTTAAGTGAAAAATTTTAGAAGAATGGATATAGATCTGAGCTTCTCTTTAAAAATCACCCAATTTCAAAAAACAAATCGATCGAATCGGAGTCCGGATGTGGGAGTTATTGTTGATTTAAAATCAGCCATTTTTTCAGAAATTTTGTGACGGCGAGACAATTCCAGCTCGAATCTGTGATTCTACAGTCTCCAGATAGAGGTTTCAAACATATGGGAAGATGCAGAATGATCATTCAATTTCCAAAAATAGGTCATAATAAATATTCTGAGTTATATTGACCGATTTATGCTCATTTTAAATTTGGAGCATCATTCGGAGCGGGTTCCCTTTGGAGACGTGCCCTCCCACCCCGCTTTAGTAGGCACCTGCTTCACATTCATCAGTTTCAACATAGCAGCATTTGGCTTGGGTTATTTGGAGACGTGCCCTCCCACCCCAAGCTATGTAGGCACCTACTACTTCATCAACAATCAGCATCACGGTTATGGGTCAACCGCACAAAATCATTTTCATCGAAGTCCATTTGCTAGGCCGCACACTGTTAGTCACACAGTTGGTCACAAGCATTACAGAGTATCTCTATCCTCAGATCTTCATTTGTCATGGTTTTGGTTCATCCACAAACCCACACTTCATCGAAATCCATTTGCTAGGTTGCACACTGTCAATATCACAGTTGGTCACAAGCATTACAGGGTATCTCTATCCTCGGATCTTCGTTCATCACGATTATGGGCTAACTACACAAAACCCTTCTCTTCAGTGGCTCTTCATATTCAACAAAGGCTTCTTAGGAGGGAACTTCACGCAATGGGGACCATTTCTTCTTAAGGAGGGAGGAATGATCTGAATGGAAAATGGCATCAACCCATGGTATTCATCTACCCATGTTATCCATCCACCCATGGAATTTACCCATGATATTTTAAATGGCATCAACCCATGGTATTCATCCACCCATGATATTTATTCGCCCATGGTATTGTAAGTGACCCATGGTATGTATCCAACCATGGTATTCATCCACACATGGGATTTGCCCATGGTATTGTAAGTGGTATCTACCCATGGTATTGGCCTATGGTATCTACACATGGTATTGTAACTCAAAAAAGGCTATAAATAACAAGCCTTAGTTTGTAAAAGGATAGATTTTCTGCTATAATGTAGCTTCTACAGTTGTTCTCTGTTTTAATAAAACAAGTTTCTTTCTGGTTTTATTTTCTTTGTGTTTTCTCTTTTTTCTGGCATTCTAATTTTGCAGATCTTGTCAAATTTATTTCAAATTTTTAGATCTTGGGGGCCTCCCCCCCAAGATCCAGATCATGGAGCTAAGTAAAATAAGATCTATAGATTCTTAAAAAATTCCACAATTAATTTATGATATGCCAACATATATTGGCAATCCATATTTAACACAATTTCAAACAATTCATCTGACAGTTCTTCTTTGTATGTTAGCACCTATTGGAAGATATTCAATGATGATTTTTGTAAAACAACTTAAAATATACAAAAATGAAATCTTGTTAAGCTGTTATAAGGAAGTAAAAATTACTCACAAACTTAGATATCAACCCTTTTCTTCCTTATCATCCTATTTATGTGTTGAATGGGTTCCATTTTCTTTTCTTTTCTGCAAGAAAATACTTGAAAATTAATATTTAATGCTAAATTGTTTATTTATTGTACCTAATCGAAAAATTCAATTATTACATATTATATTTGAAGCACGTTGTTGTTGAAATGGCTCCTCGTGTGATGCAATTATGTCCATTTCTTTAACCATCTCCTTGTACAACTTTTTGGACATTCCTACTGGCATATTTTTTATATCAACTCGTTCATCATTTGAGATTTTCATAATCTTCCTGAAAATGTAACATGAAAATAAACTATTTAATTTTTATATTGATATATGAAAATTAAATATAATAAAAGTGATATTTATAAATAATTTCTTTCTAGTAATATATACATATAATTCTAGAAAAAACATTTAAATGATATTACTTTTTAATTCCTTCTTCTTCTTTTTGTAGGTCTTTTCTATTAAATTTTGACATGTCTCATTGACCAATTCTCTAGAAACACATCCTGTAGTTTAGATAAAATTTGGTTATTGGAATCATTGGATTGATTTTTGTATTATAAGTGGAAATAACATTTATACATTCATTCCACTAGATCCCTCAAAGTTTTGTAAAAAAAAATTCCCCTTTGGTTAACCTCCAGCACCACTTCAGATGAGCTAAGGAGCAATTCATTTTCATTTGCATGTTCTATTTTTTTCTTTTCTTAGAAAAACATTCATTTTCTGAGTTGTTGGCCCTTGTAGAACATTAAACATATGTGAATTAATAGACTGTTTGAAACATGTTATCTAATATTTTTAAGTATATTATTAATGAAAATTAAAAAAAGAAACTCATATTGGATCGATAGTATTTTTTCGTTCACCTAATTCATCCTTCTGCAATTTTTCCATCAAGCTTTTACGCTCTTCTGGTCTTAGATTAAAAATAATCTTATCGAGCTTCATAATTTTGTGGCTCTGCATGATACACAATAAAAAATACATATTAGTTAACTTACATATATTTCAAAAATAATAATTTTTGTAAAGAATTTACAAAGAACTTGCCTTTTTTACTTTTCTTGATGTGCTATCAATATTTTTTTTACTTGATCTCTTGTCAGCCATTTCTTTATTAATATGAAATCTGTACCATACCATTCATTCATATATTTTATAAATAAATCACAAACTTTGGAGATAAAAATAAAATAAAATCAAGAAAACGGTGCACTTTTCAAGAAGTAGGCACTGACGTCGATGTGGTGTGTTTTTATAAACGCACCACCAAAACAGTAGAAACACCATACAACACTCTTTGTAAGTAAGGAGACTCTGTGCATTATATGTTAACCAGTGGACCGATTAACACAGGCAAATTAATAAAAATCCTCTAGTGTTATTTTTTGTAGCATAAGATGTCGTGGAGGAGGCGGTGCGACATGTTCTTATAAATGCACTAAGAAAACAGGAGAACATCATACGGTGCTCTATGTCAAAAAGGAGACACGGTGCCACATACATAAAATAAAAAATTATTTTTTATCAAATAGTACATGCGTGGTGCTTCATAATGAAATAGCACACCAGTGCAGTATGTTACACAGGGTGCATGGATTAAAAAAAAATATTTGTTTTTATCAAACAGTACGTGTGCGGTACGTTGTAATAAAACAGTGCACCAGTGCACTATTTACAAAGGATGCACCGATTAAAAAAAAAATCTATTTTTTTAAATTCACGCAAGGGATCTGATTCTACAAGTAGTCCCGCGGGTTAGATGTCATAGGCCTATATATATATATACAATAAAAACCCTATAAATCTAAAATGAAAATCCATAATTCTGAAGTCACGGAAACAGGAAGAAGCAAGGGAAGAAACAAAAAGAATCAAGGGTTTAGCGTAAGAATGGATTTTTTTGTTTATTTTTCTAAAAATGAACAGTAAAATTTAAAATTTTACTTATAATGTATCAAATAAAACAAAAAATGTAAAAATAAATTAATTATTACAGAAAAATTTAATCACCATGGTTTGAAATTCTATACTACAGGGTTTGAATCACCAGATGTTTGAAATTATAATTCTCTAAATAGTTATGTTCGAAAGTATTTCGATGCTCCACAGTGCTCTCGTGATCTCTTGCCCTAGGTATGTCTCTCGTGCAAATATCTCCCTGAAATTTTTTGCAAAAATAATGAAATAATGAATTTTTTTACTATTTAAAGAATTTTTTTATGAAATTATATTTTCGAAAATAATTTTCCGCCCATTTTTCAATTTATCGTTTTTTTTTCACTTTAAAAAAATAAAGTTGCATTTTTTTTTTATTTGCGTCTATTCAATGTGTTTGTTATCTAACCGCACTAGTGCGTCAATTAATAACACAGCACCGGTGTGCAGTAACTAAAACGCACCGGTGTAGTTAACTGTACATTAGCACCGATAACAATAAGTCCATTTTTAAGGCACCAAAATTACTTTTAGGTATGTACACCAAAATTTATTGTTGATTTTGCTCAAATTCAGGGAGAAAATATCATAATTATATTGAATGGACAATTCTTCAAAATCTTGCTTGTTCCCTAATATTTCTTAAATTCCATCGCAGATTTCTCCCTATCGATCTCGAGACGTAATAATTAATTCATATTTTATTGATATTTTCATTATCTAATTGAATTTATTTTTTTCATCCATGAATAAAATTAATGTATACAAATTTGAAAGCTCATGGAAATTAAGAATTGAGTTCAAATGCACAAAATATTCAAACAGCTGCAAAACATTGGAAGCTCTTATCAGGAGCATCATACCGCAAAGCGCATTTGGTAGATGAAAATGGACAACTACTTCACCCTGCCAATTGTAATATTTCATATTCTAGCCATAATCCCGGGACAATAATGGTAATAATAATTGTTTGGTATATTAATGTAATTATTTCAATGTCTTACCAATTAATCATGCCTTGTCAACGTGCTTACTAATTGATATCATATATTTTGTACTAATCATGTTCAAATATATTTTTTGAAATTATTAGGATTCTAGTGATAATGAGCGACCTACTTGCCATCTTCAGTTGCACCCCGCAACAATTTCAAATCGAGAGAAGGCTAAATTAAGTGAAAAAATCGGTGATGAACGATACCAAAAATGGTTGAATCAACCACCTATTCAATTCCCACTACATCCAGATTCACCAATTAGGAATTACTACAATAATAGTAGTTATTCTCAAGCTGGCAATGGAGGCAATAAAATAGAGGTAGGTATGAGTGATTACTTAATGGATATGAATCCCATGGAGACAATGTTGTTAGATGCATTTCAGAACGATGATCAGCTAGGGGATGATGCTCAAATCATTGATACCTTTTTTGAAAGCCTTAAATTTGCTTCCACCACCCCTCTCTTTGGACCTAGCGGTTAGTGAAATTATACCCAGCTGGGGACAATGATGTTACTGTACAACTTGAAAGCAAATCTTGGCTCATCGAATTCATGTTTCTCGGAAATTTTGAGGTAATTGACCATCAAGTCTTACCTTATATTTTGAGAAATATAATCACACAATGAACATTACAAATGTTCAATTTTATGAACGTTAAAAATTATATTGGCGTTAGCGTACATTTCATATTTTCCATGGTCACATACCACAAGTTATTCAAATATAAAGTGTTGATATTCAACAAGATGATGAGCTTAGTGAAAAGAGTCGCCTTCACTAAGTGGGCTCACAGGCTATTTTTGGCGCAAGTATATTTTTAGACATGATGATCATATTTCAGAAGTTGCAGGATTCTATTTGTGGATGGTTGATCAAGTTGGAAAATTAGATGAAATTCTATTTTTA
The DNA here is from genome assembly GCA_034641835.2 of Pinus albicaulis. Taxonomy (NCBI): domain Eukaryota; kingdom Viridiplantae; phylum Streptophyta; class Pinopsida; order Pinales; family Pinaceae; genus Pinus; species Pinus albicaulis. The sequence goes on along the minus strand of CM076578.1, from coordinate 1,826,066,945 downwards.
GAATATTGGGCGAAGTCTATTTATAGATCGTCAATCTAAAAATAGATGCATGTCGATTATTATTAGCTCTTAATAATAATCAAACTCTAAAAAGCAACATAATCTCTTGGAGCACTTCAGTTCAGTGCATAGATGTGGCACAGCAGCTGACAGAAGGAATTATGCTATTCCTAAGGGTTTACTAGAGCTATTGCATGGAGGACTCAGTTAGAACTCAAGTGGCAGAGTTATGACACAGTTGGAAGAAGTAGTTATGGAGTTGTATTTAGTTTAACTCAGTTAGACTAAGTTGAGCTAGTTGTATCTAGTCTAACTGATTGATACACTAGTGATAGTGGAGTGAATTAATTAGTTAATTAATTAAAAAATAATAACTCATTAATCAACTGAACAATACAGCAGTTAACTATAGTGCATGGCAGTTTCAGTGGAGACCAGCGAAGAGATAGGTGAAAGGGAAAGATAGACTATCTGTTGTGACTATAGTGATGCATTGATTGCATCCAACATATATTGGAGATACCAATGAGGATTGTGAAGTGCAATCAAGGGTAATTCGAATTCATTCAGAGCTATTCTTCAGCAGAAATTATGCAGTGGAGGCAGGCTAGCAGGTGGCAAAGATCGGTGCATGGATTTGCAAGATTAGGCCTGATTAGTGTATGACGATTGTACTGTACTAAGAGCTTGTGATAAACTTTGTATGTTTGTATGAGATTTTCATATGGTATCCATGTTACATAATATATATTTGGGGTTTTCAGCTTCAGGCTTTCCCGGTTAAAAACTGTGTTATGTGTGATTGATATTTTTTGTTTATGCTTCACATGTGTGTGCAATTAATTTTTCCACAAAATATTAACAAGTGGAATAGATTCATTATCTTGCATAAAGTTAAATAGTGTGAGATCAAGTGGATCTTAGACATATGCATGCTTAGTGCATATAATTTCTATATGGTATCAGAGGATTTTTTATTAAAGATTGCAATTGTGAAGTGAGTTTGTGTTGGTGGACAATTCGAATTTGGTATAGAAGATTCTTGGTGCAGAAATCGAGTATAAATTAAAATGTCTTTCAACGGGTTGATATTGGAGTATGCCATTGATGGGAGCTCGAATTACATATCATGGAAGGATAGGATGGAGACAGTGTTGGAGGATAATGGGCTGAAGGAGTTCATCGATAGCGATGTTCCTAATCCAGGATCTAGCGATGTTACATTACTTGATGCATGGAAAAAGAAGATTGCAAAGATGAGGAGGATTCTGTTGGAAGGTGTGAAGGACCACATTGTGTCCAGCCTTCATAGGAAATCCATTCCATTCTTAATGTGGAAGGCTTTGACAGATTTTTTCCAAAGAAGAAGTGACCAGAGGAAGTTGGCGCTTAAAGACAAGCTCAAAAAAATAAAAATGGAGAAAGGCGACAATATTCCAAAATACCTCATGAGGTTTTTCCACTGCAAGGATGAGCTAGGAAGTGTGGGGGTTACTGCTGATGAAGAAGACTTGGTGATTTTGTCTCTCCGTGGGCTTCTGAAGAGTTGGCATAGCTACGAAGACTCTGTCAATGGACGGGAGAAACTTCCAGGATGGGAGGGACTTTGGTCGGATCTTGTGCAGGAGGAGATAAAGTGGGGTACCAGGGATGGATCTTCATCGAAGAATGAAGATGAATAGAATTGCGCTTTGGCTACCAAAGCAAGGAAAGGGAAGGGGAAGAAAAATCCTTATAAATTTGGTGCGAAAGGCAAGAAACAGTATTTGTCCAAAGTGAAGTGTTTTCACTGTCACGAGCATGGACATTTCGCCACTAACTATCCACAGAAGAAGAAGAATAAGCAGGCTACTATATTTGCAGTTGGAGAGGCCTTAGCCTCGCAATTTGAGATAGATTTTTCCTTGATCGCATGCTTGGTTTCAAGCTGCATGGGATCGGTGTGGTATCTTGACAGTGGTGCGTCTTTCCATATGACAGGAGACAAAGAGTTGTTTAGTGACTTGGACGAGAAGGACCTCCAGATGCATATAGAGATGGGCGATGATGGTCGGTACAGTGCGACTAGCATTGGGACCATTACCTTTGAGATGGAGTCCGTTAATCCATTCTTGTTGAAGAATTTCATGCATGTTCCAGGTCTGAAGAAGAACTTGGTCTCAGTCGCAACGCTGGAAGACAGAGGTTATGATGTTGTCTTCAATGAGGGAAAAGCCTTCCTTTGACATAAAACAACGGGTCAAACCAAGAAGATAGGGGTTCGAATTAAGAACCTCTACAAGCTATAGGTAGATGGTTGCACTGCAATGGTGGGCAAAGCAGAAGAAGTGGTGAGCCAGGATGAGGGCGAATTATGGCACAGGAGATTCGGCCATCTTCACCATGGTGCTTTGAAAATTTTGCAGCAAATTTCTACTGGACGTCCCAAGGGTACTCTTGTGTAGTCATATCAGTGCAAAGGATGTACAATGGGTAATTTTTTGAAGACCACTTTTCAAGAAAAGGAGAATTGTGCTTCGGTGATCCTAGAGATAATTCACATAGACGTGTGTGGACCATTCTCGGTTGCTTCAACAACGAAACACAAGTATTATGTGATATTTGTTGATGAATTTTCTCGTAGATGCTGGATCTTCTTCTTGCAGAAGAAGAGTGAAACGTTCTCAAAGTTCTGTGAGTTCAAGGCATTGGTGGAGAAGGAGTCAGGGAAGCATGTGAAATCTCTAAGGAGCGATAATGGTGGTGAATACATCTGTAGGAAATTCAAAGACTTCTGTAGAAAAGAAGGAATTCGAAGAGAACTCATAGCGCCTCACAACCCACATCAGAATGGGGTTGCAAAGAGAAATAACAGAACGATCGTGGGTGCTACATGAGAGATTCTGCATGATCAGGGCCTACCGATGCAATTGTGGGCAGAAGCATGCAACACTGCGGTTTATGTGCAAAACCGTTGTCCCCATAGATTACTTCGCATGAGTACACCTGAGGAAGCTTTTACTGGTAAGAAGCATGATATTTCTCATTTGAAGATTTTTGGCTCACTTGTTTACATTCATGTGACGAAGGACACCAGGAAGAAGTTGGAACCGACTGCAGAAGTTGGGATATTTTTGGGGTACACAGAAATACCCCATAAATATCGTGTGTGTTTTCCAAACATTCGGATGACTGTTATGTGATGGGATATAAAATTCAATGAGGTGAAAGCCATGAAGTTGTCGCTTGAGATGGAGCTACACTTGCATGAAGAGGAGGAACTTCTTGTTCCCAAAGATGAGCCTCTAGATGTGGATCAGCCACAGGAGGAGATTCATGGAGTGGAGGAGTCCACTCATGTAGAACCAAAAATCAAACAAGGCAGAAAGTGTACCACAGAAGCTGAGAGACTAAAGGTGGATGCGGCACAGAATGTAGGAGTCCACATGGGTAGATACCATGGTGGAGGAGTATGACTCCATTGTCAGAAACAGTGCTTGGGATATTGTTCCAAGGACGGTGGGAAAATCAGTTGTAGGATCAAGATGGATCTACAAGGTAAAGCAAGTTGTTGATGGGAGTGTCGAGAAGTATAAGGCAAGATTTGTTGCCTGGGGCTTCTCACAGATTGAGGGGATTTACTATGAAGAAACCTTTGCACCTGTTGCATAGTATTATTCTATACGGACCATCCTTTCTCTCTCAGCGCAGATGGGTTGGCACATTCATCAGATGGATGTGAAGACTACGTTCCTTAATGGGATCATTGAGGAAGAGGTGTACATTGAGCAGCTTGAAGGATTTGAGATCTTCAACAGTGAGTCGCATGTGTGTAGGCTCAAAAGAGCGTTGTATGGGCTGAAACAAGCACCCCGTGCTTGGTACACTTGGATTGACAGCTATTTCACTGGACTTGGCTTCACTAAGAGTGAGGCGGATGAAAACCTATACCAGATTGTGGTTGAGGGTAAGCTTTTGATCATTGTACTTGCAAAGGAGTTTGAGATGAAGGATTTAGGCCTCCTTCATTATTTCCTTGGATTAGAAATATGGCAGCGGGAAGGTGAACTGTTTGTGTCTCAAGGCAAGTATGCTCGGGAGATAATGGAGAAGTTTCACATGCAAGGCTGCAAGCCTATCGACACTCCTCTTCCAGGAAATTGGAAGAAAGAGGATGCTACATCGGTAGAGGTAGTGGATGCCACTGTTTATCGACAGTTGGTTGGTTCGCTCATGTATTTAGTCAATACAAGGCCGGACATATGCTATGCGGTGAGCCAGATTTCACAAGCGATGGTTAAGCCTACCAAGCTCTTTTGGAAGGTAGGCAAGCATGTCCTGAGATATATCAGGGGCACATCTGAGTATGGTTTATGGTACTGATAGACGGATGAGGTGAAGTTGCATGGCTTCACGGATGAAAATTGGGCAGGAAGCCCTACAGACAGAAAGAGCACATCAGGGGGGATTTTCAGTATCGAATCTACGGCAGTTTCTTGGTACAGCAGGAAACAAAGATCCGTGGCACTCATTTCAGCGGAAGCAGAATACATGGCAGCAATTTTAGCTGCATGTGAGGCTATCTGGATGAGGAAGATTCTGGTTGGTTTGTTCGGTTCACATTTAGATCCCATGGTGATACATTGTGATAATCAGAGTTGCATTAAACTCTTGGTTAATCCTGTGTTTCATGATAGATCTAAACATATTGATATTCGGTATCATCATATCAGAGATTGTGTGCAGCGGCAGATCATGTTGCTTCAGTACATTCCTAGGAAGGATCAAGATGTAGATATTTTGATGAAGGCGCTAACCAAGAGAAAATTTGAATACCATAGAGGTAGGATCGGGGTGAAGGATAATCCCTAACTTGTTGAGAGGGAGTGTTGAGATTCAACAAGATGATGAGCTTAGTGAAAAGAGTTGCCTTCACTAAGTGGGCCCGCAGTCTATTTTTGGCGCAAGTCTATTTTTAGACATGATGATCATATTTCAGAAGTTGCAGGATGCTATTTGTGGATGGTTTATCAAGTTGGAAAAATAGATGAAATTATATTTTTATAATATTGGGCGAAGTCTATTTATAGATCGTCAATCTAAAAATAGATGCATGTCGATTATTATTAGCTCTTAATAATAATCAGACTCTAAACAGCAACATATTCTCTTAGAGCACTTAAGTTCAGTGCATAGATGTGGCACAACAGCTGACAAAAGGAATTACGCTATTCCTAAGGGTTTAATAGAGTTATTGCATGGAGGACTCAGTTAGAACTCAAGTGGCAGAGTTATGACACAGTTGGAAGAAGTAGTTATGGAGTTGTATTTAGTTTAACTCAGTTAGACTCAGTTGAGCTAGTTTTATCTCATCTAAATGATTGATACACTAGTGAGAGTGGAGTGAATTAATTAGTTAATTAATTCACAAATAATAACTCATTAATCAACTGAAAAATACAGCAGTTAACTACAGTGCATGGCAGTTTTAGTGGAGACCAGTGGAGAGATAGGTGAAAGGGAAAGATAGACTATCTGTTGTGACTATAGTGATGCATTTATTGCATCCAACACATATTTGAGATGCCAATTAGGATTGCGTAGTGCAAGCAAGGGTAATTTGAATTCATTCAGAGCTATTGTTCAGCATAGATTACGCAATGGAGGCAGGCTAGCAGGTGGCAAAGATCAGTGCATGGATTTTCAAGATTAGGCCAGATTAGTGTATGATGATTGTACTATACTAAGAGCTTGTGATAAGCTTTGTATGTTTTTATGAGATTTTCATATGATCTCCATGTTACATAATATATAGTTGGGGTTTTCAACTTCAAGCTTTCCCGATTAAAAACTGTGTTATGTGTGATTGATCATTTTTGTTTATGCTTCACATGTGTGTGCAATTAATTATTCTGCAAAAGATTAACAAGTGGAATAGATTTAGTATCTTGCATAAAGTTAAATAGTGTGAGATCAGGTGGATCTTGGACATATGCATGCTTAGTGCATATAATTTCTACATAAAATTCTTCCGAGTGATAATGTCTTTCCCAGTAGCTGCGAAGAGGCAAAGAAATTGTTGAAAATGTTGGGTGTTGAGTACATATCATATCATGCATATTCAAATGATTGTATTCTATATAAAGGAGAATATGCAGACAAAGAGATATGTTTTAAATGTGGGCATGACAGGTATGACAAATAAAAATGTAATGTTCCTACTTAGCCTTAGCTAAGAGGAGACATTAAATTTTGATTTATTTTATGTTTTATGAATAAATGAATAAAGGAGGACATGTAAAACTCCTAATAAATCAATGCCCATGTGAAAAAAGACAAATATGGGCTATGTAAATAATCACTTGCAGGTGTGAAAGAGGGTTGAGCCAAAGATTAGGTCCACCTTGACCAAATCAACTGTGTTGTCTAAGTTCAATGCATCTCCAAGAGGGACTGCGCAATTCTAGAAGGGAGCCTCTAATGTGAAGAGGGGTGACTCATCAAAGTGGTTTAGGGTTTGCAAAGAATTTCTCATGTTATAAAAGAAGGAGGAGAGAAACATGAAGGATTGTTGATGAATTATATTTCTGAAGCATTTGTCTGCTTAGACAAATACCATTCTCTAATGTTTAGTGGAGGATTGTGATTGGAATTCATGTTTAGGAGTTTTATCTCTTACCTTGAGGTTCATTGGAGGAGTTATTTGCTGAATTTGGCCACTATCTAGTTTGATACCAAGCTCTATCTTTCATGAGTAGCGCTGGCCCATTGAGGGTTTTGCAGCTGCTATATTTTGTTGCAAGTGGCATTTTGAATCTGCTTAGATCTAGTTGTTTTTTAGAGGCTTTCTCTATTGGAGAGTGTTATTCAACCTCCAAGGAGTTAGCTGATATATATTTCATATCAGATCTGCAATTTTCATTCCATGTATTTAGTCTCCTTTACCCTCTGTGCAGTTTCTGCTTCATACTGTGTTATTTTGTGAGAGGGCTTTGTTATTTCAGTTTGTTATCAGTTTGGAGGAAGATCTCTTGGTGTTAGGCTTACCTTCCCTTGGTGATCCTTGGATTGGGTTGCTGATCCATGTCTCTAAAGATCTGATCTATTTCAGTAATAAAAGTTATCTTCAGAAATTTCTGGGTTTTCTACAGCACAGTATATTGTAATTCATATCTACCGCTTAATATGCAATATTTTGATGTAATTCCAATTGGATCTTGTTCTTAAAGTCTTGTATCTTCCATATCTATATTAGATATGATGTTTCATCCATATATCGTTCATAGATCTGAAATTTTATGTACAGCAGCTGAACCATTTGAAAAATAACGTTGTCTATGTATTTCTGTAGTTTACTTCTAGTTGCAGCGTTCATTTCTGAAGGGATCTTGCCCTAGTTCTTTTTGTAAACAGTTGTAAAGGCAATAAAATCATTTGTAAATATGATTCACTGATATAATAATGAAGTATTAGATATTTGGATTACTGACCTCCTCTGAGTTTCAGTCAAATCTGCGCAATTCTAGTAGTTGGGGTTTCATGTTGCAGCAGCTTCTCACTTTGGTTGATTTCTAGCTAGTCTTGTTTCCAGGAGATCTGTTTAATGTGCTTAAACTTATTTTTTTCTGGTGAAATTGCATATAATGTCACATAAAATTTTAATGAGGGGATCCCAGCCCTGATCAGCATTTTCTTTGCTCATATTTTCTTATACAGCGTTTTCATTAAAGGCCTTGTTGAGATTCCTGAATTGGGATTATTCCAAGTCTATAGGCAGAGTATACAGTTGGCCAAGTATCCTCTGGTTCTCACCCTCTTTTTAGAGGTGACATAACCAGTAAAATCCTCTATAGTCCATATCTAATATAGAATATTGAGAATCCCCAAAAAGGGAAATTACAGTGGTATCGGAGCTCCACTTTTGGCACAGCCTGTGCTAGCATTGGAGCCACAGTCATGCTGCATTCCGAAGATGAAGATCCTCTTTCTGAGAGGGAGAGGAGATACCATAACAGAAGTCATAGAAAGTATGAATATACTACTTTTGACCTTGACAAGGGTCAAGACAAGGGGAAAGCCCTTGAGTTGAATGATAAAGATGAGGCAGAAAAGTTTTCAAAAACTCTCTTGGAAACTATGCAAGATCTATCCAAGGAAATAAAGGAGATGAGGATAGATAGAATGAGGGAGTCCCTTGGAAGACTCCATCAAGGAGTGAGTTCAGAAATGTCTCAGTTTGGGACTGGTCCACCGATGAGCTTGCCACAAGCTCCAAAGATCTCACAATGCTCTACAATGCCTAACTTCTTGGTTGTAGAGAATGAAGGGCTTCAAGAGTCAACCTCTTTAGAAGGCTACTTTGCAGAATATGATTCACAAAGTCAAAGGTTCAAGGATAACTTGAGATTTCAAGATTTTTTCCATCTCAAGGACCGGAGAAGGCCATTGCATCAGTATAGAGATGGAGGTTTCCTTCATGGGAGGCAAAACACCATGGGTAGGTTCTTTTTCCTAAGTTTGATGGATCACCCTCTTGTTCAGCTAAAGCATGGGTGGAAAATTTGGACATCTACTTCCAGCTGAATAAAGTGCCTGAAGCAGAAGCCATTAAGATTGTTGCGCTGCATTTTGATGGAGAAGCCCACAACTGGTGGTTTCATGGACTTTCTACATTGGGGCACAGCAATGTGTCCACTTATGCTGAGTTCGCTAGGAGACTAGTGGAAATATTTGATCGGAAGGATCCGGAGGCCCCTTTTATAAGCTTGGAAAAGCTTAAGAAGATAGTATATGTTGAAGCCTATATCTCTGAATTTTTGAGGTTGTCTATTATGGTTCCTGATCTTTTAATTGCAAGGAGAGTCTATATGTTCATAGATGGCTTGGAGGAACCTTTGCATGGGTTGGTCAAGTCTACCAAACCCACCACACTGCATGATGCCATTGAAAGAACAAGAGATCTCCAAGATGCCTTAACAAGAGCAAAGGCAACCATTTCCAGCAAAGCCACTCACTCTTCTAAAGGGAAGGAAGGGAAAGATACTCCACCCAAGAAGAGCTCACAGAAAAATCTTCTTGACAATGATCTACGGAGGGAGTTGAGAAAGAAGAAATTATGCTTCACTTGTCAAGAATCATGGGTGTCGGGACATAGATGTGTTGTTGGAAGAGCACATCATATTGAAGTCTTCTCTGATTGTGAGGAGGAGGAAGGCAATGATGGAATTAGGAGGGGTCACAGTGTTGGTGATGATGAGGAGGAGGATCCATCATCATCTAGAGAAGAAGAAGGAGCATTTGCTCCAACCAGTGGGACTCTTGATTCTTTGAGGGGAGTGCCCAAATATTTGACTCTTAAAGTGCAGGGTTACGTTATGGACCAAAGAGTATCCATTCTGATCGACAGTGGGGCAACCCACAACTTTATTGATGCTCACTTTGTGCAGAGAAGAGGGATCTGTTAGCCCCCCTATGAAATTCTTGACAAGCAAGCTGGGGCTGAATGATTGTTGAGCCTTCAAGGGATGCCTTTCCCTGAAAAACCATTCCCCTTGAAGCCTCTGAGTGCTTTGCCTCATATAAATTCTATCTTCTGCCCCATTTCTCAAAAGGGCCTATATTACCTCTCATATCCCTGCAAAATACCACTTTTCCCCTCTCCCCCTTGAAATCCCATTCCTGCCCCTGTTTTGGCCTCTCCTGCCCCTCATTGCCCTACCATTACCCTTTTATTGCCCCCAAAATGCATTAAAAATGAATTAAAATGATAAATTTTATGTTTTTGGGTCTTAGCCCTTCTTCTGATAGCCCCGCGCCCTTTTCCTTCCATAGAACCCCGCGCCGTGACCTAGGCGTTTCCCCTACAGGGGGCTTTATTCTATCCGTATGGTCAGACCATGGTGGCCCCGTATTTGACTCCTCGGGATGTGTGATGATCTAATCTAACGGCTGTCATTCACTGTGAGGGCTCGCTCCAACAGCCTCGTGTCCATACACCTTGGCCCCCCGTAGTCGATCTCCTCCATCCATTCATTTGTCGATCCAACGGCGCGGAACGCGCCCAAAATGGTGGTCCCCACTCCACGCGCTGTTTTCCTAAACCCGCCAGTAAATTCCGCACCACCCATCTGCAAAAGGCGGTTTTCCCCGAAGAGCCAGCGATTCCATTCATCTCCCGCCACACGTCCTCTGTACGATTTTCAAAACCGCTTTTCCCGCTCGTTAACTCCATCCCCCGCGCATTAACTTGCTGCCCAGGACGCCCAGTAAAATTCGTGTCAGCCATTAGATCTCGAAAGCTCCATCCGACGACTCCCGATCACCAGAGATGCACGATATTTAATGAAATCACGCACGCGATAGCTCTTGTTCCAGCCCACCATCTTTCGCCCTCCACCGTTGATCTTAGCCCGATCGACGGTCCAGATTTTTCCATGCATTTTTGACCATTCCACCATCGCCTGGGTCCCCACGTCATCTGTCCACTTGGCTTTCCTTACGCCACGTCGCCCCACGTGCATATCCCGTACCATTCAACCATTCCGACACACATAACATCCCGTTTTCGTGGTTTTTTTATGTTTTTCATGCGTTTTTCATTCTGCAACGTCCGCCAACCTTACCAGAGCGATTTTTCACCATTTCCCCTGCAATTTTTTCCCTCCATTCCATCTGCATGGCCATTTCCTCCATCCACACTGCATCCATTGCTCCGTCCATTGTTTTCTTCACAGGTTTTCTATGTTGCAGGGTTTCTAGAGGAAGAAAACCGCCGCTGTTCAGTGTACTATCTCAATGGTGAGCGGCGCAGACAAGATCAAATCCAATGAACTAGTACCATCATGAGAGAGTCAAGGAATGGGGCTGTCAGGACTTGCATTAAAGAAAAGCGGATTTCAAACACCGGAAATCCTGCCAGCGTCATTTAAAGCTCGAGCTAACTCGACAGAGGCAGTAATGAAGTAGCAAAGAATTTCAGTACAGAGTAGAGGGATCAGGGCACATCAATGAAGATCTTAAGCCCTAAATCAGAAATTTAAAGAGGTGAAGCATCATTTTGAATACCCCGAGGATCGATCTGGAGGTCCTGAACAGTAGTAAGAGGTAATATCAGGGTTTATTTGTCAGCAGAATGTTTTTCCCCATAAAGGACAGGGTGCCCATATAGTCTTTATTATGCACCATGTCCCTGAAGGATTTTCCCACCCTAATAGCAGTTCGAAGAAACCAAAACATTTATGAGACAGACCTTTCAGTAGTTTATTTTATTTTGGTTCAAATCACCAGAGGTACCACAGCCTAAAATGTCAAGATCATATCTGGAGAAAATCATTCATTCCCAAGGGAGGTGACAGAGATTAAATATACAGCATGTCAAACAGAATGGGTTTCGGCCCTGCAGTCATTCTTGGGTTTAATGTAACATTTAATATTCACCTACCTCCTCAGTCGATCTTCTGTGTCTCTTCTGCTATAAAGCACAGAAGGATATTATTGTAATGGTTGTTGATGAGAAATCAGTGGAATGCAAGCATTGTTCCTATTGAGACAAGTTCTCTGTGTAATATTGTAAGATAGACTAAGACTAGATGTATTCAGACTGAATGTTCAAGCTATGGGCTATGATGTACCTGATTGGTGTTGTTTTTAATATGACAAGCATGTTTCTTTGGATCCTGATCTAAAGCAACTGGTGATGTTTCCTCTTTCTCTGTATTTGTGATTGACTTGCTCTTATTTTATGTCCTGTTTCATTTCATTTCCGCTGGTAGGCAACAGAAGTATGATATAGGGTTCACCCTTGTTAGGTGCCCTATGTTTCCTACTCTCCCTACCTCAACGTTTTCTGCTTATATGTGTATCTGAATGTTGATTTCAACTGGTTTAACCAGTGTAGTGGATGTTATTGCCTACTCTTTGATGTATGAATTAATGAAATATGTGTTTAGATGTTCTTGGTAGGATTTAGTTGAATGTGTTGAGAACCTGGGAGGTTTAGAATCCTGTATCTGCCTCACTAGGAGCTTTCCATCCCAATTAAACCTTCCCAAGATCCCTTGTTTTGCCTCTAATTTTGTCCAAGCAGGTCTGGAGTTAAATGACCTCTGACCTGATCTATAGACAGAGTTTGATGGTTCTCCTTCACTCATTTTCAATCCTTAATGTCCCATCTCACCAATCATCCTTTAAGATCCAAATGCTCTAGATGACTAGCCCAATTGAAAGCTTTCACATTAACTACAAATAAATCCTTTCTTGACTCCATAGCCAAATGGCTTTGATGTTCTCTGAGTCATCTGTCTTTGCCTAAGCTTCCTCTTTGCTCATCCTTGTCTTATATTGGTCCTTCTTCTCCTGATTCCCTCCAACCAAACACAAACAATCAAACAAACAACCATGAGCCTATAACTAGCCTAAAATCATAACACCCGAGCTTCAAAGACATAAAACTTTGACTACCATAGAGAGATCCCTCAGACCCAGAAGGGCTAGATCCTAGGGCCCCAAAGTGGTTTGATGTTGTCTCATCTTTTGGTATTTCCAAATCTGCCAAAACATGGGAACCCCAACATAATAGCGACTCCACTGGGGAATAGATCAGTCAGCTTTGATTTGGTAAACCAATGTGGTGGACAGTAAGTTGTAAATCATCCACCTGGTGACTCCACAATTCCTGAATGATAAAAAGACTCCACAGGTGATCAGTAGGCCACTGATTATCTTGGTTTGACGAGACTCCACTGGGAGACCATGTCGCAGTACAACATCATCCATGCCGAAGATCTAGTCACTTCGCTAATGGAGGACTCTGAAAAATGTGCAAAAATAGATCCAAGCCTCATAGCAGAGTTTCGGAGTGGAAGAGCGAGTGTACTAGCAGAAATTGAATGGGAGGACCTTCCAAAGATTGTCCCTATCAGCTCAGCACTCAATACTCTACCTGCGCTTAAGAAGATGTTTCTTGATTTGGTGGTTGAGAGATATGAAGCTGAGCTCGAACCTTTGAGCTCACAAGAGAAATCGTACGAGTTCAGAGACCCGAGAGCATTCTTGGAAAGTCTCCCGTCCCCTAAAAACGAAGAAATTCCGCTGCTGCTCAAAATGCAAGAAGAAGATGATCCGGCTCTTAAAAGCCACTCTGGAGATGCAGTGGAAGACGCAATAACCGAAGCCGCCTAGGACGCAAACAACCTACCAATCATGGAAGGCCTAAGTGAAGAAAGTGCAGATCATATGCTCATTGATCCTGTGGCAGAATACGTGGAGGCCCTGATGCGCTCAGATACTCTGGCGTTGATCCTTAGCACGGGCCAGTTTCATCAGGAAGGGTCACTACTGATGGTGACCACAATTTTGAAGGACCACAGGAAGAGCACCCTGTGGTTATCTCTGACAGGCAGCCAGTGCTCATATCCCTTTTTGTTACTGCTTGACTGGCTGCATTGGCATTATTGTATCACCTAGAACATCAGAGATTCCCAGTTAGAGTAGGGTTGGTAGGAAAAGCTCAATAAAGCTCATTCTATGAGCATGTAGTTAGTTGTTTTCTGTCTTAGAATGTAGAGAAGAAACTTGCTAGACAGTCTAATCCTAGCAGGTAGTAGTCTAGGTAGAGAAGCTTATGAGGCCAACAGCCTAATCTGGTCTCATGGAGTAATAAGGGTAGACTTAGAGTAGGTTTATTTTCTGTTTATAAAAATAAAATGATGTAAAGGGTCTGCAAGCCCAAATGCACCCAAAAGAAAAATGTTAGGACTATAGTGTGGGTAGGTAGTTGTTTGGGAAGATGTTTCTACCGATATATCATGTTTGTGTTGTACTGAAAAACAAAGAAGAGAGATGGCTCATGAGATAAATAGCATCTAGCCTACTCCAAAGACTCATATGGTTTCTAATTTCTCCAAGGAGAATCCATCCCCATGTGGAGCCACCGTTAGCCCCCCAGAAATTCTTGACAAGCAAGCTTCGGGCCGACGATTGTTGAGCCTTCTGGCGATGCCTTTCCCCCGAAAACCATTCCCCTTGAAGCCTCCGAGTGCTTTGCCTTGCTTTGCCTCATATAAATACTATCTGCTGCCCCATTTCTCAAAAGGGCCTATATTACCTCTCATATCCCTGCAAAATACCACTTTTCCCCTCTCCCCCTTGAAATCCCATTCCTGCCCCTCTTCTAGCCTCTCCTGCCCCTCATTGCCCTACCGTTACCATTTGATTGCCCCCAAAATGCATTAAAAATGAATTAAAATGATAAATTTTATGTTTTTGGGTCTTGGCCCTTCTTCTGATAGCCCGTGCCCTTCTCCTTCCATAGAACCCCGCGCCGTGACCTAGGCGTTTCCCCTACGGGGGGCTTTATTCTATCTGTATGGTCAGACCATGGTGGTCCCGTATTTGAATCCTCGGGATGTGTGATGATCTAATCTAATGGCTATCATTCACTGCGGGGGGTTGCTCCAACAGCCTCGTGTCCGTACACCTTGGCCCCCCGTAGTTGATCTCCTCCGTCCATTCATTTTTCGATCCAACGGTGCGGAGCGCGCCCGAAATGGTGTTCCCCACACCTGCATACGTCATCCAACCAGAAACCTCCGGTTTATTCCGCACCGCCCTCACGCGCTTGGTGGTTTTTCCTCGGAGGCCAGTGATTCCATTCATCTCCCGCCACGCGTCCTATGTACGATTTTCAAAACCGCTTTCCCACTCGTTAACTCCATCCCCCGTGCATTAACTTCCTGCCCAGGATGCCCAGCGAAATCCGTGTCAGCCGTTAGATCTCGAAAGCTCCATCCGACGGCTCCCGATCACCAGAGATGCACGATATTTAATGAAATCGCACACGCAATAGCTCTTGTTCCGGTCCACCATCCATCGCCCTCCACCGTTGATCTTAGCCCGATCGACGATCCAGATCTTTCCATGCATTGTTGACCATTCCACCGTCGCCTGGGTCCCCACGTCATCTGTCCACTTGGCTGTCCGTACACCACGTTGCCCCACGTGCATATCCCATACCATTCAACCATTCCGACACATATAACGTCCCATTTTCGTGGTTTTTTAATGTTTTTCATGCGTTTTTCATTCTGCAACGTCCGCCAACCTTACCAGAGTGATTTTTCACCATTTCCCCTGCAATTTTTCCCCTCCATTCCATATGCATGGCCATTTCCTCCATCCACACTGCATCCATTGCTCCATCCATTGTTTTCTTCACAGGTTTGCTATGTTGCAGGGTTTCTAGAGGAAGAAAACCGCTGCTGTTCAGTGTACTATCTCAATGGCGAGCAGCGCAGACAAGATCAAATCCAATGAACTAGTACCATCATGAGAGAGTTAAGGAATGGGGCTGTCAGGACTTGCATTAAAGAAAAGCGGAGTTCAAACGCTGGAAATCCTGCCAGCGCCATTTAAAGCTTGAGCTAACTCGACAAAGGCAGTAATGAAGCAGCAAAGAATTTCAGTACAGAGCAGAGGGATTAGGGCACATCAACGAAGATCTTAAGCCCTAAATCAGAAATTTAAAGAGGCGAAGCATCATTTTGAAGACCCCGAGGATCGATCTGGAGGTCCTGAACATCAGTGAGAGGTAATATCAGGGTTTATTTGTCAGCAGAATGTTTTTCCCCATAAAGGACAGGGCGCCCATACAGTCTTTATTATGCACCGTGTCCCTGAAGGATTTTCCCACCCTAATAGCAGTTCGAAGAAACAAAAAAATTTATGAGACAGACCTTTCAGTAGTTTATTTTATTTTGGTTCAAATCACCAGAGGTACCGCAGCCTAAAATGTCAAGATCATATCTGGAGAAAATAATTCTTTCCCAAGGGAGGTGACAGAGATTAAATATACATCATGTAAAATAGAATGGGTTTCGCCCAGTCATTCTTGGGTTTAACAACATTTAATATTCACCTACCCCCCCGCCGATCTTTCGTGTTCTTCTCGCTATGGCTACGAAGGATATTATTGTAATGTTTGTTGATGTCAGATCGTTGAATGCAAGCATTGCTCCTACTGAGACAAGTTCTATGTGTAATATTGTAAGATAGATCGAGACTAGATGTATTCAGGTCGAAATGTTCAAGATATGGGCTATGATGTACCTGATTGGTGCTGTTTTTAATATGACAAGCATGTTTCTTTGGATCCCGATCTGTGCGAAATGGTGATGTTTCCTCTTTCTCTCGTATTTGTGATTGACTTCCTTTCATTTATGTTATGTCCCGTTTCATTTCATTTCTCGCCGGTAGGCAACGTAAGTATGATATAGAATTCACCCTTGTTAGGTGCTCTATGTTTCTTCTCTCCCTACCTCAATGTTTTCTGCTTATATGTGTATCTGAATGTTGATTTCAATTGATTTAACCAGTGTAGTGGATGATATTGCCTGCTCTCTGATGTATGAATTAATGAAATCTGTGTTTAGACGTTCTTGGTAGGATTTAGCTGAATGTGTTGAGAACCTGGGAGGTCTAGAATCCTGTATCTACCTCACTTGGAGCTTTCCATCCCAATTAAACCTTTCCAAGATCCCTTGTTTTACCCCTAATTCTATCCAAGCAGGCCTGGAGTTAAATGACCTCTAGCCTGACCTATAGATAGAGTTGGTTGGTTCTCCTCCTTCATTATCAATCCTTTGTGTCCCATTCCAAATATCATCCTTTAAGATCCAAATGCTCTAGATGACTAGCCCAATAGAAAGCTTGCACATTAAACACAAATAAATCCTTTCTTGACTCCATCGCCCAATGGCTTTGATTTTCTCTGAGTTATCTGTCTCTGCCTAAGCTTCCTCTTTGCTCATCCTTGTCACATATTGGTCCTTCTTTTCCTAATTCCCTCCAACCAAACACAAACAATCAAACAAACAACCATGAGCCTATAACTAGCCTAAAATCATAACACCCGAGCTTCAAAGACATAAACCTTTGACTACCATAGAGAGATCCCTCTCTGGACCTAGGAGGGATAGATCCTAAGGTCTGAAAGTGGTTCTATGTTGTCTCATATTTTGGTCTCTGTCAACCTGGCCAAAACATGGGAACCCCAACAGGATCCCTACTGATTCTTTTGATGGGTTCTCTGTTTTGGTTCTGGGGGACAGAACTATGCAGTGCATGCAATATGTTCCCTCACTTTCTGTGACTATAGGGACCTATACTTTGGGGGACCACTTCTTTGTGGTGGACATACGAGACACCAAACTCATCTTGGGTGTCCAGTGGTTGATTACTTTGGGAAAAGTCACCACTAATTGGAGGTCCTTGCAAATGGAGTGGGTGGACTAGAAGAGTGGGAAGCAACAAGTTATTCAAGGCATGCACACCTACCATTCACTTGATGTCTCTACCCACACAACAAAGATGGAATTGTGCAGTGGGGGCAATGACTTTACATTTCCTTCCCTCATGTTAATGAGAAAGCTACAAGATACATTCCTACAGCGTGGCAAGCCACTTGGGGTGCCATTAGATTCTGTGGGGAAGGCTTCACCAAGTGCTGAAATAATGGAAGAAAGGGTCACAGCGCTATGGGAGGAAGCAAGGGGGAGGATCAGTCTTCCCACAAACAATTTTGGCATGCATTATGCCAAAGGAAAAAGCAACAACAAGGCAAGCACCACCATAGATGCATCTACAGCATTTTCCTTGTTGAGAAGTGTAGATCCATATTGGAGGTCTCAACTCCTTGTAGAGTACTCCAAAGATCTGCACACCGAGATGATCTTAGATGGTATAAAGAAAGGAGGAGTCTACTTGGTCCATGAAGGGGTCATCTATCATCTTGGTAAGTTATTCTTGTCTCAAGCTTCCAAGCTTAAGCAAGAGATACTACAAAGAGCCCATAAGGAGTTCCTTTCCAGCTACATGCAATCAATAAGAATCTACTCCCTAATCTTGAAGATTTTTGATTGGGATGGTATGGAGGAGGAGCTACATCAGCATTATGACTGGGAGAATTATATCAGCACCTAAAAGAGTGAAAAATTGACGTGGATATGGGGTAACCAAGGGATCCTATGTAGGAAAAATTTCAGCCATCTCCTTCTTCTCTCAAAAGAGGGGAAAAGCCCATGCCTAACACTATGAGTGTGGGACATTTGTATGGTAAGAAATCTGATCTTGTAGAGAAAGTTTATTTTTCTGATTTGGCACATTCTCTTACCATATGTATGCAGGCCATGGCTCCCAATACTTCATGACACATGTTTCAGTTGTGACATTGGTTCACCCATGTTTATTTCTGTTGAGTTTTACACTCCTTAAGGGGTAGACTATGAACCTATCATGCTAGCATTGGAGAGAATTTTTTGATTTATTTCCTTGGTGAACACTTACTTCATGATGAGAGGTTGATTCTTGATGGTGTCGTCAATGGAGAAGGAGAAAAAACACATCTCTTACCCTACCATTTTCTTGAGGACAAGCAACATTTTGAGGGGGAGGACTGTAATGTTCCTACTTAGCCTTAGCTAAGAGGAGACACTAAATTTTGATTTATTTTATGTTTTATGAATAAATGAATAAAGGAGGACATGTAAAACTCCTAATAAATCAATGCCCATGTGAACAAAGACAAATATGGGCTATGTAAATAATAAATTGCGGGTATGAAAGAGGGTTGAGCCAAATATTGGGTCCACCTTGACCAAATCAACTGCGCTATCTAGGTTCAATGCATCTCCAAGAGGGACTGCACAGTTCTAGAAGGGAGCCTCTAATGTGAAGAGGGGTGACTCATCAAAGTGGTTTAGGGTTTGCAAATGCTTTCTCATGTTATAAAAGGAGGAGAGCAACATGAAGGGTTGTTGATGAATTATATTTCTGAAGCATTTGTCTGCTTAGACAAATACGATTCTCTATTGTTTAGTGGAGGATTGTGATTGGAATTCCTATTTAGGAGTTTCATCTCTTCCCTTGAGGTTCATTGGAGGATTTCTTTGCTGAATTTGGCCACTATCTAGTTTGAGACCAAGCTCTATCCTTCATGAGTAGTGCTGGCCCATTGAGGGTTTTGCAGCTGCTATCTTTTGTAGCAAGTTGCATTTTAGATTTGCTTAGATCTAGTTGTTTTTGAGAGGCTTTCTCTATTGGAGAGTGTTCTTCAGCCTTCAAGGAGTTAGATGATCTATATTTCATATCATATCTATACTTTTCATTCCATGTATTCAGTCTCCTTTACCCTCTGCACAGTTTCTGCTTCATATTGTGTTATTTTGTGAAAGGGCTTTGTTATTTCAGTTTGCTATCAGTTTGGAGGAAGATCTCTTGGTGTTAGGCTTGCCTTCCCTTGGTGATGCGTGGATTGGGTTATTTATCCATGTCTCTACAGATCTGATCTATTTCAGTAATAAAAGTTATCTTCAGAAATTTCTGGGTTTTCTGTAGCACAGTATATTGTAATTCAGATCTACAGCTTAATATGTGATATTTTGATGTAATTCCAATTGGATCTTGTTCTTAAATTATTGTAGCTTCTAGATCTGTATTATATCTGATGTTTCATCCATAGATCTGTCATATATCTGAAATTTAATGTACAGCAGCTGCAACATTTGAAAAATAACATTGTCTATGTATTTTTGCAGTTTACTTCTAGTTGCAGCTCTCATTTCTAAAGGGATCTTGCCCTAGTTCTTTTTGTAATCAGTTGTAAAATAAATAAACTCATTTGTAAATCTAATTCACTAATATAATACTGAAGTATCAGATCTTTGGCTGACCTCCTCTAAGTTTCAGTCAAATCTACGCAATTCTAGTAGTTGGGGTTTCATGTTGCAGTAGCTTCTCTCTTTGGTTGATTTCTAGCTAGTCTTGTTTCTGGGAGATCTATTTAATGTGCTTAAAATTATTTTTCTGCTGAAATTGAATATATATGTCACATACAACTTTAATGAGGGGATCCCATCCCTAATCAGCATTTTCTTTGCTCATATTTTCTTATACAGCATTTTCATTGAAGGCCTTGTTGAGATTCCTGAATTGGGACTATTCCAAGTCTATAGGCAGAGTCTACATTTGGCCAGGTAACCTCTGGTTCTCACCCTATTTTTAGAGGTGACATAACCAGTAAATGCCTCTGTTTTCCATCTCTGACATAAAATATTTAGAATCCCCAAAAAGGGACATTACAAAAAAAGAAGGTAAATCACGTGGTTCTCCTTTTAACATATTGAGGCACATGCCTATAATCCCAAGGATTCAAAGGCTCCTTCGTTGCAAAGAATTAGCTATGTTGAGGAATGGCATTCCTCACACAAAAGTTAGTTGGGATTTATGTGAATCCCAACAAATTCAATAGCCATGAAGCATATAGAGGATACATGGCCCGAAAAATTCAAGGATGAAGTACGAAATCTACGACTCAGCATAGCCATGGATGGAATCAACCCATATTCCCTCCAGAACAGCAACTATTCTATTTGGCCTGTAGTAGTGATCAATAACAATATCCCCCCATGGTTGTCCGTGAAGAATGAACATCTTATGTTGGCTCTCCTAGTCCCTGGTTGAAGACAAGTGAAGAATATGGATGTCTACTTACAACCACTAGTAGACAAATTTAAGGAATTATGGGATGGGATAAATTTATATGATGTATCAAGACCCATCATAGCAGAGAGGAGTTTTATGTTGTATGGAATATGTGCTTACATGACACACGGTTATCCAGGCTTAGGAGTTTGCTCTGGTAAATTACATGTTTATTGATTTGTTTGTATACGTAACAATATTCTTTTGCATATTAGTTATTTAATTCGTTGTAATTGTTATGATTTTCATGATATTATTTAACGTGCCATGCATATATATTGTATACAATAATTTTGCAGGTCTTATAACAAAAGGGTATTTTGGATGTAAATGTTGGTGACCTTCTCTAAAAGTTAGATGGTCCAACGACCTATGAAAGCTAGTGTATGACTGATCCAGGGTATTCCTCCCAAAATAACACCCTTACAGAAGAGTAGCATCCACTTTCAATGATAAATGAGAGAGAACCCAAAGGCCTCCAATAACGACACCATCTGAATGGCTTAGAGCATATGTGAGAGAGAAGGAGAAGGAGTTCATAGAAATGTTCAATTCAAATGGGGAGCCTATGTTCAATGATCCAGAATTCTTCGACACCTATGTTGAGAAATTTCTCATTGGGATGAAAAGGAAATCTATCTTTTATAACCTCCCATATTGGGAGAATATTAATATTAACCACTTATTAGATCCCATGCATATATTTAAAAATGTTTCATCTTCTTTATGGAGGCACATATCATCACAACAAAGTGACACATTGGTTGTTAGGAAATATCTTATTACTTCAAAAACTAAAAAGAAACATTTCCAAGACAATTATAAAGTATAAGATCAGAGGTAGGCATTGGTCCCTCTAATTCATGGTATTTCAAAGAAGGTGATGTCCCGTGGATTTTTAAAAATTATGATCTTTCTTTGGCAAAGGAAGTTATAATGGGTGAGGGTTCCATCTTCATACGGGCCTTCACTATGGCACTACTTCATCGTGGATGACAATTTGTCAAGGTTGAAATCACATGACCATTTGAATCTTCTAAGAGTACATATAATGTCAAAAGCATGATTTTATTATTTGTTATATTAATAAATTTTATCCCATGTAGGGATCATAAAACATAACTACTTTTGTATATTATTTCATGTGTTTATAACTTTTCAGTGTCATTATCCTTTCCTCATGCGTGGGTGTGTGAAACATGAATTCCCCCAAGACCTAGGATGTGTCATATCTAAATTATTTGCATTTGTAAGTTGGATCACGTCAAAGGAGATTCATGTGGCTAGCATTCCATAGTGGCGTCAAGAGTAGTTGAGATTGTTTATATGTTTGAGAAGGAACTGCTGACGGGTTTCATGGACTTGCAGGTCCATCTTCTAATCCACCTAGTAGATGAGGTTCAATTAGTTGGGGTAGTTTCTTTTCGTTGGATGTTCTTCTTAAAGAGTTACATGAATAAATTGAAAGTTTTTGTTCGAAAAAGGGAAAAACCCGAGGGGTCTATGGCAAAGGGGTACATATCATATGAGTCTTTCTATTATTCTAGTGGTTACATCAAGAAGATCAACAACAGACCAAGTGTGGTGATTTGGGACGATGAAAAGGATGAAGACAAAAGATAAGGGGAGCTACTCCAAACGAATGGAAAAAGGCGCTTGATAAAGAGTAAGAGACTTATAATTTTTCAAATTTACAAAAAGTAAATATTCATGTTGAACTTCGGTTTTATTTTGATCTCAAATTTACTATATGTCAGTTTTATTTCATCAGCGAATGCATAAATTGAAGCAATCAATAAATTTTCTCTTTATAATTCTGAAGTGACACAACCGTGGGTCGTATTCTGCGAAAAAAAGAGGATGAAATGGGATAGTGACAGGAAATAATTCAGATGGTTGAATGGTATAAGTGTGCCTTATCCTGATCATTTAAAAGAAAATATGCCAAAAATATGCCCCAACAGTTGGGTTGCTGACCAAGTCAGAGAGAAATATGGTGCAACTGGTCGTTACCCGCGTGCTGAAGAGGATGCACTAAACATAGGGATTGGGTACGGCTACGCGGTAATAATCTATTTATGTACATTTTAAAATTAATAATTCACCTTTGAAATGTAATTAAATCTATATTTCATACTTTAACTGTTGTGTTATTATAAGACACATGACACTATGACTATTTAACTTTTTTATAGGTGCATTTGTTCCCATCTATGTGGGCATATGGACACCATTTTCGCACAGAAAATGTCAATGATGGACACATAACACAATAATATGGAGTGGAAGTCGAGTTCGATCAATCTAGTCGATCAAGCCACCATGATCAAAACCTAGTACGAGGGACGTTAGGCTACGTCGGAAAGATACAAGAGATCATTGAAGTGGATTTCTCTTCTTTACAATGTGTTATTTTTAGGTGCAAGTGGTGGGACACATTTGATTGGAATAATGTAAAGGAAGGTCGTGATAGTAGGTTGATATGTATCAACTCTAGAAAGATGTGGGATGAAGCTAAGGAGCCCTATGTTTTCCCCAATCACTGCAACCAGGTGTTTTTTTACCCATATGTGTTGGATAGGGATTGGTGGTTCGTATTAAGACATGACCCTACATCAAAAAAAAAATTGAGAACAATAGTGTTATCATGCCAAGCAAGTTGGAAGATAATGAGGGTGATCATGAGAACCGAGAGTGATATGGTACATGTGTTATTTCATCATTTATACTTTTTAAGATGAGTTTTTATAAAGAAGAGGACTTGATTACCTTATAAATAAGATTCTTTATTTCAAAAAATTATATGTATTTTGAATTAATTGGTAATTTGCATTGTGTTAATGTTAAAATCATTTCACTTGATAATTTGAAATTATGTTGATCTCGAAAACAATGACATACTGTATAAATTTATTTATTTTATATTGTCAATTCCTAAAATAATACACCTACTTGATTTCTTTAAATGTGTGTGAATGATATCTTCAAAATGTATACTTTTATTTTTGGTATGTAAGATCATAATAAAATAATGATAATTCTAAAATACATGAATTTATTTGCATCATTTTCTAAACTTTATTATGTTACAAAAATTCAAATTATTCTAGATTTATTATTTTACAATTATTTATATTCACACAAATTTATAATTTTACAATTTTACAATTATGGTAATTTAACAATATTTACAGTATAAATTTTACTTACGGTAGTTATGGTTCGAAATTGACAATTAATTTACAAATTTACAAATTTTAATAAAATTGAATGATGACAATACATACAATTACAATTACAATTTCACAATTTCACAATACAATTACAATTACAATTTTACAAATATTTTACGTTATACAATTAAAACTACAATTACAATTTTAGAATTTTACATACAATTACAAATACAATTACAATTTTACAATTTTACATATAATTACAATTACAATTACAATTTTAGAATTTTACATACAATTACAATTTTAGAATTTTACATATAATTACAATTAAAATTACAATTTTACAATTTTAGATGTATACAATTATAATTATAATTACAATTACAATTACAATTTTATAATTTCACATACAATTACAATTTTACATATATACAATTACAATTACAATCATTTCACAATTAATTAAATATTACAATTACAATTAAAATTTTACAAATATTTTACATACAATTACAATTAAAATTACAATTAGAAATACAATTGCAATTTTACAATTTTACATACAATTAAAATTAAAATTTCAATTACAATCACGACATAATATTTACTAAATATCATGATTTAATATTAAAAATAAACATCAGGATCGTGATAACCATCGTACAAACATCATATTCGACTAAAAAACACATTCAAATTCGCTAACATCATCTAATCATCATGATCATAATCATCTCACAAAACACAAGCATTATATAAAATCATCATAACACAAACATCAAATATATATCTCATGTCAGATAACTGCTATCACATACACATCTATCTGCAAACTGCATAGTAAATGAACATATCTAACACGACCTAACAATATACACATCATGATGAACACCAACATGTAAATTAAGTACATTTTCAACATGAACATAAAATACATGGACCATATATATATATATATATATATATATATATATATATATATATATATATATATATATATATATATATATATATATATATATATATATATATATATATATTATAACTCCATATAAATGTCAAATATCAGCTGGTGGTACATCAATAGTAGTACTATTCAAGGCCTAATCAGTCGATGGTGCAGCCTCGACATTCTTAGATAAATGATGATCATGTGCCTACTGATTAGGAACTGCCTGCTTATGATGAATCGTGGATGGTCCTACCCGCTCAGTGGATGGTGCGACATCTTACTCACTCGATGGACCTACCTCCTCAAATGGACCTGTGCCCTCCTCAACATCATGTGCGTACTTAGGACTATGACGTGTCTACTGAGATGGTGCAAAATACTCAGACGATGCCTCCTCATGATCATGACTAGATGTTGCGGGCTACTCATCATCAATGTCATCTTCGGTGTGAGGTGGAGGAGGAGGTGGAGTACTAGAATGATGATCACTCCCCTCATGATCATGATCATCAGATGATGCACCTCTCTATCATACTGCATCTCCACCACGCCTACCCCTCCTCGCCCGCCCCAGTACTCTGGTAGCTCCAACGATATGCTAGATGAGGGTCATCATATCACAAGGCATGACTCTCCAGATTTCTGTCAGCCTATCATCAGCCTGTATCTCTCTGATAGTAACTGTCCTGACTCCATCCTCAACTAGGATTCGACAAAGTTGGTCGTTGTTGGCTGGATAAATCGTTCTTGCGGACAAGACCGATCTTTCTAGTGTCAAAAGAAAATCTAGCAATAAACGAACAGCTAAGTTTTTCTTTCTATAAATATATTCGTTTTACAAGTAAATTCTATGAAGGTGTCGATCCTACCTTGGATCCAAATGCTTATTTGCAGTCGTAGTGCTTCCGTCGCATCAAAATCCTTCCGTCGCAACAAGAGTTCTTTCGTCACAAGAAAGTGTCGTCTTTCGTCGACCTGCAATCACAAACAACAAAATATCAAATAGCACATGTATAACAAATAATCATAAAACATACCTATCATAGTGATCAAGGAATCTATGAAATAAACGATCAAACGACAGCTTATTTAAATAAACAATCGAACGACAATTTATTGAGAAAAACAAAACTTGATTGTATTAATCTTAAAATATACAGAAGAACCTTACAGCCTTAGCCTTGATGTTCGAAAAGCCTTCCCGGGGTCCGAAGCAGGAGTCTCCTCTACTTTGATAAGTCTTGCACTCTTCTGCCAGGAGCATAAAGAGGTATGTGATCTTTCCTCTCAAAAGCTCAACAGAAAGAAGTCTAAATCTCAACAGCACTTCAACTCAATTACACATAAAGCTTGAACTCCAATTCTCAATCTCCAAAATCTAACCATTTAAGGCTACCCAATGCCTCCTTTTATAGAGCAGATGAGGAGGTTAGGATTCCACTTTTTAAGGGATAGAATCCTCCTTCAAAGGGATAGGCTCCTCACATCAAGGGATTAGTTCCTTAAGGTGAGGGATACATGCACCTTATCAAAGCGCACTCATCCCCAAAAAATCTCATCTGGAACCTTCTAGAATTGACCTCAAACCAACTTTTTAACTTTACTTTCTCGCCTTTTTGAGTTTGGAGGGGGTACGCAGGCATTCTTAAGGAAAACTGCGTTCTAGAACACAGGTAATCCATGCATTACCTGCGTACCCAAGCCAGGAACGCAGGCAGGCTTCATGTTACATGCGTACCCATTCTTTCAGAGGTTTTTAGGGTTTTTCTTCTTTTTTCAGGGCTTGACATGAGGAGCAAAGGTTGTAAGACTTGCATAGGAGGCATGTATGAGTATTAATGAGCTCATACAGTCAACAGAATGTCAAGGTGACAGTTTTTAATGTAACAGTCACCCAACTCCATCCTAAATCGGGTTTCCGGCCTATGCCTCACACCCACCAGTATCTGCTTCTAATCAGGACCAGGTCTTTCTACACCCTGATCCTCTGCCTCTGCCATCTCTTCGTCAACATTATATACACCTAGATCATTTGGTGGCGGTGGAATCCCATCACCAACGAATGACCCAATATCTACAAAATATATATAAGGACACAAAAATAATTATAAAATTTCATTAAACAATTTAATAAAACAAGTTAAAGAATGTGTTATAATAAATTTAAAGAAAACACTAATATTACCTCTTGCATCCAGTGGCTCATCCTGTGTGAAGAGGATGTTAGCACACCCTCGCCAATACAAAACAACATACGAACATGGCACCAAAATAAAAACGTGATCATCAACACTGGCTAGAAACTCTAGTGCATCATGAGATATACTGGCAGAAAAGTCATATTCGCCCCTCTCGGGCATCATCTAGCCCCACATCTCCATCTGTACGTGCAGCATCAGCCTACGCAACTACCGAGAAAAATTAGGCCTCATCTATGGAAACCTCTCAAAAAATAAACAAAATAACTCTGAAGAGAAAGGGAAGGTCAACCTCCCACGTGCCTGAGAATTACATCTATCTAATGCTATACAAAACTGCCGCAAAAAAATCGCAGACCACCTCACAATTCGTGGGTGCCTGTAATAAATAATCAACATAAAATAAAAGCGAGAAACTAATGTGTTTCTTGTCACCGGTATGGTGTCCAATTGTCATCAACAGTAGTGAGAGGCACCTCACCTCCTCTACACGAAATGAATTAATACATAACTGACCACTGGACACCTACAAATCTATAGGAGAAAATATATCGTCGCTAATGTATCTTTGGGAGTACACCAACTAACTCCTTACTCCATAGATGACGGGGACCTCTGGGAACTGGGGAAAATCCCGCCCTCTCCTAGATAGACCAATAATAAAATATATGGCCTCCTCATCATCCGCGTACCACTGGTTAGGACCGACCTAGAAAGCCTATTGGTGGGCATCCCACCTAAATATGAGCTATCCCAATAAACCATTGTGGTCCTTCAAGGATTTAGCCTCCTCACATAACTTGAGGAGGCATGCCTCCCTTAGGATCAATTGGGTGGTTGTCGTAATAGGGGGAGGGTACATAAGTCTCTCCCTCTCTCATGCCTCTCACAGGCTAACCAAGTTATACTGGTCCTCCATATGTTCTTGTTGTTCCCTTTGTCCTCTCCTTTGACGTCGTTGAATGATTCACATATTAAATACATTTTTTTTAATTAAATGAGACATATATTTACAAATATATATATATATATATATATATATATATGTCTCATTTAATAAAAAAAAATGTATTTAATATGTGAATCATTCAACGACGTCAAAGGAGAGGACAAAGGGAACAACAAGAACATATGGAGGACCAGTATATATATATATATATAGATATATCATTTTTTTCTTTTTTTAAAGTAGTCAGTGCACCCAAAACAACAGTCATGCACCTGTACCGGCGTGTTTGTTTTTATCATGCATCGTCCTTGGTGTGCATGGAAATTTTCCGCGCACCACAAAACATGAAATGTACTTTATTCTACAGTGTGTTGACGAAACTATCCACCCCGGGGCGGATAGTTAGGTCAATGCACCGCCCAACAATAATTCATGGTCAATGGTGTGGTCGTTTAAATGACCGCATTGTTGACTATGTACCCATGTTGGGAGAGCGGTGCGCTAACCAAACTATGCACCCCAGGGCGGATAGTCTAGTCAGCATGCCGCCCTCCTGAGGTCAATACATGGTCAATGGTGCGGTCTTGTAAATTACCGCACCGTTAACTATCTACCAGTGTCGGGAGGGTAGTGTGCTAACCGAAATATCCACCCTGGGGCGGATAGTTTGGTCAATGCACCACCCTCCCGATACTGGTATATAGCCAACGATTGTTATAGCATCATTTCTCACCTTCATATGATTCATGATTGCTTTTATGGCTTTGGGCACCCATTCCTATAGACTTGGACCAATTCACTAAAAAACAGTGTAAAAATTCCCATACGCGACTATGCCCAGACTTTTCCGCGTGTATACGCGAGTCCAACTGCACTTTTCCGCGTATGCCATTAAAATCATTAAAAAATATATAAAAATTCCCTATTTTCGGGTTGGGTTGATGGTTACTCAGGTAGTTCAACCACCCCAGCACGTGGCCAACTGTTTCCAACTGTTGAAACTACTTTGAGGGAGTATAAAAGCCCCTCATGTGCATGGCCTAAGGGAGAGAGAGAATTATTGATATTATACTCTGTTGGTATTCCCTATCCATGTATGAATTCCCGTGCCTCCTGCACTTCCCAGTTCATTTCAAGAAACCTTTGTTTCTTGGAGATGCTCATTCCTTTATATGTCATCTCGTTTGCACCAGTTCGGAAGGAATCTTAGCGAGGCAAGGGTGGGACGGATCCGGACGACGGTCTGCTCGAAGATCGTGGAAGGATTCAGGTGATCTCTCCACTCGTTATTTCTGTACATGCTATTTATAATACATAAGTACCATCTTGTTCCCGAAATATACGTGTTAGTGTCTGCTTACATATATGAGAATATTGTTATTTAAGCATTCATTATGGTTTATCTAATGTTTCATATGGATTTCACTAACATTTAGAGTAGATATATGTTGTACAACCAGTTCTTCGTGCTTGTTTCTTCTTGTCTTTCAGGTTAATAAGGAAGAAGGGTTGCTGGGGGTTTGGACCCCGCGGGATCTGCTTCAACCATAGGACCTACGGGTAACTTCCTCGTTCTACTCTATTTAGTTTTTCATGAACATGTATGGTTGTGTGAGTCCTTCTTAAGTAGCATGCCCCTGCTCTGTGGAGGTTGTAACCCAACGAACCTCTAGGGAAATTTTTCCCGAAACAGAACTGGCGACTCCACTGGGGATCGCATTCTTGTGATTCCCCTGTTGGGTGGTTTCAGTTGTTTGATAGGTTGCCGATAGTTTTAACTTTCATTTGTAGTCCAATTTACTTTTTCGCAGTCAGTCTGAAGTCCTGGTTTCTTATCCAGGCTTGATCCTTTTTGTTTTTTCACTATTTACCTTTATATACGTGCTTTCTTATGCACACAGTCGCATATACACGCAAGTTTGTCTGAAGGAAGTCACGTATACGCGTGTTTTCTTTAGCACAATCGCGTATGCATGCTTGTTGCTGAACTGTGAAGTAGCGTATACCTAGGCAGATTTTGAATTTTTGGATTTCTTGACTTTTTAGTCCTTTCTGGCTGTGGAGACTTGTTCCTACAGTGTCTTTGTACTCTCTGGATTGTGAAGAAGGTGTTATTTTGTCTTCTCTCTCTTTCGTTTGATTGAAAACTAGTCTTTTTGACAAAGTGTTGTTTCTGGTGCTGGCACTTCTGGTTTGAGTACCAAGATTGCTTTCTGGGCATTCTTGGCTATTCTGCTTTATCAGAACAGAGAGCTCCTGCTCATTTACTCTTTCATATATTTGTGTTTGCTTTGCACTACGATTTTTGCTCATTTCTTGATTGGTTTTCTTGAGTTCAGTTGGCTAGGTCTTGTTGCAACTTTTGAAGAGTCCTCTTTGGTTCTTTGGAGTTTTTGCTTGCGGCAGGATTGCACTATTATTTTAGGCTGAGTGTCTGACTTTTCTTGTCTTCTTTTGCTTGTATTGATCTTGCTACTAGTTAGCCTTATAAGATTTGCAGCATTTTTGGAAGTATTTTCTTGAAATTCAGTATTGATTGACTTGGAATTTTATAGTTTTACTTGGTCTTTTCGAACTCTTTTATAAAACACAAAAGCTCAAAAAACATTTTGCTTTGTTGTTTGCTTTTGTTTTTGCATTTTTGTTTTCATTTCTTTGTGTCTTTTGAAGCTTGGTTGAAGTTTCTTGCCTTTGGATTTTGGCTTAATAATTGGAAGGGAGTTGTCATTCATTTCTTCCTCTTGTTTTTAAGCGTCTTTGGTGTCTTCATATTAAGAGTTCTTGATTTCGGGAATTAGCTTTCTGGACAACCAAGAAGAGTTAAAACTGAAGGACTTTTGGGAGATTTCACTCTGCTTTAAGAGATTTTGCATCTTAGGATTTGCATGCTTGTAGTGATTTGCATTAGATGCATTTAATCATTTAGTCACTTTCATAGTTTTTGTGAGTGTGAGTTTGCTATCTGAAAAGAGAAAATACAATTTTTAATCTCGTAGAACCTGTGTAGAAGTTTCTTTTCATCGAAAGACAATAACTGCATTTGCATGTAGTTTGGTTTTTATTAATTTCTTTCTGCGTCAAAACATCATAAGTTTCATTTCCGCATCCTTGTGACTTAACATAACAACCCATTAAAATAAGCGATATAATTTAAAATCAACTAGCAAGTTTTCTAAGTGTCATACACCAAATAGCTAGGTTGTAGGGCCTTGGATTAGGTGAGTGGAGAGTTAACTCTCCAAGGCCGCTCAAAAAAAACATAGAAGTTGATTAATTGAGCGAAATCCAACTCCGTTAGGTGGACCGGGAAAGCTCTCCTCCAGAGAGTCAAGCGCGAGGGGAAGTGAAGGCTGAGAAGAGGGATACCCCCTCTCTGATTAGCTGAATCTGACCTCAAGACCGTTCCTCCCGGCTTCTGACACGGATTGGTGCCCATAGTTGCCACTCCTAGGTTCCACACAGGTGACTGCGGGGGGGAATACCCGTGGTACCTGAGGCAGACGTCGCATCACTTTCAGCAGTACTTCTGGGGGGTGCCCTTGCGAAGCTTGGGTGCTTGAGCCGGCAAAAGCTGTCGTTAGGAGGTCGGCGTAACTGTTTCTGATACCTTCGCTAGTTGTTCTGGGCCCTAATCATCCCAGACTGCTTTCGGGAGGTCCTATATTTCGCTTTCCTGTATTTTGGTGTCCGGTCCTCATCACCCGGAGCGGAAATACTTGGAGGCTGTTTGCTTGATTGTATCTCAAGGATTTTTCTTTTAGTGAGTGCTCTTTGCTCCTAGCTTGCCTAGCTTTTCACTTTTTTGAGTCTAATTTAAAATCTATAAAAGTGGCTGATCAAGCGCCTCGTCGATCGAGGAGAATCCGGGGGTTATCTCCTGAGAGTCCAGAGCCTTCTTCGAGAAGGCGTAGGAGTGATTTAGCAGGTGGTTACCACCCTGTGGCGTCTGACGCAGTGGAGAGAGATCCTCCACAAAGGTCTGAAGGTTTCATAGTTGATTCTGGTGTCGGTTCCGAGAGGAGCGTTCCGCTCACCTCGCGAGTTTTATTTCCTCAGGAAGAAGATTTTCAAATCGAAGAAGTACCTGAACCTCCTGCGTCAGGTCCATCTCCTCTTCCTCCTAATTATCCGTTCATTTTTCAGTACATCGGACCTGAGTCCGAGAGACCGGAAGATCTTCCGTATCATTCATACCTTTCGATGGCCACGACTGGGAACGCAGCTTCTGCCGTGAGTGCTGCAGGAATTCAGACTCTTGCTTCTGTTGAAGGAGGGGGCACTATTGCTTTATCTTCGATTGCTTCTAGTGCTACTGTGTTTATCTCTGGTTTCACCCAAGCACATGCTTCTCATTCTGGTCCCTTCTATTCAGGGATGCCCTCTAGTGGGAATCCCTCTTTTTCCTTTTCCGCTGCTGCAGCTGGATCTACACCCATGTCTTCCATGGCTAGTGGATCAGATTCTTTCCAAGGGTTCCCCTTCAGAACTGGACACATTCCTAGTTTGAATCCTTCTTTAGGATCATTTCCGTTTACTTCTCAGACCCAGAGTTTCAACCCTTGCTCTAGGGGGCAAAGTTCGACTACTTTTACAGGATGGAACCCTGTGTTCACTACAGCAGGGGCAGGGAATCAGTTTTACGCAGGTCATCAAGAGAATGCTTCTTTCCCTTCGTCGAGTGCTTATCAGAATTTTTCTCCTCTGTCTAATGCCTGGAACCCCTACCAGGGGCTTTCCTCTTCATTTAATACTTCAGCGGGGGGAACTGGTCTGGGCTTTGGTAACTCGGCGTGGGGAGGAGGTTCTTCTCCTTTTTCTACGAGTCCTTTTTGGCAACCTGGTGCCTCATCAAATCCAGGGTATTCTTTTCAGAATGTTGGGAACCCATCCCATCAAGCATGGAATCCTCAGGCTCCGCCTCGCTTACCTTTTCTGGCAACGTTAAACTTGCCAGATCTGTCACAGTTGACTAATGATCCGATTCGTTATAGTCCGAGGTGGCCTCCGGTCCCGACCAAACTTCCTTCAGATATTCCAAATTTTGAAGGTAAGAATGGAGAAGATCTGGCTGACCACATCACCACTTTCCACTTATGGTGTTCTTCGAACTCCCTGATCGAGGATTCGATTAGGTTGAGATTGTTTCAATGCACCCTAACTGGAAACGCTGCCAAATGGTATATCGAGTTAACTGGGGGCAGGTTTGCTACATTTGGAGAACTGGTTGTCACATTTCTAAACCATTTTCAGTTGCCTGTCCGATATGAGGCTGGGACGGAGCTCCTGGCTAATTTTAAGCAGGACGAAGCAACCCACATTTCTGATCACATTCAGGAATGCAGGAGAAGGAAGAGGCTTATTAAAGCTCATATTCCAGGAGAATTCCTTCTCGAATGGTTTCTGAAATCTCTGCAGTCAGACATTTCAAAATATGTATCCCTATCTGGGGTATTTTCTGAGGAGCAGGCCATTTTTAGGGCCCAGCAGCTAGAACTGATCTATTCTCAGTCTGGGGTCCTTTATAAATATTTGCCCAATGCTCCTCGCTCCAAATTAGATTTATCAAAAACTAAGCCCGGTCCTCATGGTGATGGGCTTGTCGGATCGATCAATAGTGGTGCAGCCAGCCTACTTACTCAACTGCAGCAGTTGTCTTTGCAATCTGCTCCTTCTAGTCAGGTTGTGCCTGCTGAGTCATCGCCTTCCCAGTCTTTGTCCATAAATGTTGTCCAAGCTTCTGATCCCAAAGGAAATCAACAATCTGATGGGAAGAAGACGGGACGAAATAACAAGAAGAAGGGCAAGAACGGGAAGGGTAATGCAAATAAAACCAATGAGCATATTGGTGAGGGTCCAAAGGAGAAAAAGAAAGTGAAGTTTCCATGCAAGTTGTGTACTAGAGACCATCTCACACACCTTTGCCCTAAAATTTAGGATGCGCAGCGCTTGTTAGCCCAGCAGGGTTCTTCTAGTTCCCAGGCTGTGTTAACAAACCCTTTTCCCCAAGGGCAGCAATTAGTTGTTGGCGCGAACCAAAATCCTGGGGCTTCCTCTGGGGGCACCCAGGAAGGGGAAATTCCATCGAACATTTTCATGATGAGTGCTCACGCGGATATCGCTACAAGATCCCGTGATTATGGCGGAGAAGAGTCTTCGAAAGCTAAGGAAGTTCCTGATGCCACTGAGCCGCTTCACATTATGAATCCTACTGTTGAGTCTATGCCTCGGATGCCCAAAGCATCTTCTAAGCAATCAACGATTAATCCAAATGCTAGGGCCGCCCAGAACTACTCGATTGTGGAAGATCTGGCGCAGATTCCTTGTGCTATGTCAGCTTTAGAGGTACTCCGGTCTTTTCTGGCTCAGCGCAGTGCTTTTCTCACTGCCATTGGGGCTATTGATCCAAAAAATTCTCTTCTGATTACTTTTGATATGACTAATTTTAAGAAGAGACTTCCTCATCACATGGCTTTTCATATTAAATCGTTGTATCGGAAGTGCAATATCTTTCAAATGGTTGTTGATGAGGGTGCTTCCACATGCGTGATGTCTCTCGCATGCTGGAAGACACTTGGATCTCCCAAAGCTGTTCCATCTAGCACTGTTCTTACTGCATTCGATGGTCATTCTCACAGACCCCATGATATTGTCCCAGCTTTTCCCATCTGTGTTGGGGGCAAAACTGTCAATATAGAGGTTGAGGTAGTGGATGCAAGCTTGGACTACAACCTTCTGTTGGGGAGGAATTGGATTTATGAGATGGATGCCATTGCATTCTCATTATTTCGAATTATATGTTTCCCCCACGAAGGGAGGATTGTTACAGTGGATCAACTAGACTGTCCTCCTGTAGACCCGAATGCATCTGCTGACTCATCTATTCCTAAGTTGGATAATACTAAGGCGCCTGTTGAGAATTTAGGAGTTGGAATGTATTCTTCCTTGATGGGTAATTTTGATATTCCTCCTCCTACGGTTCATATTAATTCTATTTCATCCTCCAAGGCTCCTCTTCGAAGAGAGTTCTTTAGAACTCATTATTTTTCGGACCCTTGGACCTTACCTTCCCCTACTACCACATTAGCAGAAGGTCAAGTGGGTGGAATGGCATTTCCGATTTCTGCAGCTGAGATTGTGTATCAGTCTATTGTTGACTCTGCAGAAACCATCCCAGCTCCTCTTTCACCAGAAGAGTTGGATGGTGATGTGGCTCCGGCTTGGACACTTAGTTCTTCTTCTGCCCAGGATTGTCTTGATACCACTCTTCCATCTAAAGAGGCCATCCTGGAAGCCATGACTGGTATAGATAGACCGTGGGATGATTTGCATCATCGGTCTTACTTCTTACCTGATTTGAGCGAAGTTGAAACTAGTTTTCCAAGTCCTCCGTCTCCTGGTCCTGTTCACCCAGTCTTGAACCCTTTAGCACCAACACAGGTTTATGCTGAAGGGAACATGGCTGTGATATCTCCTACTATCCCGGTGAACATTTCCAGGGATCCCAATATTATTGAGAATGTCTTCATTGGAGCTGAATGTTCCCGTGAAGAGGTTCAAATTTACACCGAGCTCTTTAAAGAGTATAGGGATGTATTTTCTTGGTCTTATGAGGAAATGCCTGGAATAGACCCATCTATTGTCCAGCATGAGATCAAGACGTATGAAAACGCTAAGCCGGTGAGGCAAAAACTTCGTCCGGTCAATCCTAGGAAGGCAGCAGCTATCAAAGCTGAAGTTGAGAAGCTGCTTAAGGCGGGATTCATTTTCCCTGTTCCTTTGACTGAATGGGTTTCAAATCTCGTTCCTGTAGATAAAAAGCAAGGAACGATTCGAGTGTGCATCGATTTCAGAGACCTAAATAAAGCGTGTCCTAAAGATAATTACCCCACACCATTTATCGATCAGATCATTGATGAGTGTGCCGGTAATGAGATTTTCTCCTTCATGGACGGTTTCTCCGGATATAATCAAATTACTATCCGTCCTGAAGATCAACATAAGACTGCCTTTATTTGTCCCTGGGGTACATTTTCATACAAGAAGATGCCTTTTGGTCTTAAAAATGTTGGGGCTACCTTTCAGCGGGCCATGTCTTATGCCTTTCACGACATCAAAAATATTATCGAGGCGTACTTAGATGATTTAGCTGCTCATTCTCGAAAGAGGATGGATCATCCTGGTCACCTACGGCAAATATTTGAACGATGTCGGTTCTATAAGATTAGATTGAATCCGAACAAGTGCGTTTTCGCAGTTACGTCCGGCCGGTTATTGGGATTCATTGTGTCTAGGGAAGGGATAAGGGTAGATCCCTTCAAGGTTGAGGTAATACTTCAGTTTCCTCCCCCGTCTTCAATTCGTCAGCTTCAAAGTCTTCAAGGGAAGTCTAATTTTCTTCGGAGATTTATTGCCAATTATGCTGAAGTTACAAAGGGATTTATGAGATTGTTGAAGAAAGGAGTTCCTTTTCTTTGGGACGACTACGCTCAACGCTCATTCAATGCTTTGAAGAAAGCATTGACCTCTGCTCCTTTATTGAGTCCACCAGATTATAGCAGGGATTTCCTTTTGTATCTGGCAGCAGCAGAATCTACCATCGGTATGGTTCTGGTTCAGGAGGATGATGCTCTTGCAGAGCATGTTATTTACTACCTTAGTCGAGGCTTGGTAGGACCTGAACTCCGATACACTCCGATAGAAAAGTTAGCTTTAGCAGCAGTTCATGCTGTGCAGCGACTCCGACATTACATTATTCTTCGCAAAACTTATGTTTTTGCAGCTGCCAATCCATTTTAGTTTTTCCTCAGTAGGTGAGTGATTGGGGGTAAATATAATAGATGGATTGTGATTTTACAGGAATTTGATCTTGAGTTCATGTCTGCCAAATCCAAGAAATCATTAGTTTTCGCGGAATTGATCTCCGAGTTGCCCTGTGGAGAAGAGATGATCTATGATGAGTCCTTTCCGGACGAACACTTGTTTCTTATCTCTTCACAGGATCCTTGGTACGGGGATATCATTGTGTATCTCCAGACTGTGAAGTTTCCCTCTACTTTTTCGAAAGATGAGCGTCGTAAGCTGCGTCACTTAGCCAAGAATTATCTGATTATTGGTGATGCTTTATACCGTCGAGGGGTTGATTCAATCCTAAGACGCTGCTTAACTTTCGAAGAAGCTGAGGCTGTGCTCAATGATTCTCACGGTGGAGCTTGTGGGGGTCATTTATCTGGGCTTGCTACAGCCCAAAATATTTTGCGTGCTGGATACTTTTGGCCCTCGATTTTCAAAGATTGTATTGAATCGGTCAAGAAGTGTCATCCGTGTCAGGTTTATACTCGAAAAATGCGTGCTCATCCAGCTCCACTTTTTCCAGTCGTTACTGTCGGACCCTTTACAAAGTGGGGTATTGATTATACTACTTGTAACCCGCCTTCGGCAAAAGGTCACAAGTACATTATTGTAGCAGTAGACTACTTTACGAAGTGGGTCGAGGCTATGCCTACTTTTGGGAACGATGGTGAGACTGCAGCTCTTTTCCTTTTCAACCAAGTTATTGCTCGTTTTGGTATTCCTAGAGAGATTGTCACTGATCATGGCAGTCATTTTCAGAATAGTATGATGGCTGAGTTGGCTCTCAAATTGGGTTTCCGGCAGGAGCATTCATCTCCATATTATCCTCAAGCTAATGGGCAAGTGGAAGCCATGAATAAATCCTTGAAGACAATTCTTCAAAGGACAATTGATAAAGCTAGATCCAACTGGCATATTATGCTATATCCTGCACTTTGGGCATACAGGACGTCAGTGAAAACTGCAACTGGCTTTACTCCATTTCAGCTAGTGCACGGGGTGGAATCCGTATTTCCTAATGAATGCGAGATTCCTTCTCTTAAATTAGTTGTTGAACTTCTTCCTGAAACTTCTAGTCTGGCAGAACGGCTTCTTCATCTGGAACATCTCGATGAGCAGCGTCGAGATGCCGCCACGATGAATGAAGCGCATAAAAACCGAGTTAAAGTTCAGTATGATAAGGCGGTCAAACACAGGGTTTTTTCGGAAGGTGACCTTGTTTTGGTCTATGCCCAAGAAAAAGATGCCCTGGGGGCAGGAAATTTTAAGTCTATGTGGTATGGCCCCTATATCGTTAAAAAATTCCTTAAGAAAGGAGCATATAACTTGGTTTATTTCGAAGGGAACGAGTTGCCGGAGCCCCGAAATGGGCTCTATTTGAAGAAGTATGATGCCTAGGCTTCGGCCTGGCATGTTGCTTTTGTATATAGTAGTTTTTGCTTTATACATATCTGGTTGATTTTTGATCTTTGATGAGTTGGTGATGTTTTTGATCTGCTTTGGCAGGTTGTGTTGGATGTCATGAGTCATTTTGGTTTCGCCGATGGTGCTAGTAGACACACCCGGAACTTAGCTTCCGCGGCTTGGGTGCTTCATTATCCATCCGGTCAGCTGTTAGTATCAAGAGGGGTCTACATTGGTCTTGCTTCCAATAATATAGCAGAATACACTGCAGTTGTTCATCTACTCTTGGAGGCAATATCTTTGGGTGTTGATTCGTTGGTAGTTTTCTTGGACTCTCAGCTGGTGGTGTCGCAGTTGAACAACACTTATCGGGTACAAGATCCATTTTTATTACGATTGTTCTTGAGGGTACATTTGTTACAAAGGTCATTTCAATTTTTAACTTTCATTCATATTCCTCGAGCTGACAATTGGTTTGCTGACTCATTAGCTAATCAAGCATTGGATTGGCATATTAATCATTCCATACAATAAAATTTAATCATAAAAAACATCATACATTTTGATACATTTATCACATCACATCACATATCGCTGTATATATATCATCAGAGTGTTCAAAAACTTTACAAAATTTGGATCCATAAGGTCATACAAAACTTGGGCTTATGCCCGATCATGTTCAGTCTCAAAAAAGAATATACAGTCATCTAATATATAATATCTGTCTACTCCTGAGGTCCCTGCCCAGAAGTCGTGTTCCTATAGAACGTGACCGCGGTGGCAACTCGGCGGAATAGTCGTACCCAGTCTCGGGGCACTCCTATCACCCGTCTCTGGATGGCTTCTGGCAGGTCTTCCACGGCAGCCATAGGTATTTGGCGGGTTAACCCCTCCAAATTCCTCTGCACAGCCTGGAGGGTCCTATCTGAATCCACTGTATCTGCTTCGCCCCTGCGGCGCTTGTGGCGCGGAAAACCCTCAAGACGCACTGGTCCAATATCTGTATCATGATCATGTTTACATTGTCAGTCATTATGAATCCAATCAAAAACATGTTTATTTTCATTTTTTCATACATATTTGAAAAAATCCAAAAAAATTATATAAGTCAAAAAAAAATTGCAAGCTTACCAACTGTGCCCCATGCTGTGCCTGGTGGAAGAACTAGATCTAGATCTCCACGGAAGTCCATCCCGGCATAGGGATAGTCGTCCACTGCGATGATTTGTTCTCACCACCAAAGGAAGAACTCATCGTCTCAGGTAGTCCGAGGAACTTCACTTCCCCCTAATCTCTTCATCATGTCCGCCCAACGGGCAATTCTTGCGTCCCGCGAGCTGCTGATGGTAGAGATAACTATGGGTCTCAATGCTGGTATCTTCTCAAAGAAGAATGTCATCAAAATAGTACCGTACCCAAAATGTTTGGTCTTTGCTTGGCGGATTGAGGTCAATTGTTGTTTCATGTTCAGTAAAAGGGTTGTGCACCAATCATACACATGAGTCAAGCATTCTACTGCTATGCTCATTTGCGTCCTGGACGCCTGATGTAGGGAGGCAGATCCTGCCACTCTGCCGATGGTGAAAAGGAGGATTTTCATGTGCAAATCCCGTAAATCTTTAATAGCAATCTGAGTTCCAACTTTCTTGGAACCCTCTACGCAATACACGTGGACATAGTCTTCCACGGTTAGCCCTCCCAGGGGCTTCCCGTGCAAGTCTACTGGTTCTCCCCTCCGGGAGAGTCCAGTAATAAAGTATATGTCTTCCACTTCAATGTGTATTGGCATCTGATCTATCACGAAACAGTCTTGGTCTGGTTCCCAGTAATTGACGAGCATTTCTAGCAACCGAGGATTGCTTTTCATATTTGGCATTTTGAAGAATTTGAACAATCCGCAATTCCGAAGGATATTTTGCGATGCTCGATCTTGCATGACCTCTTGATCAATTGCGCTATGTTCACGCTCTCTCCATGAGATTGTCATCCTGTCAAATTTCATTAAATCATGCATTAGCCACGCATTTTTTTATTTGGACCTGCGCATACGCGACTTTTTCTTTGCACAGTCGCGTGTATACGTGACTTTCCTGTTATGAACCCGCGTATGCGCAAGTCCGCATTTTTTAGCAAGGGTTTTAATGGTAAAATTCACTAAATTTTAATTTCTAAACGGAAAAAATGATTTGCAAGGATGATTGAGGAGCCTACCTGAAAATTCGGTGCGTTTCGACGGTCGGTTGTTCCTGATTTGACGAAAGAAGTTTTTTGCTCCAGAGCACTTTTTTCCAAATCAGAAATGCAATAATAAACCAAATATGAGGTAATTTGTCTATTTATGCCTAAAAAGTTGAAAATTTTTGCAAAAATTTGTTATGCTTATTTTTTCGATCTATCTTAAGCTGCATAACTCGGATGCTTGGAAGTGCCCAGTTTGGTATGTTTTCAGGTACATTTTGACGATTTTGAGATTTTTCCCGGTTTTTGATCCATGATTACCGACTCGTCACGGCAGGTATATGATCTTCACTGGCATATAGGTTAGGGAAATCACTTTCCGTTGCATCTTGCATTCTAGCCTCCATACTGATCACTTGCCTTAGGGTCGATCCCATCAGGTCATGAGTATTACACCCATTTCACTCGCAGATTATTTAATCATGACTTGATGGTAGAGCCTTCCTTTACATGGGCTTCCTAGTTAGTTCCTCGCTATCACTTGTTGCCCATGCTGCTTTTTATGTAGGCTCAGGAGTCCTCTTTAGTCCCGCCATGTCTTTCGTGTTGAAGCTTCATTCTTCTCCTTCATCACTTATCATTTTTCTGGCTTATACCCTAGAGGCTCCCTGGTGTCGTTAAGTTGTATTACTGCATTGCATATTGGCTACTTGTTTATCCTGGCCTTTAGCCGGCTTCATTTAGACTCGATGTTTAAGCCAAATTTTGACCTTGACTTTCTGTACAAGTTAACCATTGCATGCATTTAGCTATCACGACTTGACACCTTTTTACCCATGGATGGAACGTTCCTCTGAGTATCGCTTACCAGTTTTCGCCACCTTGCATTGAGCATAGGATTGTTCCAATCCCAGGAACTAGTGCATATGATTTTTTGATACTCGTTCTATCCATTGTACCATAGCATTCTTTTATTCTTTTTCAGGCTTATTATATGAAAAAGACAAAAAAATCAAATATAACAAAAAAAGCGGGAACGGGATGTATCTTCGTTGTTTTGATGGCAGTACAGAGTCAGTTTGTCGCCCTTGAACAAAGCACATATACTTATATATATTTCCTACATTTGGGATGGTTTTATTTTTTGACCTAGGTTCAGCCTTTACCATGTTTCACTTGTCAGTCCTCCCCCGGT
Source organism: Pinus albicaulis (assembly GCA_034641835.2). Taxonomy (NCBI): domain Eukaryota; kingdom Viridiplantae; phylum Streptophyta; class Pinopsida; order Pinales; family Pinaceae; genus Pinus; species Pinus albicaulis. Next base: position 1,826,025,523 of record CM076578.1, on the reverse strand, counting down.
TGGTTATCTCTTCCAATCATATGGAGAGTTTGTTTTTCCTCCTGCATAACAGACTTATACAGTGTCACTTTTACTACCATGGTCATCATGAGTCGTGTTTTTGTTCAAGGGAAGTCTAACCAGAGTCAGCCATTCTGCGGTGTCTCTTGACTCATTATTCAGTCGGCCTTCCTGGTCTTGTCAGTATCTTGTTCTATCACATCAGATGTTTTGGTCTTTTGCTCGTGCTGGTTTGAGAAGGTCCCCATTGACTTCTTGCTGGCGGGTTTGTCTCTTATCAACTACGACATATTGCTCTGAGAGCAAACCTAGAGTCGCACCCTGGGCCTATTTCCATCATTGATAGGTGACCTTGTGCTCAGCATTTGATCATCATTATGGGTCTTTGACTGAGTGGTTTCCCCTGTGTTCGACGTCAGCACACATTATCACACTTGGGATTCGTGAAGTACCTTGATTTCCACTTGACCCTATCGGTGGATTTCTCGCCTCTGTGTCAGCTTTCATTATTGGTTGGTTCAGAGGGTTTCTTCCATGCGCTAGCTTCATCTTGTGCATGTCGGAAACATACTTCGGTTTTGGTTCCATCACTCTACTTCGTCTGATTCCTTCCAAATCTTGGCCTGCGGGTTACACTCGCGCTGGACTGATGTGGGATGCCTTAATTCCTTCCTTCCAGCAGATCTTTTCCCATCGACTTCGACTCATTGCTCTGGGAATAAGGTCTAGAGTCTTTTTTTCAGTACCTTAGGGTTTGCAGTCATCAGTGGCAGACTCTTCGCTATCGACAGTGGGAATTCATCATTGCCTCCTGATTGGTAGATTCTTTCAAGTGTTCGACTTCAACTCATTCATTCGCACTTGTTAGATTGTACTGGGGCACCTTGACACTCATTTTCATTATTGGTGGGTTGTCTCGCATTGGTTAACGGTATACATCATTGACCAGTAATCCAACGATTTCTCACATGGTCGACTTCAACTCATTTATTCCCATTGTGTAGAATTGTGCCATAGTGATCGGTGAAGACCTCGGGTTGCATCAGCATTTCTCGGTTCACTTTTGACAGTCCATTCAGTTTCTGCCAGTGATGCCGTCCACCCTTATATGTTGCAGTTCAGTACAGCAGCATCCTATATGTTGGCTCCCGAGTTGCGTGATAGTACCGTTTGTTCCACCCCTTATGATTTGGTACTTGGAGATTCAATTACTTATTTGATCAGACATCCAGTTGCAGCATCTTTGATCAGCTTTTTATATGTGATACTTGGACATTGATTCAGACTTACACTTCCGGGCCATGCTCAGATGATTCATTATGTACTTTCAGTTCAGTTATACTTGTATACATGTTGGATATATTGAGTACTTTCTATATGATGTATTTTTGACTGAGCATGGGTATGCCCGCCTCAGCATGAGTTGACTCTCTGTTTTCTTTCATTGGTTTTCGGCAGGCTGAAATCTGGTGAAGTCATCTCTTGTCCTTGCAAAGTTCTTTCTATGTGCATAATACATTTCGGCCATCATATACCCCTTCTGACCTCATATATTAGGGGGCATCTGTTATAGCATCATTTCTCACCTTCATATGATTCATGATTTCTTTTATGGCTTTGGGCACCCATTCCTTCAGACTTGGACCAATTCACTAAAAAACAGTGTAAAAATCCCCATACGCGACTATGCCCAGACTTTTCCGCGTGTATACGCGAGTCCAACTGCACTTTTCTGCGTATGCCATTAAAATCATTAAAAATATATATATAAATTCCCTATTTTCGGGCTGGTTTGATGGTTACTCAGGTAGTTCAACCACCCCAACACGTGGCCAACTGTTTCCAACTGTTGAAACTACTTTGAGGGAGTATAAAAGCCCCTCATGTGCATGGCCTAAGGGAGAGAGAGAATTATTGATATTATACTCTGTTGGTATTCCCTATCCAAGTCTGAATTCCCATGCCTCCTGCACTTCCCAGTTCATTTCAAGAAACCTTTGTTTCTTGGAGATGCTCATTCCTTTATATGTCATCTCGTTTGCACCAGTTCGGAAGGAATCTTAGCGAGGAAAGGGTGGGACGGATCCGGACGACAGTCTGCTCGAAGATCGTGGGAGGATTCAGGTGATCTCTCCACTCATTATTTCTGTACATGCTATTTATAATACAGAAGTACCATCTTGTTCCCAAATTATACGTGTTAGTGTCTACTTACATATATGAGAAAATTGTTATTTAAGCATTCATTATGGTTTATCTAATGTTTCATATGGATTTCACTAACATTTAGAGTAGATATATGCTGTACAACCAGTTCTTCGTGCTTGTTTCTTCTTTTCTTTCAGGTTAAGAAGGAAGAAGGGTTGCTGGGGGTTTGGACCCCGCGGGATCTGCTTCAACCGTAGGACCTACGGGTAACTTCCTCGTTCTACTCTATTTAGTTTTTCATGAACATGTATGGTTGTGTGAGTCCTTCTTAAGTAGCATGCCCCTGCTCTGTGGAGGTTGTAACCCAACGAACCTCTAGGGTGATTTTCCCCGAAACAACAGTGCGGTTATTTAAACGACCGTACCGCCATATCAAGTTTAGAAAAAAAAAACACGATGAGTGTTTTCGGTACCGCACCAGAACCCGATGCAGTTTTCGTTAGCATCCTTCACGATGGGACCTATAAATTTATAGGTAGCACCACGAACGGTACGAGTCGAATGGCTTGAGCGCACTGTGCAGCAAAAAGAAATTGGAAAAAAACAGTAAAATTTAAGCTTTTTTACAAATCTATTCTGCTAAAATTTTTATTTATTGATAAACAAGTAAAATACTTGTACATTTGGGCATCAAGGAGGCATATTTGCTATAGAATTTGAAAAACAAAATTTTCCCACCATTTTCCAAAATTCGAACTCCACAAGGTGGGAAATGGACGACAGCAGTGCATGCAATGGGAGCACCGATGGCACGATGCCTCACACAAGCGAAATTCACACCAGTGCTTGAGAGCTCTGGAGCATTGAAGAAATTAAAATGCATATTTTTTGGTCGGTAATTTTTTTTATTTAACCCTGTTTCGGTGCGCAGGTTTTTGAGATGCACCAGGCAGTTTCTGTGTAGTGCACTGGGCCTGTTTCTCTTTGAGCACGGGTTTTTAAGACACACCGGCCTTGTTTTTGAGTAGCGCACTGGTGCGCTACAATAATGAGATGCATCAGGCGGGTTTGTACTGAGAGAACAATGTCTCTGTCTGCCAATTTTTAGTATGCACCAATGCATTGTGAGTTAAACACACTAGTGCGGTTTATGATGAGAAACGCACCAGACAAAAAACATCTGCAAAAACCTCCACCCACCAACCTCCTCTAGAGACCTCCGCTACAAATGGATATTTGGGCTATTTTTATGACGGGTTCCTAAAAAACATCAGCTAAAGGGTCTTTTCCTTGTAATGATGCTAAGGAAAAGAATATAAAAAACAAGTACCACTACATCAGAAGCTTGGCACAATATGGGGTCGTGGAGATACATTATATACCTATAGATGACTAGGTAGCATACAATACTGAGTACCTAAGAGATAATATTGGTTTGGTGGATACCTCTTCCCTAATTGAGATGGAATGATATCATTATTTCTTATCTTTATGGGTCAAGAACTAAACTAGGACTAAAAGTCGTAAGTCTTAGTGAAGGCCATAAAGAAATAATGGATTATGGAGGATCAGATAAGCATATAGATTGGAACTTCTTATGGATTGTAGAATCTACGGAAAGAAGTTGTCGACCGATGATATTTGAGGATGAGGTAGGGAATCCAAGATAAGATTATTCGAAGAGGAAAAATATTCTTTGAGGATCTAGGTTTGGGAATCCATGAAAATAATAGTCCTAAAATGACATACCTTGTAGACATGTGGATGGGGTATGTGCTTTGAGAGGTAGTGTGGTAGCTCACTTAAAGCCTCCTAGGGTAATGCTCATAATTATATATGATCTTGCCTAGTTATCGCCTTCAAGGACAATGTTGGTTATGATAAAGAAGCTTGAAAAAATATGTCGTATCAATATGACTCTTCTTATGTGCTTCAATATTGTGATTCCTTGTACCATGAATACATCCCTAGTTAAGAGGGAGTGTTGAAAATTGTAACTAGGTTTGGTCTTCATTATGATGTAATTGTATTCATGACATTGTATATTCTTTATAAAGAAACAAAATGAAATAAAAAGAAATTATATTTTTGGAGTATGGGTCTCATACTCAAGATTGAGTTAAAAGCATGTTCTTCATGCTTTTAGGGCTTTATAGGATAAATAATAATATTTTTCATGTGTCATAGTCCCAATTAGACTCATTGTAATGAAGAAAAATATTTATTTTTTCAAGGAAAATTCATGGATAAACCCAATACTAAGTCGGCCCAAGAGGAAGATCAAGACCCCTAAAGGAGGGATATTTGACCCTCAATAAAGGCTATAAATACAAGGGATCTCGACCTCATTTGGACACACATATCAAGCAAGTTTAATCTGTAATATAGAAGGAGAAGAAGAGTATCTGGGAGGACAAAGAATAAGAGCAATAATTCAAAAAAATTCCAAGCTTTTCTCTTCTCTTGCTAGGGTTTGTGAAGCTTCTAGTTGCAGGAGGATGAAATTCAATAGCAGTTCGAGGGAGTTGAAATTGCAGGGATGAAATTATATTGCAAGGGTCAAAGTCTTAATACAAGTGAAGCACTATCGAAGTTTTGGAAGTTGCCTTGAGGAAGATGTTATCACCAAAACTTGGTCTTCTAACCATTTATAATTAGATGGGTCGAAGTACACCATGTAAGACCAATTTTACCATAGTAAAATTTCTTTCACTATAATAAATAATTTATTAAACCATATTTTATTAAGTTATTTTTGGTTTAAACAAGAAACCCCATGAGGAATAATAAAATAAATCCTTATTTATTTGATTTTCCTCTAGGAATAATTAATTAAACCATTGTTTAAATAATATTCCTGGTCATATTTAACCTAATTATAAGAAATAATTAGATAAATCATTACTTATCTTATTTTTATCTAGGAATAATTAATTAAATCATTATTTAGTTATTATTCCTTGTTAATTTGGCTAAATCACCTAGGAATAATTAAACAAATCATTATTTGTTTATTATTCTTTGACCACATTCTTGGAATGATAAATAAATCATTTATTTGTTTATTATTTATAAATAAAGGTATTTAACCAATTTAAATACATTTTCCCTCCAACAAAATATAATAAAATATTCCAAGCAGTTAAATCTATATATTAGTTAATAATATTTTATTATTCGCCATTATCAAGGATAACTCAATATTTTGTTATAAATATAAGGGTTTTTTCATTCATTCTTCACTTTGATCATTCTCATTGTTGCTACTATTTTCTTTCGCTTCTTGAGCTCCCACTTGAGTTTAAAATTAATTTTGGATTTTATGCACCATTGAGAGAGAGAAACTTCTGGAACTGAAGCTTTGAGGACAATAAAGAACCCATCCCATTGAGGGGGACTGGTAACATTTATTTGTTCCCTTTGTCAAGTGTAATAATATATGAAATCATTCTTTAAATATTGTCTTGTTTTTTGGATGCATGGAGTAATTATTATTTATTTTCACTATTTAACTACTTTTATTGCATAGATATGGTTTTTTGCAGCATTTTTTCTAACTATTCCTTACAGATCTAAAGAGTTAAGTAGTCATTTCTGTTGTTAGGGTTGTTTGTCACACACAGCTAAAGTATGCTTTTTTCGTACACTTGCTTTAAGAATTTACGCTAACATAAGATCTTGCTAAGAGATAGCTTGGGGCTTGGAGGGTTTTTTGACTTTGGTCTTTGGGTCTTGGAAGTATCTTTTGCAAGCATATTCTAAAGAAGAAGAGAAGCATTTTCTGGGTTTTTCCCTTGTAGGGGTATTGCCCTGGCTCAAAGCCTATATCTTATGTACTTTATCTCTTTGTGATCTTCATTTTTTTGGTAATTTCTTGATGAAAAAATATAAAGAAGTAATAAAGAACCAATTAACATCACAAGTAATTAGCATGATAATGAAAATAAGTTCTAACCTACAAGTCTCCATATTTTCTAAAAATTGTGGTCATTAGGGTGATCTTCAGCCAATATTTCTACTGTTGTTGTCACTTGATGAATTTGGGCCTCCAGGGAATCAAAGGGTGGAGATAGGTCCACACGCTTGGGGGAAATGGCATGTTGTTGCTCTAGCTCCTCCCCATCACCTTGTGTTTCTACATGATTCACAACTCCCCGTCCTCTTTGACGAAGCATGGGCATTCCGATGAGATATTTTTTTGGCCCACACCTCCTTTTCCAACCAAATTCTGGACTTTATTTATAGGTGAATGACCTCAAGTACAAAATTATTCAGCCAATGAGACACACAAGCCCCACTTCTGAGACCCACAATCCATATTTTCCAAAATTCCAAATGAGTTCCTCACATAGGCTCAAATACAGTCAACCATCTACCCCATTCTGTGTGATAATCCTTCCAGAAACAAAACCACCACTCACTCACCCATCCACACGCTCTCCCGCTAAGGCAAACACTAGCAATTGTAGCCACGGGGATAAGGATACCTCCTAGCACCAACCCGTCAACACGACACCCCTCCATGGACAGAAAACCATCATTGAATAACTCACCTACCCCTAAGGCTTTGAATTCTACAATTGACCACCCTAGCCTAACCCCAAGGCTCACTACACTTCCATCACTTCCCTCCAAGAACACAAAAAGAAAAAATCCATGATATAAAAATAGAACAACAAGAAATTGAAGCAGTAAAAACCAAGTAAAATTAGTGACTATTGAATAAAATTCATTAGGGCCACCAGTGGGTCGTAGAGACTCCCTTACCCACCATAAAGCCTACAGTAGGGCCCAACAAAAATAGTGCATACCAATAACTGAAACGAGAAATGAGCAGATAATACTGAATAACATGTGCGAAGGCGAGGCTGGTTGTCCCAATACCCAAGCTGATGAAAAACCCAGCTTTGTGCACCTATCAAGCGCGAAATTTGCCCTATTCTTAGCAAGTCGCAACAAACCAAGGTCCCATATGGTGTTCTGCATTACTTGTGGAGCCAACACCACACCAATATTCCCCCACCCATTGCTTACATTAAACAACGTCAGGCCAAAAAAATGGGAATGGCTTAACTGGAAAGCCTCCCTGCGCACTTGAAAAAAATATGCCCCCTACAATCCTATCCCTCATCTCTAAACACTTGCAAATTCGTTATATCACCAAGCCCAAATTGATTATACTCAATGTTAGAAAATCAGAAAGGCAGAAATTTTTTCTTATGTTGATAATTACTTGTGATATTGTTAAGTCCCTATACCCTTCTAACCCCCATATTGTTATTATTGTTCCCTTACATTATTATTGTTAGGTCGGCTAGGATTCAATTATGGCCCCATGGACTCATATATATAGAAAGGAGATTTTTTCATTTGTATCATCCAAGAATTGTTCATTCATGTAATGTATTAGAGTTTTCCCCCTCAACGTGGCTTATTTCTAAGGCATTTATATCTCTTTTCTTCTATTTTTTGAGCTAGTTTAACAACATTTGGTATCAGAGCTTTGGATTATAGGGTTTCGCTGCTCCAAACAGGTCATCGTGGCAATTTCGCTATAAAAATTTTTCTACAAAGTTTCAAAAGCTTAAATTTTTAGAGTGTGAAGCCAAAATTCTAAGGAACATCATCACAAAATTTTAGAGCTTGGTTTGAAATATTTTCGGAGATATGATCTGTGGAAGTTAGGTCTTTTTGCAGGCTCCCAAATTTAACCTAAATAGGTCATCGTGTAATTTTTGCTATAACATTTTTTCTAAGAAGGTTCAAAAGCTGCAATTGTTAGAGTGCGAAGCCGAAATCCTGAGGAACATCTTCGCAAAATTTCAGAGCTTGGTTCGCAATATTTTCGGAGATATGGTCTGTGGACTTTAGGGCTTTTTCAGGCTCCCGAATTTCATCTCAAAGAGGTGATCATGGGAAAATATTCATAACTCTCTCTCTGAGCATCAGATTGGAATTCTGTAAAAATAACTTGAATTACATGGACTGTTGTTTTCTGTCTATAAATTTCAGAGCCAAAGGAGCAAACAGTGACACGTGGAAAGTCGTACAAGTTCGCTCTACTAAACTAGTCCATAATTAGGCCATTGTGGGAGATTGGACATAATTTTGTCTTGAAGAATCCAAATCAGGTTAGACCTATGGAATTCAAAAGAGGATTCATAGGGCTACCTCAGGGCCAAATTTTAGATATTGAAGATCAAAGTTCACAGAGATAATTCAGTTTCAATATCAAGCTCCTCAAAAGAAAGAAAAATGTGTGTATTTGGTTTTTAAAATTGCATAATGTTTTTTTGAAATAATTCCATACCCATTAAGCCCTCAAAAAGCTATACTATGACGCATGAAGAGGAATAATTGCAGTATGAGATATCAAAATTACAGTACCAAGTGCAACAAATTTTGATCTTACGAAGAGAAACTGAAGATGACGTAGATGGTTTAAAAGAAAAAATGGAGGCTAATTTGGATGGTTTGAAGGATCAAATAATAGCTAATATGGATGATAAATTAGTGGAAGATCACATCGAGCATCAACAACAAGTTCTCCAACTCTCAAAGGATAACCTAACTTTGGTGCAGAATCTAATGAAGCAACAGGAAGATCAACATCACATCGAAAGAAGTTTTGCAGCAGTCACAGAAACAAGAACTAGACAAGTAGAATTAATTTCAGAGTATCTCAGCAAGTGGAAGAACTTTCCTGTAGAAGATTCCACATGGGAGGATGAGAATTTTATACAGAAGCATCAAGAAATAATCAAGCGTTGAGGACAACACTTGTTTGAAGGATATGGACATGTTAAGTCCCTATATTAATAGTGTAGTCCCTTATTATGTTAGTGTAGCCCCCTTTATTGTTATTGATGTACCCCTCTAACCCCCATATTGTTATTATTGTGCCCTTACATTATTATTGTTAGGTCGACTAGGATTACATTGTGGCCCCACTAGGATTACATTGTGGCCCCATGGATTCCTATATATAGAAAGGATGTTTTGTCATTTGTATCATCCAAGAATTTTTCATTCATGTAATGTATTGGAGATTGTCCCCTCGAGGTGGCTTATTTTTAAGGTGTTGATATCTCTTTTCTTCTATTTTTGGAGCTGGTTTTACAATAGATATCTGTGTGCTCTTATTAACTTTCTTATGTTCTTATTTTGTCTTTTTTTCATCAAGCAATCATAAAAAAAAGTGAAGATCAGTGACATAATATGTAGCCTCTCAACCAGGGCTAAAACCTCTCTAGAGAGTAAAAACCAGTCAAGCTCTTCCACTAGTAAATTAAATTGAGATAGACCAAGACCTGAAACACAACATAACTTCCACCTCCACCAAGTCAGACTTTCAAGATGATTCAACAAAATTCTTTAGTCCCTTATTATTTAGAATCTACATACCAGCAACAATCCATAACTTTGACCCCTAGCAACTTTACAATTTCAACCCCTAGCAACAATCCTTAACTTCGACCCCAACTACTTCAGAACTTCAATCATCCAGCTTCAATACTTCAACTATCCTGCAAATTTGATTTCATGCAATTATATGTGAATTCTTGTAATCATGAATTCCTGCAATCATACACAAATTATTGTAAATTTGAATTCATGGAATCACACCCAAATTCCTATAGTCGTGAATTTCTGTAATCACACCCAAATTCTTGTAGTCGCGAATTCTTGTATCACACCTAAATTCTTATAGTCGTGAATTCTTGTAATCACACCAGAATTCCTATAGTCATGAATTTCTATAATCAAACCTAAATTCCTGTAGTCGAACTTGAGTGTGCTATCCTCAAAATGAGGATGAATTGATTCCTTTATATAGTAGATTATTCCCCTCAATTAGGCCAACTTGTCTAGGTTGAGGTCGAATAGGTGGAGGAGGCCTAAATGACCTATTTTACATATAAATAAATTTATTTCTTAACAAATGAAGCCCAATAAGGGTCTTTTACATTATGAAAATGACAAGGACACTTGACATAAACCCTATAATCCTACAATGGAGGCTTTGACCAAAAAAAAATTGACCCAAGAATTAAACCCATGCTTTAAGAAGTAAATTTATTTTATAACAATTTTTTTTCTTTCTCTTGACAAATACATTACATTATGACTCAAATAAAATTATTAAGACTATCACTAGTTACATTCTTCAAAACTTCCTCTTAACTAGGAAGGTATTCATAATTTATACATAGGTACATGGAAGATATCAAAGTCATATACTCTATGAAAATTCACAACACACACAGTTCTATAGATTAGATACTTGATCAAGGTATTCTAATTACGTGGGACTAAGGTGAACTCAATATTGCACCACTCTAGGTACCATCAAGTTTTTAAGCATTGTCACCAACCTAGGGATCTAGGTGTGTATCCAAGGTTGAAGCTCCATGACCAATTCCACCCTCCCTACTTCAAAGTCTAGACATCAACACATAGGTCAACCATATGTCCTACCAAGCATCTTGCCACAATATGTGAGTATCATTTAAAACTATATATATATATATGCCACTCCAATCATGCTTCAAACACTCAACCTTTTTACGGAGAGATCTTGCACAATCACAACACAAATCAGTAATAAACCTTCAAATATATATATAAGTAAACAAAAAACTTCAGGGTCCTTAATCATTCTAATGCTACTTATATCAAGTTATCCAAATACAAATTTTCAGAAGATTTCTTCTTTCATTTCTTCAGTAGCACCAAATACAACCTCAGTACTTCTCAAATATTTTGTTTGTAAATCCATCTTTGTTTCTTTCATTCATTCTTCAATTTCATTCTTTCTTCAAGGTATTCATTATAATTTTCATAATATTCCCTCCTTCTCATCTGGAGAGATGTAACCTTTCTTCTAACCATGCTCCCTCTCAACTTAAGGAGAACAAAAACATTGGATATACTTCATTCATGTCATCAAGGTCATCTTGATCATCATTATAGCTTCCTTCATCATTATTATCATCTTAAATTATGAACACCTTCCACATATTGAAGATTATGTACCTCCAAAACTTTAATAGCAAGTAAAACCAAATATATATAAGCATGAAGTCAAGCATATATAAATCATGTTATTATAATTAAAAAAATTTAGACATGAAATACATAAACCTAGTTAGGTTAACAATGGTCACCTGTTGTAATATTCCCAAATGGGAAAAGCAGGAATATAGTGCAAAACCATGGAAATAGCCGTGAAAAAATTACATGAAATCAAGAGGCCAATATGGAGACCTTTCATATGTTATAACAGCAGCAAAATATTCATAAATAATGGGCCATAATAAGTACAACAAGAAAGAACAAGCCTCCAATGGACAAAAATCCCTCAAAAGAGGTGCTACTATTATATATAAAGAGTTGGAAGACTGTTAAAATGATTTAATACTGATATTTGCCTCAAAATATAGATCTACTACAGATCTAAGCACTATAAAACCTCCTTTGAAGAACCCCTTAAGGGTTTTCAGCAAAACACCATGCACAATATGGGGATCTAGGCCCTAGGGTTGAAGATCTACTACAAAATACAGATCTGGAAAGTGTGGTTGATCTTCTATCCACAATATAATAGCCTCCTCCAATAGATCCTCTAAATGAAAGGTAGATCCATTTCACTAGAAAACATTCTCTCCAAATGGTGTGCCAAACCACCATGCAACTCCTCCTATAGAAATAACACAGATCTGGAAATAAACTGCATTGTAGGGTAAAATAAATAGTTGGCCTAATGCCAAGATCTGAAAATATGCACAAGGGCCTTTCTTACTGTCCTCCCAATGGAAAGGAAGCCTTCTCCACTGAAAATGAGAAATGAAATGACCCAAAGATGGTCTCCATTGCTGCAACCTGAAAAACAAATCAACCCTCAACAGGATCTGCGTTGTAAATGAAAGATGAAGCTTGGCCTTAAGCTTTATAGTGGAAAATTTAGTACATGACTCCTCCAAGATATTCTCAATGGAAGAGGTGGGATTCATGTTCAGTAACACCCAGTGCTAAACAACACTTAATCTCAGCTAAACAGCAAGAGAAAGATATATGTCTAAACAAACCATATATTCATAAATATCATATACATCGACATAATGAATAATGGTTTCCTTCCTCTTCCTTAAATAATATATGAGCTTCCGAACGCTAAGCCCCATCCAATAACAGCACTACTTCCATGAAAAGCATTTCCATCTAAAACTGCGCTTTCTTTCATTGATGACCACTCCTCCATGAAAGCACTGTTGATTTGATAAAATTTGAACTAGTCAAGGTGTTCCAACACCTTTTCACACCTAGGGGTGCTCAATTAAGCTGCCAAGATCCATCCTTTTCACATTGGAATTGATTTATTCATTATTAAGGAGAATTATGGACCTCCATCGTCCTCTTATTTTTAAAACAAAGCAGCAAAACAAAATTTAATATTCCAACTAGCTTATGGCTAATTGGGAATATTACAATCCTCCCTTCCCAGATGTTGCTTGTCCTCAAGCAACTGACAAGGTGAGAGCTGAAATATTCTCCTCCATCATTGATGACACCAACATGTGATAAGCTTCCCTCATAATCCAAGTGTCTACCAATCCATCCCTCAATGAATTTCTCCTCCAAATTTCTTATGAGATGCAAATATTCATCCCACAAGGAGACAATAGTTCCAATGAAACAAACATGGTTTGCCCAATGTTCTCCCTGAAACATGTAGCATAGTGAACATGGAGAATCTCTCTCCCATAGGGCACATACATTCCTTCCATCCTCCCTCCAAACATTCCCATAAAAAGAATAAGTACATCATCAATGTATGGGATGAAAACTAAGTACATGCAAACATAAATTTGTACAAATGGAGGTGGGTCATAGTCCCACATGTGGAACCAGTGTAGTTAATCTCTTGAATAACTCAAATAATGGTATGTTAAGTGGTTTCCCCACCACTTAATTTTTGCACAAGTATTCTCACCATGGCTTAAAGTGTGAGATATGTTTGGTTCTTTTGGAGTACACCCACAATTGTACAAAATCTCCCCATGTCCTCCAAGGGAGTGGCCATGTTCAAAAATGTTTATGGCCCAAAGTTGGACATGAATTTTATATGTAATAATTTTCCTCCTTGCAGCTATGGCCTACATATACATGGTAAAGGAATGCAAGTAATCATCAAATGAAATATTATGTACATAAGCATGTTCCTTACCAAAAATTCTCCTCATAAAAATGGAGTGGTCCATAGATAGATCCCCTCTCATTCCAAAAGAGGAAAGAGGTGGCTATAATAAATCCTTCATTGAGTTATGTCTCTCTCCCAACTCTACATGGTTCATGCATATTTGAACCTACTGATATAGTTCCTCTTCAAAGCCTTCCCAAGTGTAGCTCTCCATGATAGTGTTATAAGCCTTCATGGAATAAGTATGGCTGAAAAGGAATTCTTCATATGCCCTTTATAGCAACTTCTCCTTGAGCTTGGAGGCTCTAGATAATAATATCCTACCATGATAATATATGACTTATTTTTGGACTGAATAGCCCTCTTCATGTAGCTAGTCATCAAGTATCATGCATGTGAAAAGATCCTTGGAATAATCCACCAACAGTTGGGATTTCCAGTATGGATCAATCTTCCATAGTGACAGCGATGATGATCTATCACAAAGAACATATGTCATATGGCTACTCTTCCCCTTGACATATCCTATGCCAAAGGTATATGTTTGAAGGTTTCTATTCCTCCCATGTTTCTCCTCCCACTGCGCAAAATCTAAAATGAGAGTGGGTGATGATGATGTTGGGAGGATGTCTCCCTCCTCCTTGAGTCTACCCAAGACTCTCAGCGTTGTATCTTGGCCTTATAAAGCTCCCATCCCTCCTAGATCTATGCTTGTAGCATCATGTTGTGAGAAATCTCTCACCAAATCTGGATCAGGTGGCCTCCCAGGTGGTTTGCCACAAATTAATAATGTCCCATAAACCAATCTCATAGGCATAATAGATGGGACTGTTAGGTCCTTGCTTCCACTGGGAAAATCCATCTCTGATTTCTGTGTGGAAGTTGTATGTGAGGAACAATTATTCATTCCTTTAATAATTTGAGCTTTGACACTCTTTCTATCTACCCATTCCATCTGCAAAGTCTCCCAATCAGTGGTGACTTTCCTTAAAGTAATCAACCATTGCACACCCAATATCACATTGGTGTTAGGTATGTCAACTACAAAGAAGTGATAATTCAATGTATATGTTCCCATAGTGACTGATAAGGATGGAACATAACACATGCATTGCATAGTTCTATCTCCGGGGACCAAAACAGAAAATCCCTCAAAAGCATTAGTGGGTATTGTCCTCCTTTGCACTAGTTGGGAATCAATAAAATTGTGGGTAGCCCCACTGTCAATAAAAAAAAAAACCCTCTGATCTAAGATGGAACCTCAAACCCTCAAGGTAAAGTACTTAGGTACTCCTCTCATTGATGCAAGAGCCTCTCCAATTGGAGCAAATGCCCCATTCCCATCTCCTGATGGTGTTGGTTCATCTCTTGTTGTGTCAGCGTTGTGACCTCTTCTTGACCTCTTCTTGGTTCATCATCTGAGAAGACCTCTATGTAATGGGCCTTTCCTTCTGCACATCTATGTCTGGGTGCCCAAGATTCTTGGCATGTGAAGCAAAGCTTCCTCCTCCTCAAATCTCTTCGGACATCATCATCAAGAGGTTTTTTATTTTGGCTCTTCTTGGAAAGAGGAGCCTTCTCATATTTTCCCTTTGATGGAAAAAAGGGCTTGTGCTAAAAATTTGCCTTTGCTTTTGGCAAGGCATCTCGAAGAGCTCTAACCCTTTCAATGGCATCTTGAAGGGTAGTGGGCTTGGTAGACTTAACCAACCCATGAAGAAGTTCCTCTAACCCATTAATGAACATATAGACCCTTCTTGTTGCATATAAATTAGGAACCATAACAAAAAGTCTTAAAAATTTAGAAATGTAAGTTTCTGGATTACCTTATTGTTTTATCTTTGCAAGCCCCATGAATGATGCTTCAGGATCTCTTCTATCAAACCTCTCCACCAACCTCCTTTGAACTCTGAATATGTAGTCACATTGGCATGACCCAATCTAGACAAGCCATGGAACCACCAATCATGTGCTTCACCCTCAAGGTGCAGTTCAACTATCTTAATGGCCTCCATTTCTTGAAATTTGTTCAACTGGAAGTAGATTTCAAGCTTCTCTACCCATGATTTGGCAGTGCATTTATATGACCCATCAAAGTTGGATAAGAAAAATATGCCCATAGTACAGTGTAGATCATGATTCTGAATGAATCCACCACTTCTATTGTGATGCCTGGGTCTCCTATTGTCCTTGATTTGAAAAATAATTGAAAACTCAAGTGGTCCTTGAATCTCTGAATTTGAGACTCATACTCCATAAAATAGTATTCAAGGGATTCTTGCTCTTGAAACCCTTCATTTCCCATAGCCAAGAATGTAGGCATTGTAAGGAATTGGGAAATTTGTTGTTGCTACACTGGTTGATTTCTCTAGTGATGAAAAATGTCAGAGCCTTCACCATGATGAAATCCTTTATGGGATTCCTTGTATCTATCCATCCTCGTCTCCTTGATTTCTCTAGCAATGTCTTACATAGCTTTGAGAAGAATATTAGGAAACTCTTTCTCTTCATCTTCTCCTCCAGATAAAGGGGTTTTACCCCTGTCTTCTTTGTCATTTGTATAATCAAACTTCTGGTGTCTTCTTCTTTGATACCTCTTCTCTCTATCAATAAGAGGATCTCCTTCTTCAGATGACATATTGTCTTTTCAAGATGCATAGGATGTGCCAAGATTATGCTCTGATACCATTGTAAAATTCCCAAATGGGAAAAGTAGGAATATAGTGAAAAACCATGGAAATAGCAGTGAAAACATTACATGAAAGAAAGAGTCCAATATGGAGACCTTTCATATGCTATAATAGCAGCAAAATATGCATAAATAATGGGCCATAAGAAGTACAACAAGAAATAACAAGCCTCCAATGGACAAAAATCCCTCAAAAGAGGTGCTGCTACTATATATAAAGAGTTGGAAGACTGTTACAGCATTGTTTTAAAGTAAATTCTACAAAAAATGGTTATACAATAGATCTAAGGCTGATATGTGCCTCAAAAGATAGATCTACTACAGATCCTAGCACTATACAACCTCCTTTTAAGAACCCTTTAAGGGTTTTCAGCAAAACACCATGTACAAGATGGGGATCTAGGCCCTAGGGCTGAAGATCCACTGCAAAATATAGATCTAGAAAGTGTGGCTGATCTGATATGCACAATAGAATAGCCTCCTCCAATAGATCCTCTAAATGAAAGGCAAATCCCTTTCACTAGAAAACCTTCTCTCTAAATGGTGTGTCAAACCACCCTGAAACTCCTCCTACAGAAATAACACAGATCTGGAAATAAACTGCGCTATAGGGTCAAATAAATAGTTGGCCTGATGCACAAGGGCCTTCCTTACTATCCTCCCATTGGAAAGGAATCCTTCTCCACTGAAAATGAGCAATGAAATGACCCAAAGATGGTCTCCACTGCTACAACCTGCAAAACAACTCAACCCTCAACAGGATCTGTGCTAAAAATGAAAGATGAAGCTTGGCCTTAAGCCTGATTGTGGAAAATGTAGTACAAGACTCCTCCAAGAGATTCTCAATGGAAGAGGTGGGATTCCCAATCAAGAACACCCAGTGCTAAACAACACTCAATCTCAGCTAAACAGCAAGAGAAAGATATATGTCTAAACATACCATATATTCATAGATATCATATACATCAACATAATGAATAATGGCTGTCATCCTCTTCCTTAAATAATATATGAGCTTTCAAACCCTAAGCCCCATCAAATAATAGCACTACTTCCATGTAAAGCATCTCCATCTAAAATTTTTCTTTCTTTCATTGATGACAACTCCTCCATGACAGCGTTCCTGATTTGGTCAAAGTTGACCCAGTCAAGGTGTTCCAACCCCTTTTCACACTTTAAGGTGCTAAATTAAGTTGCCAAGATCCATGATTTTCACATTGGCATTGATTTATTCATTATTAAGGAGAATTATGGACCTCCATTATCCTCTTATTTTTAAAACAAAGCAGCAAAACAAAATTTAATAGTCCAACTAGCTCATGGCTAATTGGGAATATTACACATGTTTTATATTTTAGACTTCAACAACTTTCTAGGGTTTTTTCATAAACCCTAGACTCCATCTTTCGATACATGGGACCTTAGATATCAGAAAATCAAATAACAATCGAATCATAGTACTATACATCTAAGGTTTCAACTATATACGTTTAAGAATTTACATGTCAAACTCTACTAGGGTTTGTTGCAAACCCTAGATTTTATCATCAAAGCTAAACAATATTATCATGTACTAGAATATCAATCTCTACTAGGATTTTTTTGCAAACACTATATTTTACAAACTAAAACATGAGTATCAAAAATTAAGTTACCATACTCGCATATGCATATCTAGGACACATTTCACATTAATATCTACTATGTAAACTCAAGACACAAACATCAATACAATCAAAGTTAGATATACAAGAATTTTGTCTAGGCTAGGGTTTCGATCATATGGACGAATATACACCTAGGGTTTCATTCCTAGAATCTTACTTTAGTTATTGCAAGAGTTTTTTTTATAAACCCTAATTCACCAAACTTTAAAGATCTAGGTTTTTACTATATAAACTAGACATTAACAACAAACCCTAAAGACCTAGGGCTTTATTATGACATTATCAAAACCCTAAACTTCAAAAGAATAGGACTTCATCATATGTTGTAGAATTTATCAATGAACCCTTAAGAATACTAGGGTTTCATAAACAACATTGATATACCCTTAGCATCAAGAGGCTAGGGTTTTACAGTGAACCCTAAAAGTTAGGGTTTCACAAGAATGATCAAATGATAGTATAATGAGGGTAGATTCAATCTAATGATTAATAACCCCAACAAGAATATTTAATATTCAAAACCATAGACATAACGATGTCATTAATGTAAAGAAAATTTCCAAAGAGAATGAACATACCTTTTTCTATGAAGATAACCTTGTATGAAAACTTGTAGTTTAAAAGATACCTCGAGTTGTTCTTTTAATAAACCTTGTAGGACATCAATTCTTGAAGGGATTTCTTTGCAACTGAACTTCTTCCATGCGTCAAGTCTCCTCCTTAACCCTTTTTTATTTGGAAATATTTCCTACCAAGTAAAATATAAAGAAAAGGTTATTAACATGTAATATAAACAAATCTTGATGCGTCGAGGAAACCAAACATAAAATAAAAAAACAAGGAACAAGATACTTATCTTTTGGTAAAATTGTGAAGGCTCACTCTTAATTCATTCTATCTAAGGGACACCTAAAAATTATCAAAATAATTCAAAAATATACTAACACAACATGTTAGACCTACAAATTCTAGAAATCAAAACATGAAAGAAAACAATACAAAACTTAGAATAGAAGACTAAGAAGGATATGTAAGAGAGGACTTAGTAGTATAAGTCTTTAAATTTCGATTCTTGAGTCTTGTTCTTCTTAGGTGGAGCTTCATCGGTAATATTTTCTTGTTCCCTATCGCTCTTCTTATTCCTTGGATTCTTAGGACATTATTTTTTGTAATTACCCATCTTATGAAAGTTGTAACATTCAATTTTGGATAGGTCAACTTTCTTCTTTGGTCCTTTGAAATTATTGAAGGTTCCCTTCTTCTTGTGATGAGAAAAATAGGCATTAAATTTTTCTTCTTCTTCATCCTCCTTATTTTTTACTAATGATGTTTGGGCTTCTTCTTGACTGCATGCATTCCACATTTGTTCGAAGGTTGGAGTATCCTTCCAACCGCTAATTCTTGATGCAAAAAGCACTCCAAGATTTTGGTAGACCTAGAAGAGTGAAAATTACAAATTCTTTTTTTGGTACTACTTCATCTATTTCTTGGAGATCATCTCTTATTCTAGATATCCTTAACAAATATGATGACAGTGTTGTATCTTGTCATCTTCATAGTCCTTATTTCATTCTTTATGCTAGATATATAATCAATGTTCCTGATGGTGAATGTTATGAAACCATCTCCCAAAATAGAAGAAAAGAGAGATCAATGCCTTAGAAATCAACCACTTCAAGGGGGAAACCTCCTTTACATTATATAAAAGAACAATTCTTGGATGATACAAATGACAAAACCTCCTTGCTATATATAGGAGTCCATGGGATCACAATATAATCCTAGCCGAACTAGCAATAATAATGTAAGGGCACAACAATAACAATAGTGGGATTTTATGGGGCACAATAATAACAATATTGGGACTACATGGGTACAACAGTAACAATAAGGGGGCTACACTAACAAAAATAAGGGACTACACTAGTAATATAGGGACCTAACATGCCCCTCTCCTTCAAAAAAGTGTTGTCCTTAACACTTGAGTAGCTATGGATGCTTCTGTATAAAAGTATCATCCTCCCATTTGGAATCTTCAGTGGGTACGTTCTTCCACTTGATGAGATACTCTGAAATTGATTGATTTCATAGTTGTCAAGTTCTTGTTTCCGTGACTATTTCAGGTTCCAATATGATTTTCCCTTCCTCGTCAAGTTCTGGAAATATTGTTTAAACTAGAATTTTGTCACCTGTAACCTTATTTAATCATGAAACATGGAAAACTAGGTGCACTCGAGAAGAAGAAGGAAGATCCGATTTGTATGCCATAGTACTAATATTTTGTAACACCTTGTAAGGACCATAGTACTTTGGCGATAATTTATTATCCATCTTAGCTTGCTTGAGGGACATTTATTTGTATGGTTGTAGCTGTAAAATACCCAGTCTCCTACATCAAAACTTCTCTCACTACAATGATGATCTTCCTATTGTTTCATTTGATTTTTTTCCAAATTCAGGTTATCCTTAGAGTTTTGAGAACTTGTTGTTGATGCTCGATGTGATCTTCCACAGCTTGAACCTTAGAATTTTCTCTTAAAGATGATGTGATGGACAATGGATGATATCCATAATGTGCCATAAATGGGGTCATTTTTGCTGCAGTATGGAAGGAAGTGTTATACCACCATTCAGCCAAAGGTAACCAATTGAACCATTGTGTTTTTTTATCAGATACAAAACAACAAAGATATCCTTCCAAACATTTGTTCACTATCTCATTTTTCTCATTAGATTGAGGATGATAAGATGAGTTATGAGCTAGTTGAGTACCCAAACAATAAAATAATTCCGTCCAAAAATTTTTAGTGAAAATGGGATCTTTGTCGCTTACAATAATCTTTGGGTTTCCATGTAGCTTTTGAATTGTTTCCATAAATGCAGTAGCAACTGTACTTGCTTTAAATGGATGAGATAATGTACAAAAGTGTGCATACTTGGTAAGTCTATCAACTACCACCATGATGAAACTCTTTCCTTCAGACTTAGGTAAAACTATGGTGAAATCCATTGAAACCTCCTCCCAACGTTAACTTGGAATTGATAAACGTTGCAGCAGACCTGAGGTCTTAATTGTCTCAGCTTTATTTTGTTGGCAAACCAAACATTCCACCACAAACTTTTGAATATCATATTTAAGCCCATCCCAAAAAAAATATTTCTTCACCCTATGGTAAGTTTTTAAAAAATCCTGAGTGTCCTCCTAAGGGAGAAGTGTGCAATTCCAAAAAAATATTTTGTTTTATTTGGGAATTCTTAAAAATATATAAGCAATATTTGTACCATAAGGTATCATTTTTCCAACTAAATGTAAAAGATTTACTGGGATCTTGCTGCAACTTTTGAATGAGTGTCCACACTTCTTTTTCATTGTTACATTCCTCCCTTGCTTCGGTTATCCAATATGGTTGGATAATAGAAATGGCACAAAGCAATGCTTCCACTTCCTCACCCTTTCTTGAGAGTGCATCTGCAACAACATTTAGCTTCCCTTTTTTGTAGATGATTTCAAAGTCATAACCCAACATTTTTGTGACCCATTTTTGCTTCTCTTCTAAAGATAGTCTTTGTTCCAAAAAATATTTAAGACTATCATGATCCTTTTTTTACCTTGAAGTGTCTTCCCATTAGGTAAGCTCGTCATTTCTTTAGTGCATGTATTATTGCCAACATTTCCTTCTCATAAATAGCTTTATGTGAATACTTTCCTTTGATTGGACGACTTTCAAAATAAATGGGTCTTCCTTCTTGCATTAAAACAACACCAATTCCATTTCCTGAGGCATCACATTCCATAATAAAGGTTTTTTGTGAATTATGGTGTAGCTAAGACTGGTGCTAGGCACGTTGCCTCTTTAATATGTTCAAAGGCCTTAGTTTCTTCGGGATTCCATGAAAATACATCTTTCTTCAATAATGTTGTTAGAGGTGTTGTTATTCTCCCATAATTCTTAACAAACTTGCGATAATACCTTGTTAACCCGATAAATCCTCGCAGCTACTTTATGGTTGTGGGAATTTTCCATTTCTAAATGGCTTTAATTTTGTTAGGGCCTACCTTCACCCCCTCCTGAGATACAATATGACCCAGATATTCCACCTCTTGTACTCAAAAGAAGCATTTGGATGTTTTTGCATAAATTGTTTCTCCTCCAATAGTTTGAGCACCCTGTCAATATGTTGAACATGATCCTTCCAAGACCTGTTGTAGATTATTATATCATCAAAAAATACTAACACAAATATTCTATGGAAAGGTTTGAAAATGGAATTCATCAACCCTTGAAATGTAGAAGGTGCACTGGTAAGGCAAAAAATCATGACAAAAAATTCATAATGACCCTCATGAGTTTGAAATGCTATTTTTGGAATATCTTCTCTATTCATTCTAATTTGATGATATCCTGAATGAAGATCCAACTTGGTAAAATAAATTTCTCCATGTAATTCATCCAATAATTCATCAATCACAAGAATGGGAAATTTATCTTTAATAGTGAACTTATTGAGCTCCCTATAATCTTGACACATGTGCCATGATCCATCCTTCTTGTGCACCAATACTATTGGAGCAGAGAAAGAACTTTGACTAGATTGAATTATACCAGCCTCTAACATTTGTGCAATCATACATTCAATTTCGCTCTTTTGGCCATAGGGATATCTGTAAGGCCTAATGTTTGGAGGAACACTTTGTGGAATCAAATTAATAGCATGATCATAATCACGAATAGGTGGCAGTCCTTTGGGAGTTTCAAACACCTTGGAATGATTTTCCAAGACTTTTTGGAGATATGGAGAAATAGATGATTTTGATGTTGGAACTTCTAGTGAGCATAATTTTGCAATTACGCCTCATTGTTCTTTCTTCAGAATATTTTTCATGACATTAGAGCTTATTATCTTTCTTGTCTTCTCTCTGATACACTATGATTCAACTTCCTTTCCTTTAGAAAAAAATTTCAAGAAAAGTTCTTGAAAATTAAAAGCTACCGTACCCAAATATTTTAACCATTGTAATACTAGTACAACATCAAAACCTCCCATTGGAATGGAAAGCATTGGACTACTGAATACATATTCTCCCATGGTTAGCTTGATATTATGGCATTTTCTAGAGAAATTTATAGTTCCTCCATTTGCAACCATAACTTGACACTTTGGTGTTGGGTATAGGAAGCAATTCAATTCCTTGGTTACCTTACAATGAATAAATTTATGGGTACTACCCGAATCAATCAACACTTTTACATCTTCTTGATATTTCCTTCTATCTTGAGAGTTTGAGGAGTGGTAATTCTTGTCAATGAATTACAGGATATGGTTGGACTCATTTCTTCTTTCTCTAGGGTTGGTTCCTGGTGTATATCCTCTTCTTTTGAATTTTCTTGTTCATTTTCTTCCTCCTCTTCACAATCTATGTAAAATAATTTATTCTTAGCACACTTATAACCTTTATTGCATTTTCTATCACAACTGTAGCAAAACCCTTTTTCTATTTTTTCTTCCAATTGTTGTGTTGTGAACCTTGTAGGTTGTGGAAGTCTAGGAGTAGAAACACTTACATCTTTATAGATGTGAGAGGTAGGCTTCCTTGTTGCCATAATTTTACTTTCAATTTGTCTTGCCAACCTGAATGCCTTCTCCAATGAATTAGGTTCCCAAAGGTGACCCTCATGTTGGATGTTATCCTTTAAAGTCCCTATGAAGACATCAATCATGTGTTCCTCTGGAATATCAGTTACCCTTATATTCAATTTTTGGAAGTTTTCAATGTGCTCCACAATTGAACCCTTTTGTTTGAGATTTATCAATTGGCTAAATAAGGTGTTTCTCTTTGTATCCTCATAATGTGCTATCATTTTTTCATAAAAATTGACCAAGTGACAATTTTTTATGAGAGCAAAGCCATCGATACCATACAAATGTATTTTGTTCTAAATATAAAGTTGCAATGCGTATCTTTTGTGTGTTTCGCACATTATGGAGATCAAAAAATTGCTCCATCTGTAGTATCCATGTTAAGGGATCCTTGTCATCAAACTTCATCATATCGATATTTGGAATATGGTGGGTCTTCAATCCAACATTAGATTTTATGAAATCATGATTAACATCTATTTTGTTCTTATCATGAGTTTCCTTTACTACTTTTTCACCATTAGGAATCATTTCTTGTATCAACTTTGTCAAACCTTCCATGTCTGCTTTTAGATCATTCTTCATGTCTTCCATGTTGTCTTTTATTTTTTCATCGATCTTAGCTTTCATGTCATCCATATTAGCTTCCATGCCATCCATCTTAGCTCCCATGCCATTCTTCAAAACATCCATCTTAGCTTCCACGTCTTTCTTCAAACCATCCATATTATCTTCCATGCCTTTCTTCAAAACTTCCATTTCATTTTTTGTTGCTCTTTGCAAGAGCGAAATTTGGTGCACTTGGTCTTGTAATTTTGATATATCATGTTGCATTTCTTCCTCTTCATAAGTCATAGTAGATCCTTCTGAGGGCTTAATGGGTGTTGAATTATTTTTAGGGGCCATTTTAGAACCAAATACTGATATCTATGCTTTAATATTCCCTTGGAATCACTTCAAACTTATTTTTCAAACAAGACTTATGCAAGTTGAAAAACAATACACACATTTTTCTTGCTTTTGAGGAGATCGATATTGAAACTGATGTATCTCTGTAATTTCGGATCCACGAGATTTTATCTTCAGTCCTTTAGTAGCCCTCTGAATATTCTTTCCAATTCCATAGGTTTGACCTGATTTGGATTCTTCAAGGCAAAGCTATGTCCAATCTCCCGCAATGACCTAATTATGGATTGGTTCAGTAGAGTGAACTTGTACGGCATTCCACTTGTCATTGTTTCCTCCTTTGGCTCTGAAATTGATACACAGGAAACTACAATCTGTTTTTTTTTTGCCACCGTTTACAAAATTCCAATTTGATGCTCAGAGAGAGACTTATGATGATTTTCCGAAGGTAACCTCTTTGAGATGAAATTTGGGAGCCTGCAAAAACCCTAACTTCCACAGATCATATCTCCTAAAATATTGCGAACCAAGATCTGAAATTTTTACAAGAAGTTCCTTATGATTTCTTCACAAATGGGTTTTTTTTTAGCTTTTGAACCTTCGCAAGAAAAAAATTATAGCGCAAATTCCACGATGACCTGTTTTAAGCAGTGAAACCTTAGAATCCAAAGTTCTGATACCAAATGTTATGAAACCAGCTCCCAAAATAGAAGAAAAGAGAGATCAATGCCTTAGAAATCAACCACTTCTAGGGGGAAACCTCATTTACATTACATAAATGAACAATTCTTGGATGATACAAATGACAAAACCTCCTTTCTATATATAGGAGTCCATGGGGTCATAATATAATCCTAGCTTACCTAACAATAATAATGTAAGGGCACGACATTAACAATAGCGGGCTTTTATGGGGCACAATAATAACAATATGGGGACTAAAGGGGTACAACAGTAACAATAAGGGGGCTACACTAAAAAGAATAAGGGAGTACACTAGTAATATAGGGACCTAATAGTGAATAACTTGGAAAGAGCTTCATACATTTCTCGAGTGAATTCTATGTTGGATATGTATGGAATTAGGTTATCCTTTACTCCATCTACTATCATATTCATGGTCAAAATTTTGGTTTCTCTGAACTTCTCCTTTCCTTCATCATCTGTAGGTTTCTTGACTTTTCCTTGAACAACATCCAAAATTTCGTGTTTAGCAAGGATAAGATCTATCCTCTTTTTCCATGCCCTGTAGTTGGAGGCTCCTTCTAGCTTATTTTCTCCCTTCATTGTAGTTGACATAGATCCTATAGATAGTAGTCTCCGTGTATTTTCTTTTTCCCTAAATAACCTTTGTTTGATCACATTTTCTTCAATATATCTTCAAGCTTCCATTTTCTTCCTTCTTCGCCTTAGTTCAAATACCATGTTAGAATATCAGAAAGGCAGAAAGTTTTTCTTATGTTGATAATTACTTGTGATATCTTTGTGCTCTTATTAATTTTCTTATGTTATTATTTTATATTTTTTCATCAATCAATCATCAAAACAAAACATGAGATCAACGACATCAGATGTAGGCTCTCAGCTCGGGCTAAAACCCCTCTATAGGGGAAAACCCAGTCAAAATCTTCCTCTAGTAAATCAATTTGAGATAGACCAAGACCTTACACCCAAAATACCTCTCTCCTCCACAAAGTCAGTATTTCAATATGATTAAAAAAACTTTGGTAGTCCCTTCTTGATTATCAGCTACAACCCAACAAAAATCTTGAATTTCAACCCCCAGTAACTTCAGAATTTCGGACCCCAGTAACAATCCAAAACTTCAACCCCAGCTACTTCAAAAATCCGATCCTCCAACTTCAATACTTCAATTGTCCTGCAACTTCGATTTCCTACAATTATATGTGAATTCTTGTAATCACAAATTCCCGCAATCATACACAAATTTTTGTAATTGTGAATTCCTGTAATCACACATGAATTCTTGTAGTCTTGAATTCCTATAATCACATTTGAATTCTTGTAGTCGTGAATTCCTGTAATCACACCCGAATTCCTGTAGTCGTGGATTCCTGTAATCACACTTGAATTATTGTAGTCGTGATTTCTTGTAATCACACCCGAATTATTATAGTCGAACTTGAGTGTCTTGTCCTCCAAGTGAGGTTGAATTGTTGTCTTTATATAGTATATTATGCCCCTCAATTAGGCCAACTTGTCCAATTTGAGTTTGACTTGGTGGAGGAGGCCTAAATGACCTATTTTACATTGCAATAAATTTATTTCTTGAATATGAAGCTCAAGAAGGGTATTTTACATTATGAAAAAGATAAGGACACTTGACATAAACCCTAGAATCCTACAATGGAGGCTTTTACCTATAAAAAATTGACCCAAACATGAAACCCATGCTTTAATAAGTCAATAAATTCTTCTATAATAAAAATTATTTTTCTTTCTTTTGAAAAATACATTACATTACGACTCAAATACAATTATGAGACTGTTGGACACCTAATCCTTCAAGGATTTGTGTGGAAGGCGAAGAGTCAAAAGGAGTCTAAGAGACCCTGGAATATGGAATCCAAGGGTCACTCCATTGTATGATAAATATGTATATCATTGTGAATAATATAATATCTCATGTTTATATATCATGTCTTGTGTGCATACTATGCCTAAGTTTAACATGGTATCAGAGCACAGTTGGAACTTGGTCCTACTCAGAAATCTGACTCTCCTGAGTATTATTTCTCTGAGATGTCAGAACTTTATCTGATATAACTTCCCACAGATATAGCTATGGCCTAACATAACGTTTCTTTGCACCATCCATGTCAAGTAGAAACAACTCTGAGATTTCTGGTTATGTGTATTTCCTATCTAAACTCTAACGCTCACCTCTCTGCTCCCTACTAGTGAATTTTTCTCACTGCACTCCCACAACATCGACCTCGACTCTTTGGCCCGGTGGTATACCAGTGTTTCCATTTCATCCAGTCGACTTACCATTTCATAATCCAATGCTTTCGGCCTCCATCACAGCACTCCCGACCTCCATACTTCACGTTCCATGCAAACGATTCCTTGGCCTCTCTCACACCTGCCTCGGCACTCGACTCCAGCCCATTGCATTTGTTCTCATGCATGTAACTCGCTCCCCAATACATTTCCACTCAGCCTCCCTTGCTAGCATCGCCTTCTCCTTCTACACATCGCCTCCCACACTCCACAAGCCTGTGGTGTTGCACCCTTGGCTGCTCTCACTCTGGCCTCCATCAGCGCTGCATGGGAAAAGAGGTAACAACCATGGTGTAGTGTTGACAACGCTCACCCTCAACATAGTATCCACTAGGTCTATCATTGTTCCATTAAGGGGTAGGAGTGACATGCCATTGTCTTTCTGGATATCTCTCAACTATATTTCCATTAACAAAAATTCCCCGACATTCCTTAACCTTGAATTCTGGCGTGGGTGGTAGGATATTCAGAAATATTTTTCATCTAATATCGCTTCCCTTATATTCATAAATCGTTTTCATATAATGCCTCTTCACTTATATTCATAAATTTTTTTCATATAATATTACTTCCTCTTCATAGTCGACTCCTCACGTTTGTTCACGATTCCCAAAATACCATACTTCCATACCACTCCAACTCCCATAATACCTCTCTTCGATGAACTTAAATTCATTCTAGACTCCAAATTCCTACCACCAAAGTCCCACAAAATTGAGGTTGTCGAACTCGTGGCCTACACTGCAGTCCTCTTTGTCGACTTGGAAGGTAAAGACCATCCCTCCCTGAACGACGTTGCTACAAATATGGAGAGAACAGTGGAAGAAATTTAGGAGCAATTCGTTGGTTGTTACATCAGAGGACACCTGATGGGACCTCAGTTTGTTTCTGAAATTTAGGATTAAATATTTTGGTTTCTCTATCTGTGTTAATCAGAACCAAACTTGGTTTCGACCCCATTAATCTCTTTCGATTTTGTCATCACCCTATATTTTACTCTCAGATTTGGCGAGGAGCATGTGTGAGCTACGTATGTCCCTTGATGAGCATTATATAATCTTTGGATTAGCGAAGTTGGCTCTAGTGGTCAAATTTGGTGAGTAGTCTATGAGATTTGGTGAGCAGTGTATGTCCAATATTATAGTTTTACATATTTGAGATTATTAATGTTTAGATATGATGCAAAGGGAGTTATCTCCTTGTAATTATGTGGGTTTATTTTTGAAGCAGTAGACTATATATAGAGTAAAAGGATATATTAAAAAATAAATGATAAACAGTGTCACTTATAGTGCATTTTATAGCACCCACAAGTAACTCCTATAATAGTATTGCTTGAGTGTAAGTTTGACAATGAAGAAAATGGAAAATGTGGAAGTATTAGAGTTACTTAACACTTTGATGTTCTCTACTATAGAAAATACAGTTAAAATCAACAAGAATTTTCTCACTGATATTCACAAGTTTCTACAAAATGCACAAGACAAAATTGATTTTTTGCAGCTTGAGACAAGGCCATAGTAAGAAGAGCTACAAAAATGTGAGCATCATTCTGAACTTGTTTTTTCATAACATTGAAAGAGACTCCCACAATCAGCAAGTTAATAATGTTGCGGTTGATTCACATTCAATGCCTAATTCAACAGCAAATTTGCATGCAAGTGTCAAAATTCAATCTGCACTTCCCAAGCCCATCATCAAACCTTGGGAAGAGCTTGGCAGCAACAAACATAGAACTAGTCTTGGATATGACAAGGATGTGTCCTTTCATACTATAGACTACTCCAAGCCCATCTAATTTCAGAGTGCCAAATTTATTCATGATAGCTCACCTTCAATTGTTCTAGATTATGCTCCTCTTCCACAGTAGCAACAACAGATTATGAAATGCCAACACTGTGATCGAGTTGGCCATATGAAATATCATTGTTTTGATATTCACCCGTGCAAGCAGTGTGGTCACCACGCTCATTCTTCACACAGATGCTTTAGAAACAAGCCTCTTACAAGAACAAAGATTCATCTTGGATGGATCGCTTCTTGGCAATGGGCATCAACAACCAAAAATATGTTTCATTCGTATGTCTGAACTTGTTCTAGAGTATTGAACAGTCTTGCAGTTGATTTTTAGCCATCATCTCACCTTGTATCTAACAGGGGGAGAAATGATGGTCATCTACAAGCTTCAAAGCCACTTCAAGCGAACCTGAGCCACAATCTGTCATTCTAGATTCAAAGTTGTAGCCAGAGACACAACAGTTCAAGCGAGCCTGAGCCACAACCTGCCATTCCAGATTCAAAGTTGTAGCCAAAGACATAAATGCCCATGTGCATGCCTTTGGTTGGTGGTCAGCCTTAAACCATCTATGTGAGGTTTAGTTTCTTCCTCTTCAAAGAATTGGGGACACTTCCTCTAGCAGAAGACTTCAGCTTCTTGCCAGTTTTGGAGGAGTTCCAAGAAATGCATTAAGCATTCCAGAGTTGGTGGTCATCCTTAAACCACCACACATTGTAGACCTC
Organism: Pinus albicaulis; assembly: GCA_034641835.2. NCBI lineage: Eukaryota > Viridiplantae > Streptophyta > Pinopsida > Pinales > Pinaceae > Pinus > Pinus albicaulis. The sequence goes on along the minus strand of CM076578.1, from coordinate 1,825,995,729 downwards.
CCTCTTTCCAGGTTGAACATCTCCCTCTTCAAAAAATTAGGAGCACTTCCTCTAGCAGAATACCTCAGCTTCCTATCGATTTCGAAAGAGTTCTGGGGAACTACACTAAGTGTTCCAGTGTTGATTGTCATCCTTAAACCACCTCCTTATGCCAACATTTCAAAGATCTCATTCAACCTAGTGTTGTCATACATACTTTGCACATATTGTATCACAAGTCTCTTCTTGGACTCATACATACCCCTTCAAATTAAGGAGGGGGGGGGAGGGAGAGCAGAATGTTGGACACCTAATCCTCCAAGGGTTGGTGTGGAAGGCGAAGAGTCAAAAGGAGTCCAAGAGACCCTGGAATATGGAATCCAAGGGTCACTCCATTGTATGATAAATATGTATATCATTGTGAATAATACGATATCTCACGTTTATCTTTCATGTCTTGTGTGCTTACTATACCTAAGTTTAATAAGAGTGACACTAGTTACATTCTTCAACACTCAAGACCTTCTTCAGAACGTTCACCCGTGAACCGCCAGGCGAGACTTGCCAAACACACTTCCAATTCATTGATGACACATAGTATTCAAATTAACACCCATGTCTTGGGCTTCCATTTGATCATTTGCCACTCCCCATCTGGAAAAAATTGTTTTATTTAATTTTAAATTATTTATTTTATTTTTAAATGTTTTATTAGTTTTATTTATTTATTTTTTATTATTTTTTATATATTTGTAAAAAAATTAAAAGTTTTTTTTTTAAATTGTTTTTCCTTAATTAAACAAAAATTAAAATGAAAACATTTCTCAATATTTTTTAAACAAAAAGTGAAGTTTTAGTTTTTAAAATTGATTTTCCCCTCTTAAGAATATTAACAAACCTTTTTTCTCAAAATTTTAATGTAAATTATTTTAAAAAATAATTAAAAATTAAAAAAAATTATGTAATGCAACCTTTACTTTTTTGGTCAACTTTATGTTTTTTATTTTTTATGGTTTCAATGGAAGGTCATAATTTCGAATAATTAGTAATTTTCACCCCGAAAATAAAATAAAAAATAATCAAATTCGAAAAACATTTGAAAGCCAAACATTAAAAAAAAAAAAGTAGACAAAATTTAAGTGTTGCATTTTAGCATTTTTCGTAGTCATGGTATTTAGATTTTAAGGCCATGGTTGAAAAATGTTTGAATTTTTCATTTCAACATATTTTTCATGTTTAACCCCAAGGGATAGCTCATTTGGTCGAGTTCTCGTTGTTACGTACCTTGCCAATTGGGAGGTCACGAGTTCAAATATCTTCGACACCCTTGGGGTTAGGGCCTATTTGTTTGGTCGGCGGGTATATCTCGTAAGGTTGATCTACCTAGATTTTTTTGTGGATGTATCGGCCACTTAGTGTCCGTAAACCACATTTAAAAAAAAACATGTTTTTTCATGTCTTTCTTAGTCATGATATTTGGTCTTTAATGCTATAATTGAAAAATGTTTGAATTTTAACCCTGCAATGAAAAACATGATGATGCTACATCAACAATTTTGCATTTCAACATGATTTTTCATATCTTTTGTAATCATGATATTTGGTTTTTAATGCCATGGTTAAGAAATACTGAAATTTTAACCTTGAAATGAAAAAAAAGGGTGATTTTCCATCATCAATTTATTTTTTAAACAGAACAAGTAGAATTTGAATTATAATAGTTGGTTGCATGGCCAAAAACATTTACATGTTTTAGTAATTTCAGAGGCTTCGATATTCCAGTATAGCCATAACATGATTTCTTGTTTCTGCAAGCTTTCTGGACTACAATTTTACATTGGTATCTTCATAGATTCTCCAAAATTGTCCCAAAAAGAAAGCATACTTGCAGTGCAAAAAAACATAAGATGAAAAAACCCTAGAGGGCCCAACTTTTGTTGTGATTGCCACATTCCCTTAAGTGTTGTGAGACGTGCCTTCTCTACTTGCTTTGACACCACCAGCTTCAGTTTCCTACTCGCCGACATCTGGCTCCATATTATCCAGCGTAAATCTGAAATCGCCAACTTAAGGGGCATCCCCATTAGCTTGCAGTTTCAACATTGGTAGCTCATCCTCCAAGCTCATGAGCTTCTTATCCATTCTTAGTTGCAACCATTTGTAGTGTTTCTCCAGCAGCTAGAACTTGGCTTCCTTCTCCTTCTCCACCAACTCCAATATTTTGTTTGATAATTCAACCATGCCTATTAAAACCTTGAACAAATTCTCAATCGATTGCTTCTAACACTCCAAGTCATTATTAGCAGTATGTTCCCTAGAGGTAGCCACTTCCAATCTTTCGATGCTCATCTTGTGAAACCATAGTGAAATCCACGAGACAGAAGAAGAATATTCAAAACATTCTTGAGAAGCCCCTGAATATGTAACAACATTTCATCAAGCTAGAGAATGTGGTGCCTAATGAAATACATAAATTATGGATCTACCCAGATCTAGGATCGTGCAAATATAATGAAATTTTCCATGAAATAAATGTTTAAACCAGGGATGCAGTGCAAGGAATTTAAGACTAGAACAATGGAAGATTGTGTTGGATCGTCAACGAGGATTTTCATTTTAAATCCCATTTAAAACCAAACAAAATACCCTGCCAACTATCTAGTAGGCATAAACTGGAAATTCAATGGAAGAGACGTGTTGCGCTCTCCACTTCCATGTGTTGTAGCCCAACGACTTCCAGCACCGTGTGTGAGGAACCAGGAAACAACCAAATCACTAATGTCTAGACTTTCAAATTCATTACATCTCCTGCGATTCAAGGAGTGGTCGAGATGGAAAACCAATTCAAATCAAATCAAAAGAATATGACTCATGGGAGAGGTGAGAAAATCCTCTTATTCATTGCCTTAGTGTTGCCCCTTGATTGGCAAGATTGTTCGCTTCAATGTTTAGATGTCTAAATATGTGGAAAAGAGTAATCTCCTCAATTTCTTTGGTTGCAAATCCATTTTGCTCACAATTGTTTAATTGGGGGCCTCTGTCATCCCTAGATTTGAATATTTTCCTTATGAAAACCATTGAATCCCCTATAATTATCATTCTCCTTATGCCTTAGTTGATCGCAAGCTCCAATCTTTTCCAGAGAACCAAAAATTTAGCCTAGTTATTGGTTGAAGTACCCAGTCCCCAAGCATACCTAATCTCTTACTGTTCCTCAAGGCAATGGATCACCCCTCCCCCTCTTGTCACCCCAATGTTGCATCCCCAATTTTCAAAATCATCATGAAAATAATGATTTGATGTGACCTCCAAAAAAGTGAGAACTTGGTAAAGTTCTCATTAAATTGGTAACAATATTGTTTCCTTATTTATAACACAATATGTCAAACAACTTGTTGCTCAAACACTAAAGGGATTAAAGCAATAAGCAAGAGAAATATTAAGAAGATATGAAAAATATTTAAGGATTTGTCAAATTAAATCCATTTCCATATAGATGAATAGCTCCTACTGTAGTGGTATTTATCAATTTATTACAAAAAAAATAGAGGACTACTATGAATGCACAACATTAAGTCATGTGAGGAAGCATTGCGAAAAGTGCAGCACATAGAAACTAATGATAATTGGCCTATGAAGTCATTGTCTTCAACTGAAAAACACTTGAAGAAAAATTAGAATTGCTTCAATAGTCATTGAGAAGTTTATCCCTACAAAAAAACAAATTGTGGTGCAAAAAGTGCAAAAGTTTAAATAAATTTTTGTAATATTTATACTTGTAAATCAAAGTATCTAATTAATTAAATCATTCATATAAAATGCAAATACACACTAACTAAAACACACACACATATACAGAAACCACACTAAATTAAAACAACACAAAGAAAATTGTATCTCAATTTAACATAATACCCAAAAAAAACAAAAACACAAACACAAGAATATAAACAAAATGCATGACACATGATTATATATATATATAATATGGGTGAAAACACCAATTATAAATTAGCTATAAATTAAAACACTAAAAAGATTATATCTTAATTTATTTTAATCTCTTTCCATATATATTTAAAATTAAAATGAATCTTTATATTATTTTTTTCATTAATGTTTTATGATTTATATTTTCTTCATTAATGTTTTCACATTTATATTAATATTTATGATTTTTGAGCTGAGAGGCTCATTCTACAATCCATTATGAGGGTCATGTGTAAGTATGTCATGTCCTAAAAAATAATATAATTTCCACTAATGTTCCAAAAAAAAAAAAAAAATTATATAAACAATTAAAAATTGATTAATACAATAATCAATTGAGTTAGTTGACATTTCACTTTCATTCTACTTGCTTGGTTGATATTTCACTTTTATATTTCAATGTCTATGTTAAATAATATAATTTAATATAACTTTAAGCAAATAGTCTCATTATGCACTTTAGTGTGTGAAGGCTATGTCTAAGTATGTTAGTCCCTCTTAAACTAAAATAAAATATTCTCTAAATAGAAAATGAAAAATATTATTTCATGTCAAATAAAAAAAGAAAAAGAATATAATTTCATGTAAAGTAGTTAGAAGTAAAATATTAACTTTGTAAATGTCTATATATATATATAAAAGAAATGTCAAAAGAAAATATTTTATTGTCATATAAAATAAAGAAAAAATATTTTGATATGAATTAATATTGACATATATTTAAAAATATATTAATAATAAAAAAAATCCAATTTCAATACAATTTAAACAATAAAAAAATTAGACATTATTTTTTTCACTCTAAAATAAGTTTGCACCTAGAAAAATTTAATCCCTATCAACTCATCTTAGATCAATGATTAAGATGGATCTATACTAATATTTATTGGATCTATACTAGTATTTATTCACTCTGATGATTCTGATGATTAAGATGGATCTATACTAATATTTATTGAATCTATACTAATATGATTTTGATAATGAAGATGAATCAATACTAGTATTTATTTACTCTAATCCCTCTCGAATCGATACTAGTATTTATTTACTCTATTCCCTCTCAATAATTAAAATAAATCTTTACTATTAAATCTATACTATTATTTATTTAATCATTCCAATTTATACTTTCCTCATTTACATTCATTGTTCTAAACTTATAATTTAATCACTACAATCTTATCATATCAATTTTATCCAAATTGTATAATGAATTTCATACCTTGAAATGGCAAAGTGATCATGAATTTTCCATAAAATGGTACATCTCATGGCACCTCTTAAGGTCAAACATGTTAAAGGAAAGCATCATGATTTTTCCATAAAATGGTACATCGCATGGCACCTCTCAAGCTCAAACACACGTTAAAGGAAAGCATCCCGATTCCCCCGATAAAACGTACTTTTTACCCTATGATATTACTGTGACAAAAATATTTTACAATACATGTATCCTTTAATAATAGTTTAAAATGCATGTATCCCTAAATAAATAATCTAACTAATCACTCTCATGTGGGTCGTGTAGTGTCTAGTTTCGACAAAAAATGCTTTACAGCAAGTGTTGGAGCAATTTTTCAACACTACCACGAGGGTAGATGCAATCCCCCAAGGCCTTTCACTTCAGTCTTTTTTCCATGAGAGTTGAAGAATCTCAATCAACTGCTTTGGATCAAATATCCAATTAGTTATTTTTACAAGAAATTACTTGACCACCATTTTCAAAAAAAAAAATTATGGATTTCCATTTTTATATACTCTGTATATTTGGAATTAGAAGATTACGTTAAAGCAGAGCATCTGCCTCCCTAAGTCATCAGAGCACCGATTTCAAAATTTCGTTTGCAAATTCCAAGCCCGCTTCACCAGCAATGCTCAACATTTATTGGACATCTAAAATGACAACTACCATGCAATGTAATCTTTAAAGGAATTTAATAACAGAATGCAAACAGATTTTGGTTCAACACATGCAAATATTCATCCCCATCAATGACTTCCAGAAGTTTATTGTAATCATAATAATTCTTATCTAATTACTCGTTGGAATCAGACTGGCAGCTCTTGCAATGTAATCTTTAAAGGAATTTAATGACAGAATGCAACCTAATTTGGTTCAACACACGCAAATGCCTCTAAAAGAATTTAATGACAGATTGCAACCAGATTTCGTTCAACACATGCAAATGTATTCATCCCCATCAATGCCTTCTGGAAGTTTATTGTAATCACAATGATTCTTTACCTGATTACTCATTGGGATCAGATTGGCAGCAATTACAATTTGTAACAGAAATTATTAACAAAATAAATAGTAACACCATGGGCAACACTTTTCTTTTCTCAGCTTTAACTGCCAACTCACTACAAAAAGTGTTGTTTTTCCACCCCACTTTTGGCAATCTATTGCAGATTCCACGCCAGTAGCCCAGTGTTGCTTTTCCACCTAGCAATCTATTGCAGATTCCACCCTTAACCCAGGGCGATGAAAACCACAAGGACGAAACTTTACTCATCTGCCATAAACCCCTTCAAACAACCCAACCCACAGTAGTGCTCAAAAGGGTTCCACCAGGCAGAAGAATCCATCTTCAACCAGCAACACTCTCCCCCTGCAAAACAACAGGAAAGGAATTCCCTTCTGTACAAACAGTCCCCTCAAAAATTCCCTTTCTGTCTAGTGCTCCAGTGCCGGGAAGGGAATCTATTCTACTGGTTTCTATAGCCACCTCAGGGAAAAGCAGCAGGGCTGCAGCTACATATTTCTTATCTTATATGCAGTCCTTACATTCAAAAATCAGCTGGTATTCACTGGTCATGAACAAGAAAATTCAGACGATGGTGGTCACCCTAGAATAATATGGTCGAGGACAAGAACGAATAACAGGAGGGATGAACAAGAAAAGAATAAGCAAAGATTGTTCCCTGGCTCCAAAAACACAGCTAATAAACTTCCGAGAGAAACAATAAGGAAGAACGAGAAAACAATAAGCAAAGAAAGTTACCTGGCTCCAAAACCACAGCTAATATACTTCCAAGGAAAATACGACCATGTGCCTTCTCAAGAGGAACACTTATCCTTTGCTTGGGCTAACTCTCATGGTTGATATGTCTTTAGTTAATCCTAAAAAGAGATCGGAGAATTTAGGATAAATTCAGAACAGAATGAAATATATTATTTCCCCTTAATTCCCTTGTCCTTCCCTCTCGTGCACTCGTAGCCCCCCACTCTGCTCACTCGTAGCATTTAGTGGTTGTAATATTATAATCATAATGTATCTGCATACAGACCAAAATACACCACGGAAATGGTTACCATCTGACCAGTAAATAGAAAAATAAAACCGCATGTTCAGGCCCCTTGCCAAGTTATCATTAAATATACACACTTATCCGTAAAAGTTCGTCACACAATGATCCTCTTAATTTTGCCAGGGGTATTACACTGTCCACATAAAATGTGGGATCCAAAGGGACCAAAATAATGCAAAAAGCACAAAAGCAATATCCCATTGTACTTGCTTCTGACTTTTTGAGGTTATCTTGTTCAAACATTTTCTAATTCTTTTGAGACACAAGTTGACAGTTTGCTTTCTCTTAACTTGCAATCAACTACTGAGCTGGTAAAATAATAAAGGGCAGATGAGCTAGGCCTGTTTTTATTTTCTATAAAGCCACAAACAAACTAGGTTTCCAGAAGGATATTTTCTTGATAGCTAGCTAATCAATCCATTTATAAAATCTAGATTCAATTTTTACTGAACATTCTTTCTTTTGGTTCAAGTATACCTGTCCAAGGCATTTTCATTCATCAAATATGGATATAAAGAATAATACTGGGTTTGAGAGAATTTATGTTTTCCTTACAGCGTTCCATTTCTATTTCCTTATTTTTGTCTCTATTTGATCACAGTAAGCACTAATAGCAGATTCATTTATACCTGCTACATCAAACAACAATCCATGAAGGATGAACCCCTCCGTACTTGAAAAGCTGTCAAAACGCTTTTCTTGTAAACTACAGATAGCTTACAACATTTCTCACAACTAGGCAAGGAAATCCCTTCTTTGTAAGGGTAAAGGAAATCCCATTTCTAATACCATTTCTATTGCAGTACACTCTGGCTTTATATTTACAGCTTGATTATGGTACACGGATTGTTTCCTCATCTGATTTGCCCTGACCTTTGCATCCTGCGAGGAATATTGCAAATAATTTTACAAGACACTCTCAAGTTACTGACAGTATACCACAGCCCAGCCAATGTCAGAGTATATGGAATTGCGTGTTGCAACTAGTTCGGCAGTGTGAATGGCCTCAGATCACCAGAATATCAGCTTACATGATCGGAAAAATCTGCGTGGAAGAGCAGTAAGCAGCTAGCTGGTTGAGATACTCAACCTGCATCCTGGATGACACCTGAATCTATGCAGCCCTTGACTATGAGCTACACAAGACGAACTGATATTGTGGAAGAAATTACTTCCTGTTTTGATCAGATTCTTTTTTCTTCTCTTAAAACATCTTCGCAACTTTTGGTTTCTGGTATCACAGATGCAGTTCATTTTTTCTTGCTTGCATTAAACATCGCTCATATGGGACAAAACCCACTCCAGACTTTGACTTTGAAAAGCTTGAAGCAAAGAATTTGTTTGCTTTGCAAAAATTAACAGCTGATGCTTCCAGCAGCCCATGGTTCACAGCACCTTCTGAATCTTCCAGTACCTTCTCCCTGGAAGTTGATACAAAAGAAGCTTTTGGACTCTGTGTATGTACTTTACCTGTGTACAATTGTTCCACACTGGTTCCACTACCATTGACATGAGGGCACGTCTCACCTTCAATACTTTTTGACTTTTGCTTTGAATCCTCAAAGAATGAATCCCTGCCATTTATTTTGGAGAACATGCTATCTCCAGATGAAAAGCTCTGAGGCAAAACCTCCTGTGCAAACAAGGCTCTGAATGCAATTTGACCCTGCAAAATAGGAAGAAGGAAAATATTTACTTTCCACAATGAATAGGAAGCAAAAAAAGGAAAAAAATATGGAAGCTTTAAAATAGAACATAGAAATAATTGTACAGATCTTTTACACGGGGTTGCAATTAGATGAGAGTATAAAGTTGCCAACCTCACTCAAGACATCCTTCCATGTATCATCGACATGGCCATCAACCCTGGAATAACTGTTGTTTCTACTGTTCTGAATATATTTTTTGGCTTCTTTGAGTCCACCTTGCTCTGTGGATAGATTGTCACTATAACGCATTTCTCCCTCATCTATGGATGAACCTTCTTCTGCTTCAGGAACATATCCTTCCCCATTACATTGTATGCTCTGTACACAATTTCTTGTATTCTCCTGACTGTTAGTACCCAAGTAAGGATCAATTTCAGGCTCAGTGATTAAAGGTGTGTTTGAAGCACACCTTGACCCTTCTTTTCCTAACTCTGTCTCTTTCATTATTTGGTCCTCTTCTTTGGTTTGGCCGCTTTGTTTTTCTGCATGACGCCGTGCATCATTAAATTCTTGTATGAGACTGGATGTGTGGCTCCCAGATTGTGAACCTTGAAATAAGGTCTCACCCTCTCTTTCAGTTGCATTTGACTGGCTTTTTTCTCTAACTCCCATTACAGTTTCAGCTTTGCATGTGGATGATATATTCTCTGCATCTGTGGCTCCTGAAAACATTCTTTGGTGGAGAGCAGAGGGCACGGCACCATACAAGGACCACCAGGCTGAGGCTGCAGCAACTGTTGCTACTGCAACTGCTTCTGCAACAGCTGTGTCTCCATGCTGCATCTGAAGCCAAGGAAATACTGGAGAAAAAGTAGAAGGGCATGGACTCATGATCTCAGACTTAGGCAACGAGGATGTGTTATTAGACATGCTCATAGCCAAAGCTGACTGAGACAATGGTGTCATGTTAACAACCTCATTCACATTTTCTGAAACCACTCCATCTACAACACGCTGCACTGGGACATGCCTTGGGTAATCTGAGAAAGTACTAGGAGATTCCTGATTTCTAGTTAGACAACTTGAATTGGTGTCAAGTTCACTGGAAATTTGTTCGTCTGAGTCTGTTTTTTCTCTGGAATCCTTGTCTGCAGTTGATACAGATCCAGAATGTAAGATAGTGTTTACAGCAGCAGTGGTATGAGAGTTTAGACTATAGCCGTGTAAGATTTCATTTCCATCATCCAGTACTTGATTTTTGCCTTTAGTCCTCAAAGGACTAGTTTCTTGTTGCACTGGAACAAATTCCTGAAAATCCCCTTGACTGTTACTTACAGCTGGTTCAGTAGAGAAAGTATTTGACCCTTCACTATTAGAGATGAACATTGTTTGGCCAAAAAGCTTGAGACTCAATGGCAAGCTGTTCAATCTAGGTGACTCCATTTTGACGTCTTGTCCATTATCACTGTTAGAAAGCCTTGTATTTGCATTGTGTTGATCGAATCGGGCACGCTGTTGCATCAGTACAGTTGATATGAGATCCATAGCATTAAAATAGTTTTAAAACAAATGCTATAAGACAACAACCATCAGAATCTTGAGGATCCCTACATCAAAATGGGAGCTACAAAGGAGAACAGGCTTATACATCAATAAACTAGAAAAATACCTATCAGGGTACTGCAAACTACAAAATTCAACATTTAGGAATCTGACTGTATAAGCAAACCAATTGTGCATGTATTGCTGCAAAAGAATCAGAAACAATATTTAATTCTAAGATGGTGGATAAATACCTTGCAAGGTCCATCTCCAAGGCTCAGTAAAGGCACAGATGAGACAACTGAAGGAAATACATCCCCTTCGTTACTTGCTGGTGATCCACTCTGCTGGGAAGTACCTGCGGCTTTACGGGGGTAAGGATGCCTTGGTTTCCTTTTAGGCCGAGGCGGCGGAATCTCAATATCCTCTGCTCTCTCTGTGGAAGACACACCTTTGTTTGAAGAGCCCCTTACCAACTGCAATAATCACAGGAAGTATCATGTCAGCAACGGATTCTTTCAATTCTCATAACACAGAAAATAAATAAATCAAATCTCACTAATCAGTAAATATAGCCTCAGTACAATTTGCCACAAGCTGTTTGTCTTATTTCAGGTGCATTTCAGCGTTTGGTTTGACAATTCACCTCATCATCTCATCATATATACTGCACCCCTTTATTTCTTTCTTTCATGCATACGGAGAACAGATTATGGCTGACAGGCTTTCCAAGGAAGGTCAGCACGTGGTAATAGGAATGACAATATATGAAGAATGAAGAGATGATGTTATGACCATCTCTGAAGATTTTTACTCCTAAACCAGTCATTCAGTTTTTTATCCTGTTGTAAATTTCTGTAGCTGTTTTTAGTTTATATCATGTTGACTGTACAGGATTTTAAACAGGGAAGCGTCAAGTATTATCATGTAATTTCATTTTTTATTATGACAACTCTCTGCATAGGTAATCAGTACACTGCCTTTTTGAAGGCTATATGAGGTCTGTAATAGATATGTTATCCTACAAGCCACGCTCTAGTTTGAGATAGGTGAAAGTTGTTAACCTGCATAGGAGGATCAGAAGCCTCAACTTACTCTGCTCTGTAAGTGCATCCGCACATTAAAAGCGTGATTTTTTCCTTTATCTAAAGAAAAAAATACTACATCTCTTCAAAAATAAATGCCTCGATATTTCGGATTATAATTCTCTCTAAAAATGATATCCCACAAACAACTTCGGGAATTTCATAGCCAAGCAGAATTTTTAAACGAAATTTTGAATCAAATTCGTTTTTTTGGAGAAAATACGTCTTACAAACTAAGTAGGTTTCAGAGACTGCTAAAACAATAAGCATAAACATTTAAAAGCAATCGATGCAGAGTACCTTTATAGGCATTAAGTATTATTAGAGCGATGTTAAGAGTAGGGACCTTGGAGAAGAACTTCTGAGCATGGCTTCGTATCTGGACAGCTGTCTTGGTGCCTATATGCTCTGCAAATCCCATTCACAAACTTCGTAAGACCCAAGCAAGACACCGCCTACAGAATACAAAAGTTGTGCATCCTTCACCAAGTCGACTTTCTAGACTACCAAAGATTAAGTTCTCAAATTAGTACAACTATTCATCCATAAGATGGAAAATATCCAAACCCCAATTTGACAAAAACCCATTTTAAATTCACTCTTCCATTTGGGGTCTAAGAAAAGAGGTCCTATAAAACCAGACAGGCTTCAAAAGAACTCAGATGTTCAATCAGAAAAGAAATCTTACAAACCCAATTTCAGATTCAATAAGACAAGAGGTTTTATAAACCAGGTAGGTCTATGCAAAATGAGATAACAGAATTGCGCAAATTCAGACGAATACCTTCGATTCGCCTCCATGCTCGGCCATACATTTTCAGGGCTTCCAGAAACTTAAGATGCTCTTCTTCGCTCCACCTCTCTCTCTGCTTTGTGATTGTGTATGGTTTCCTCACCTGTAATTTATATTTCCCGGCAACACAAATTAAACCCCAGATTGCAAGATACAAATCAAGAACAGAAGAAAATGATAAGAAAAAACTACCTTTGCGGCGAGTTCGTCCCCTGACGAGGAGATCGAATTGGAATTAGAATTGGAATCCGCGCTGAGAGTAAGAATATTAGAAGGCAGTGACATCTTCATCGTTAGTCCAGAGAAAAACACAGCAGGTTGGGGGGCGGAGAATGAGAAAATCGTGGTTTTCCTCGATAATCAGCCCATGGAATGGATTTCGATTTCCGTTACACAGCCATTTCTTTGCTCGTTTTCTTTTAAACTTAACTGGAGGAGCGGCGATGTCTCCAGCCACCAGTTTTTTTTTTGGCCTCTAATTTCCGATATCGGAAAATTCGTAATTCCGGTATTTTAGCTTGTGGCCTTCAATCGTTGTCCGGCTTTTTGACGTGGCAGGCGAAAATTGGAAAAAGGGCAAAAAAGAGAGAAGAAAAGACAAAGGCTCTTTAAAATGACAACAAACATGTTGATCACAATACGCAATTATTTTTATTTTTTAATTCATTTAAGGCGGTGGATTTCTGCAAAAATAATTTGGGGAAATTATGTACAATAACGACAGCCACGAGTTGAGTCGGGGAGGGCTGGAAAGTTGAGTTGATGATTATCCAAGAATGCCACCTCATCTTTCGCTTTTTGCTCTTTTTGCTTGCCCCGTCAACTCTCATCCGGTCCCACCACTTCCTGTCGTTATGATGACACGTGGAAGGTGTTGGCTTATCCGTGAAGCGCCTTTTCTTGGCGAGGGCGCTTCGGATTTTGTTTAATAGTCGCGAACTCCCCCATCTTGACAACCGTCCCTCCCTCGCAACGTCCAAATTTAATTTTCGGATGGCGATGCTTTGCGCTAAATATTTCGGTTTTAGTCTCATCACTCCACCTAAACCTGCGGAGGCAAAAATAGTCATAGTTTTACGTGGGGTTAATAGTTAAAAACCTAAGATACAATTTTAATAAATAATTATGGGTTTAAATTATATTATTATTATTATTAAATTAAATATTTATTTAAATAATTAAATCTGATTTTTTATTTTTTATTTAGAAATATTATTATTATTTTTCAACAAATTTAATTTTATTACTAATTATTTATAATTTTTCTATTAATTTCATTTGTTTATTTATGATTATATTTTATAAAATTTAATTTTAATTTTTGAATTAAATAAAAATATAATTTTGTAATTATTAAATATATATGTGTTTTTATAATGATGTAAAAATTCTATATTAATATATTGTTTTTATTATTATTAAACATTAATATGGTCATAATCATTTCTATGTTTATTGAACATTAGTATTTTTTATAGTGTTCTAGAAGTTATGATCTTAAAAAAGAGATTATTATAAATAGTTTTCTTTATTCCTTTTTATGTTCATAAGATTCATTGTATCTTAAACAAGCGCTATATTTTGTTTGAAAGATCAAAAATTTAGAAAAATAATATTAGCAATATTAAGTATGAAATTAACAATATAATTAACTCTTTAATCATCATTATTTTATTACAATCGAGTATGAGGGACATGTGTAAGTATGTCACGTCTTAAAAAAATAATAATAATTAAAAAAAAACTTAAATAACCATATAAATAAACAATTAAAAATATATTAACAAAACAATTAACTCAGTTGTTGATATTTCACTTTCACTCTTCAAGTAATAAAATACAGAAATATAATTTTACAGAGATAAAACATCCAATGTGAGTTATGAGTAAAATATTTTAACATGAATTAATATAAAATCGCTCAATAGACATGTTATGTAATCTTTAAAACATTTAAAAATGCAGTTTCAGTTAAAAATTACATATTATTTTTTGCACTCAAAAATAAGTTTGTAACAAAAGAAATTTGATCTCTCTCGACTCATCTTAGATGCGTGCTTTAGATGGATCTAGTTATTAACCCTTTAAAAATGTGTCAAGGTGTGGCAGGGTGGAGTGTAAGGTGGTATTCTTGCAATCTTTATATAAGTTCTGCAAAATTTTCCACTCAATTCAGAGTTGTCTTCCCTAGCCCGAACGGTAGGTTTTTGCCGGAATCCGGTTCAGTAAAATTCAAAAAATGAGGTTGTTGCAGTGTTTGGAATCCATTTTTTAGAGTGGAATGGATTCAGCACTATCAAAAACCCTTAGGACACCCAAAATACTGAAGTTTAACAACTGAAAACAAGAATCTGATAAAATCTTTGCCAGATTTTTTCAAAATCTCTACTAGATTTTGGGCCATTTTGTTACTTTTTTAGACTATGGCCTCAATTCTATCTCCCCCATATATGTGCGCACATCAATCATACATATACAACCTCCAAATTTTGGTAATATAACAACTAAGAGTTCTCTTCCATCCAAAACTTTAATCAATTTTTGAATTATCTACATTGATATCTATTTGGGCAACATCCCTAGGAGCACAATTCCACCATGCACAAAAATCACATCATGGTTGAACTTTGATCATGCCCAAATTTTTTGTCTAATTCTTATTAAATTTGTGGCCAAAATGAGGACCCTTTGCTAATATAAGATTAATTTTCTCCTTAACAATGTTCACACACATTTTTTATTATCAAGATTTACATAGTTACAATTTTTCCCCTCTCAATGTCCATGACCTAAGCTACACTTCATATTATCCCACTCCCCCACCCTAAGAAAAGGTGGATGACTTATAAAATTCCATTAGAAGAGAGAAGTGGGAAGTTGTGCACTATAGCATTATGTCTCCTCTATGTTATATATGATGACCCACTTAACAATTCATTCTTGTCAAACTACATGGTAACATTCGAAAAATGATATTTTTCTAGTGGTGATTTAAGATGCACTATTTTATGAATGTACCACTCTTGAAATATGATATTTTAATGGACAACATACCATTGATGCTTTCATTAGGGTACCCCTCGCAAGTCCTTCTCACAACAAAAAGATATACATTGATTGATATATGTTTGAATTGCAAATTTTAGAGCAATAAATCACCAATTTTGAATAATACTTTTGTGCAAGTTATTGCATAAGATTTCTTTTCCATTATATTTAACACCCAAGATTTATGATGATTGGTGGTAAAAAAAACATGTAGAAGAAAAAAAGTATTAATATGGAATGAAACTCTAATATTGAGATGCATATTTATATCAACAAAGCTTCTAACATCACAAGACGATGTCTATAAGACAAAAACAACCCACAAAACATGAAATAAGAATGGTTAGCAAATGAATGTCTCTTTTCATCTATATTAAAGGAATTAACAAACAAAATTAAATTTGAATTTTTTTTATGATCATAAATGTTTTCCTATTTTTAATTAGTAATTTCATATTCAATTAATATATGAAAAATTACAAATCTAAACCTAAATTAATTTATGGAAAACTACACATCTCAATTCTTGCAAGATAACAACTCACATTAACATAAATGAGAGATGTCAACCTACCCCTCTCCCAAGTAAGGCCATATGCAAAGTATTTACTAATTCATAATGAAATGATTTTCTATTTATTCCTGCCCATTTGTGTTTAAATTTATTAGAAATTCTATGAATTAATTAGAAATATTTTTTCTCAAGAAACTATAATTGCTTTTATGTAGCCATTTTGATTTTTAGAATATTAAGAAAATGCTAAATATTGCCATATGTCATCATTGGTTAAAAAGTTATGTAGATGGTTTAATAAAATATGATCATTGGATTTCATAGATGGTTTAATTAAAAAAAGTTATGTTTCACCATATAGATGGTAAATGTGTTAGCTGAAACATTTATATTAGATTACTCTGTATGGCATATCTATCTATGTATTTAACTCTAATAAAAATTTTAATTATCCATAAATAGTTTGGGTGAATGGACACTTTTTAACTTTGATGGTTATTTTTCAAATTTTGAAAATATAGTTGGTGCCACCTTATACACATTATCATAATTATTTATTGGACCATGCATAAATATTTTTCCCTTTTATCCTTGAAGATAATGCATATATTATTTATACACATGTTTTTCATCAAAATTGTATTCCACACATATCTTTTTCAAAATAATTACTTCTCGTTAAAGTTCTAAAATAACCTCCTAGGTTCCAACAATGACATGCATATGTATAATCATGTTGAGATAGACTATGACTACAAGATAGAATATGAATATTTGGCTTATCAGAATTGGACTTTCCCTTCTTAGGCCCCACAAATTTATTGAATGAGATGTTGAGGGGTTTAATTTTGTAGAAATTTTCTTTTGATTTTCCACAATTTAGCAACATACAAAATCAGAATTGTGATCTATTCATAATTTTAGTCAATTTTCCAAAGGTCCAGATTAAAATTATACAAAACCCCTAAAAACACTATCTTATTATTGCTGGTAACTAAATCAATCAAACTTTAATTATAATTAAAAAAAAATATCAAATTCTTATCAACTCTATAAACCATCTTACCTTTTAAGATATTCCAAAAATATATCTAGAAATTTAATAATATCAATACAATTTGTAAGATTAAAATATTTTTAAAATTAAATAATCAGGGTAAAATTAAAATATTTTATAATTAAATGATTTTTTTACAAAATTTTATACATATTTAATAAAAAAATATATAAAAATGAATATATTGTATTATAAAAAAGTGATTAATGTGTAAAGCTAATTTTAAATAATTTAAAAAGTGATTAACGTGAAAAGCTAATTTTAAATAATTTGTTTTAATTAATATAATGACATTTTATTTTTTCACTGAAATTAATATTTCGCATATTATATTTTGTGAACCAAAATAAACTGGTCACTGTTGATTACAATAATTGCGAATCTCATTACAGTTTAGATTTTGTTGCCACATGTAGTCAACATATCTTCAAATAAACAAAAAAATTGTTGGGAAAAATTATGTGATAGATGGTACACATAAACAAAGGAGGTTGAAAGAGTGAGTGGATAATAGAGGAAAAGGTGGTGTTCCGCTATTTGTTCAGCATTAGGTGCTATTTTGACCATTGGATTGGATTGCTTCTCAGCCTTCCATAGATTTAGTAGCTACCCGGCGCTCATTTTCATGCCATAAATTATTGGATAAAAAAGTAATTG